>CM052719.1:33228896-33283911 GCA_028551405.1 Uromys caudimaculatus
TCATTTCTTTCTTAAAGTCTTCTATCATCATCATGAGAAATGATTTTAAATCTGAGTCTTGCTTTTCTGGTGTGTTGGGGTATCCAGGGCTTGCTGTGGTGGGAGAGCTGGGTTCTGATGGTGCAGAGTACTCCTGGTTTCTGTTCTTTATGTTCTTGCCCTCGCCTTTTGCCATCTTGTTGACTCTGTTGTTAGCTGATCTTACTCTGTCTGGGTGTGGCTTGCCCCTCCTGCAGGTCTCTGTGTCAGTACTCCTTGAAGACCAGCTCTCTCTGAGAGGTGTTTGGGTTTGGAGAGCTGTGGCACCAGGTCTGATCCTGGTCCTGGAAGTTGCTGACCCTCAGTCTCTGTGGCCCGCGGAAAGCCTACCTCGGTCCCTGTGTCTCGCGGGTTCGGGGCAGTACCTGGTGAGCTGTGGGGCGTGTCTTTGGCCTTCCACGGGGGTTTTTAAGATCACTTGTACATACTATCATCTGCAAATAAGTGTGCTTTGCTTTTAAGACATAAAAGGAAAGTCAGAGTGATCTTGCATCTGCCATTGTTCAAAAGCCTTTAATTCAAAATTATATGCCAGAGAGACTTATTTAGTGTTGGCATGTTTTTAATTCCCTCATAGGCAATATTCATGAAGCTTATGAAAAGTATTTTTAAAATAAGCAACAAACACACGAGAAATCATACAGTTACCATAAAAAATGAAGAGTAACTCCCAATCTCATGCTGCTCTCATTAATACTGAGAAATGAAGTATTACAAAGTAAGAAATAATATTTTGGGAATGAGGGGAATGACACAGATTTCAAGCATTAGCCACTGGTGAGTAGCTGTTCCTTATTGACATCTCTTCTCTCCTGCTTTCTGTATCACTAGAGCTTCTGATTTTTCCGTCAGAGGTCTGATTACAGGATCTGCATCCCACTCTCTGGTGGGCCTTGCTTTGCCTAACCATAGTTACTCCCTCAGGTTCTCTCTTCTGCTTGTAGCCCTATAACCTTCCCTGAGTTCAATGGTCTCTTCTCTTCAGCTTTATGCCTCTCTCCCTGGCCTGTCCCCTAGGACTCAGACTCATAGTTCCAAGTAGTTCTTGTATGAATACCTCCCGAATCCCTCAAACTCAACACGTTTAGAATGTACTGTCTTCTACCTCCATCCCTACTTTTTCTCACCCAGGGGTTTATCATTGTAATGAGATAACCCAGTTATACAGGACTGGAATCTTAGACAAGGGTGAAACTATTTCCTCATGCCTCCTTAGTCACTCGCCATTCATTGATTCTTCAGTGTCGCCCTTACCATAGTCACAAGTCTCTTGCAACTCTCTTGGCTAGGATTTCTTAGTAGTGTCCCAGGTACAGGGATAAATGACTACCTTTAGTCATTGTTTCTGTTGTTTCATGAATGTAACAGCTTCTTGTATTCTAGGCCTGGGGAGATACTTGTATCTGGGCTAAGGTAGAAGAGAATTCTGAGTTTCAAGTCAGTCTGGGCTGCATTATGAGACCATATCTCATAAAAGAGGGAAGAATGAAGACATATGCTAGAATAGCATAAAGTTTCCGTTCTTTAAATTATTACCATAAAGTAAATATAACTTTATACAACATGCATGATAAAATCTTAAGTAAGCAGAAATTGAAATTGTAATGGAGCAACAGAAGGAAGACATGGGAAACGATGAATGCTGAATCCCAAAGAGCTAGACGTAAATGACACACACAGAAAGGATTTCCATACTTGAGTTGAGTGACTTCATAAAGAAGGTTGACTACGAAGTGTAAAATCGGCTCAGGGGCTGAGGGTGTGGGTAGGCTGGAAGACAGCTTTACCAGTGTACATGATTCCCGTAGATCAAGCCTCATCTCCACCGTCATTTGATAAAATGGTGACTGTGCTTATCATCTAGGCACTCAGGACATACAGACAGAAGGATCAGAAGTTCAAGATCATCCTCAGCTAGAAGTTAAGTTTAAGGCTGGCCTAGAATATAGGAGACACTAACGCCCTCCCCCACTACTCTGAGAAGGAGTGGAGGCAGTGCTGTGTACTTGTCAACAACTGAAATGGAAGGTAAAGGAAACAGAGTTCCCCCCAAAACACAGCAGCGGGTCCCCTGGTCATCCAGGCTTCCATTCCTAGAATCTAGCACATGTCTCTGATGGACTTGGTTCTTTGCAAGGAATTTCTCAAAAGCGCTGACTGCTTGTATCAGTGTATACATAAGTCATGTTTGGCTTGCAAAGATACTGTTTTATTTGTTTCTATTTAAGTTTCAGAGTATAATTTCTACAGAGATCTGTGAGGGTGAAAAGGGATGTCTTTGAAGGAAAGCTTTCAGTATGATTTTTCAAGATAAACATTCAAAAGAAGGAAGTCCAACAGGAGAGTATTGAAACAAGAGTTCTCAATGAGCAAGGGTATTACTGGCTGAGGCTAGGAACTCAGGCATTCTATGTTCTGGTGTTTATTTGGTCATATGAGGAATTAAAAGTGAAAGAAAAATGATATTTTGCTTACTTTGAAATACATTTTAAGGAAATGTACAGTTGTAAAACATAAAAGGTTTTTCTCTGTAGAACAGTACAAATCTGTCTCTCTCTCTGTTTCTCTCTCTCTCTCTCTCTCTCTCTCTCTCTCTCTCTCTCTCTGTTTGTTAATATTGTGTTGATGTTATAGCTACTAACTTTTACTGTGCAATTGAATGAAATATTTCTGCTTTTCAGGTATAGTGACAATTATTCAGAACAAAAGCAACAGTTTTCTGCCCCCGATACCGCCGTTCCCACTCCTGTAACTGACAAGTGAGCTGACCTATTTTAACGAGGTCAAGTGTTTTCAACTAAAATTACCTACATGCAGTGAGAGAGGGATTTGTTTTCCTGCACTGACCTTTTACCTTTCTGGGTCCTCTCAGGAACTCCCGTGTGGCAGGTAGCTGAAACCTGTCATACTCTTTCTTCTCCAGCACTCGGTGATGTTCGAGCAGATGCTTGCTGAAGGTCGCACCGTCTACACAGAGGAACTCTACAGACAGAGGATGCCTGTTAGGCATTTTGTTAATTATTTGAGTAGTCTTTCCTCATGGTTTGCCAAACCATGGAGAGTAATTATTAAAAGTCATTTTCAATTCCTGGGAAACTAACATATTATATATATTATAAACATTATATCTTATGAACATATTTAAATAATTGTTTATAATATATAAAATAAATTTATATACTATAAACAAATATTATAAACATTTTACAATATATGATCATTACTCTTGATTTGAGAGATGAATGCAAATAACAGAATTACAGTAATGATTCCTACTTACTTCTGTCCAAAGTAACATTTAATCTCTGAATACACATTCCTTTAAATAACTTGTAATCATCTAAAACAAAATTAGATCTTGTTGAATGAGTCCATTTTCTGCATATGTTTAAATTGCAGTGAGAAAAGCCCTATCTGCCTCCAGGAAACCCGTTTACTTCAGAGATTTAAGTCTTCTATTCTTTATTTGTTCATTATGAGGGATTTTTAGATGAATTGCTGAACCAGTGTTCTCCCTACCCACTGCCATTAAATGTGCACACCATGTAGTCAGTCATCCAGAATGAGTCCTGGACAGCACTGGTTCCCTCCATCACACACACAAACCTCATTTTGTTTCTGCATGTGCCAAATAAAACCCCTTCCCACCTTACATATAAAAATGGAATAGAAGAGCCTTACTGAAAATGGACTCATGAGAATTAGAGGGAAACAAAAGAAGTCGGCTCTTAGAGGCTGATATCTGAATGCCACTGTCATTGTATAATGCAGAAATAGCTTTGTTCTATCCTACATCAAATCTTTAAGAAAGAAGCTCTTATTTCCCCCCAGGCTTTTGACGTCCCAAGGATACGCTTTACTTCTAAACTTAGAAATACTGATGTCCTTGTCATTTGTGACAGGGCACAGCCATTCCCTCCTACACATCCAAATTTGAAAATTGTCCAAGTCCAAGCACTGCTTGAAGACTTGGAACACATCAAAGAGCTAGGCCAATAGAAAGGCTTCATTCCTGAAGTTTTGAATGCCTAGAAATACTCTCCAGCTATTAGTGAGAAGGAACATGGACACCGGCTCTAGACGTGTAAACACAGAGAGTGGAATTTGGCCCTCAACTGTATGCTTTTTGTTCTAAAAAGCCAACCAAAAACAAGCAAACAACAAACAAACAAGAAACTGGAAATGCTCTCGTCTATCTTCTCCCTATGAATGAATACTTCATTTCACTTCAGAGGGTAATTATGAACCAACAACATGATCAACTTCATGTTATATAATACAAATCACATTTTCAAGGAACTTTGAATCATCTAAGTATCTGAGATCATAAGAGTAGCTACTGAGGTCAAAGGGGAAGAAATGAGCAAGAATGACCTTGAAACACATTAGTGAATTGAATCTTCTTTAAAAAGTAGCTTCCTAGCATCTCCTCAAGATTATCCTGAAATCCAACAACAGTGGGAGAAATAGAATCTAGCCCCAATGGGACCTCAATATGTTATAAATCTATACACAAAATACAATTTTGCAGGCCCATCCTGTAAAACTATGCAGCGTTCCAGCTAGACTCACCAGGATATGGTGCCTGAGGTTTGGAGTAACTTAAAGAAGCATAATTTTAGTTGTGTGGACTGATGGGTCTGCTTCCTGTTTAGACAATAAGCTACTTAAAGTCAGGACCCTCAATCAGAAGAACACAACTTCATAAAGTATTCTGCTCAAGACTTTGAAAAGTTTGCATGATTGGAAGCCCATATGATATAAATAGCTAGCTTCTAGCTGTAGGAAGGAAAAGGTTTTAGCATGGCTAAATCTCATCTTTCAGTTTGACAGAGCTACATGCCCTAATCTGAGTACTGGCTCTAGCAGCATGAACAAGACAATTGCATGCTGGAGAGACACTTGCCTGAGCACCCTCCCTTCTAAGAATCTGTGAAGGAAGAGATCCAGGGATTTCTTGTCTATTCCACCAGCCAGTGATCCAGATAATCTGCCCACTATTAAAATACTTGGATGTCTTCATTTGTTTCCTATCAAGCTGCCTGATTTTTTTTTTTTAATAGTTCGTTTAAAACATTTGTAAAAATCCGGGGCCTTTTTTATTTTTTTACTTTTGGTTTTGCATCTTAACTGATATAAACTTATTTCAGATCTGCTGTCTGATATTTCTAGTTAGATCCTTTCAATGTGGTTAGATATGCAATCAAGATAAAGTCGGGGCACAGGAAAATGGACCAGTGTATAAAGTACTTGCTGGGCAAGCATGCGAACCTAAGTTCGAATCCTCAGGCCTGACTTCAAAGCTAAGTGTGTTAAAGCAGGGCTGGAGGAGCTTAGGAACCCGCTGGCCATCCTTTCTATCCCAAACGATAAGCTCTAGGTTCTGTGAGAGGCCCTGCCTCACAAACTAAAGTGGGCAGTGATAGTGGAAGATATCCAGAGTCAACCTCTGACTTTATATGCATGGTAACACACACACACACACACACACACACGCACACTCTCACAGGAGCACAAAGGAGCACATCTCCTACACACACATATACCACACAAGTATGTTACACACACAAAAATAAGTAAATACATATATACCCAGATAGATAGATAGATAGATAGATAGATAGATAGATAGATAGATAGATAGATAGATAGACAGATACATACATACATACATACATACATAGATACATAGATACATAGATACATAGATACATAGATACATAGATACATAGATACATAGATATATAGATACATAGATACATAGATAGATAAAAATGTGAGATGAACAAGTATCAGAAGTTATCCCTACTGAGATATGAGTACTGACATGTTTCCTTCAAAAGGTGGCACACGCCTTTAATCCCAGCACTTGGGAGGCAGAGGCAGGAGGATTTCTGTGTTCAAGGCCAGTCTGGTCTACAGAGTGAGTTCCAGGACAGCCAGGGCTACACGGAGAAACCCTGTCTCGAAAAAAAAAAAAAAAGGAGAAGTCTTAAGAGAAAACAAATCAGCAAAAACCAGATCTCTCTAGTTCTAATACCAAACAATACGAACATTAAAATGAGAAATTTGGTCCCTGTAATCTAGGTTAGTATGTAGTTGAGCCCCTGGTTGATAATCACATTTGGACTTTTCAAACCTGTCACTATTTGTGAGCTCAATGCCATTTTCATTGTGCCATCTCTGCCCTATATCTGCTGCAAATTATGCCCAGCATTATTAAGAATCTGGTATTTTTACCATATTTTAAGTAGTATACTTTATGGCTAGACAGGTATCTTTTGTGGCTAAATCTTCCCATCTGTCCATGCCCTGGGAATCTGTTATTTTCTTGTAACTTTTCCCTCCAGAGTGTTTAAAGCAATGGTTCTCAACTGGGGTCGCATATCAGATATTTACATTATGATTCATAACTGTAGCAAGATTATAGTTACGTAGTAGCAACAAAATAATTTTATGGTTGGGGGGTCACCACAACACTGTATTAAATGGTTGAGAACCACTGGTCTCAAAGAATATGTGAGGACAGTGGAATCCACGGCTTCGTTCCAGGTCACAGTGACTCTTCCCCATGTGAAGATGCAACATGGGTGACAATAATCAAATCTCATCCATAACTGTGAGGGGAAGCAAGAATTATCAGTCACCATGTGGAACAAAGACCATGATTTCTGGACGAGCAGGAAGAGAATCTAGGCAGGACATCTGGCAGGCTGGCTTTGTGGATAGCTATGTGTACACAGAGTGATCACCTAGACTCACAGCCGAGGCAGAACTGTACTTTCGAATCAGCATCCTCTTAAGGAAGAGAACTGAGCATTGACTCTATGGCTGTCAGGTATACAGACAAATGACTTTTTTCTCCTGTGATTTAATTGCCAGACATGATGCTGTGCATTTAAATGAAGCCCCTTTCCTCTCCTCCTGGGCACACAGTCAGGTCACATCCACCCCTATAGCTGGTACCCAGCCAGTGAAAATGGTCCGTTCCTCCATCAGTCTGCCTCCCAATGCCCATGTTACCCCCTCTTCCCATCTGCCCTTGGGCTCAGCTAGTGTGGTAGTCTCTGGACACCTCTGGAATGCTGGAGCAATGTGTGAGCAAAATTCCTAAAGGACTACCAGGGACAGAGGCCGCTAATCTCCACCTGACCCGCACTGGAGATTTTATTTTTCTGGTGTTCAGCCACGAGGATTTGGAAATTGTGAGTGTAAGAGGTTGGAAAACTTTACACCACTGGTAAAACTGTAGAATTACAAGATTATAATATAAATCGTAGAGGCATTATAAAGGATTTTGTGATTGTACGTTAAGTTCTATTTCCCACGGAGAAATTTTTAAAAGGCTCATGAGTAACACTGAACCAAAACTCATTCTATAGTGCTATGATTTTGAGAAAATGAGGGGCAAAAAACTCAGAGGATTGAGCTTTCCCATTCCATTTGAAAGCATTTTAGTTACACATGCGCCATTTCTCTGTGCTGAGTATTTCTCCCTCTGAGGAAGACAGAATTCTAAAGAAACTGAAGAAGAGCATTGCACAGGACTTTTGTTCAGTTCTTGCAGAATTCTTACAAATAATCTTGAAAAATAGCCATGAATCTATTTAGTCAAATTTCTAATCAGTGTCCCTGTTAGATTTTGTAAAATTATGTTTTGTACAAAGTACATTTTAACCTTGAACTTCCCAAGGAAGTAAAGTAAGTAGAGAAAATGAAACTATGTTACACTGACACTATTTGGAAATTTCCTGTGGATTTTAACCACAGCTAGCTTTTAAGAGAGCTCCAAACAACACTTCGCCATTGTTAATTTGACTCTGAGAAGTGAACAACATGAGCGGTCATGTTAAAATGACTACAGTTCAAAAACCCAATCTCCCCAGACCCTTTCTTTTTCGTATTTATAGGTCAGTGTCCTAAAAAAAAACACCATGGTAAATACAGAATTAAAATTTACCCATTAGGTCTAATTAGGATCAAATATTCATTATGCACCAGTAATTGCAGTAAGTATCCTTCCTAAGATGGGACTGTTTGTGACTAACGTACTGTAGCGACCCATGAAATACTCATGCTTATGTTAAGTGACTCCAAGAAAGTGCCCCCTTAAGGAATGTCTTTCATCTCAGTGGCTGCTTTATACATTGGCCTGAAGTTCCCGCTATAGTCCCAAACGTGGCGTACTGATGCCAACTTAAATATCGAGTATTACGATTGCAAGACAAGCAATAGTTTCTCACCGGATACACATCCACTACCTCAAAAAGGACAGAAGAAATCCCTCAGGCTACCCATTTTGTCACTACTAAATGGGTCAGCATTCATTAACAGTTTGAAAAGAAAATCTAAAATGGAACCCCAGCCAGACTTAATTAAATTATTTCCTTTAGTCTTATTTTAAGGTCATTTCTTACTCACAGTAGCTAGGTACTTTCTGGAAAGGATGTGGCAACATACCATTGCCTTCCACTGGCAGGACTCTGATGGTTATCCCCTTCAATTTATTAAGAAAGGATGATGAGACTGACTATGTCCTTTGAAAACCTACTGTGCTACATAGACAGATAAAAAGAATTCTAACTACAATAATATTGTTACTTAATTGCATTTTTAATAAGGGCACAATGTTACCATATGCCAACTAGACACTCTTATTTTGCAACTAGATGACATAATTTATCCTTAAGATCTTGTTGTATGTTTCCAAGGTGATTCTTTGGACCAAGTTTCTCATCTTTGGCATTATTAGCATTTTGATTAAATGCCTATTTGTTAGAGTAGATTCTCTGGCATGCTGTTGGGTATTTAATAGCATCCTGTCTTTTATGAGATGCCAGTTAGCACCTCTCCATAGTTCAGTAATTGCAATTAAAACTGTCTCCAGATGTCACTTGCTGCCTAGAAAGCAAAGTCACAGTGGCCGATCTTCAATATCTTAGACGATAAATATTCATAAGCTTCACCTTAATGCAAAACTGCTTTCGAATTATAGTAGGTGTTAATGCCAGTAAACCTTTCTTTGATGTTTCTTGGTGAGGTTTTGTTTCTGTGCTTGGCAATGTGTGATGGTTAGAATTGTCAACTTGACAGGATCTGGAGTCACATCAGACAAGCTTCTAGTTACAAAGATGAGGGACACTTAAGGTTAGATTAGCCTCTGTTTGTGCCTGTAAGATAGCATCTTAATTGAACTGGTTGGAGTTGGAAGACTCACCCTAAAGAAGGTGGTGCCATTCCCTAGGCTTGGGTTTGAAGGAGATGAGCTGAGCACCCGCACTGACTGTCTCTGGTTCCTGATCGTGGATGCAGTGTGACCAGCTGCCTCAAGTTCCATGACACTACCGCTTCTCTGCCATGATGCCTGTATCATCAGATGATGAGCCAAGACAAACAAACAAAACAAAAAACTTTCTCTCTGAACTTCTCTTAACTTGCTTTTGTCACAGCAACAGGAAAAGCAGCTAGGACATGACACCCGGCATCTTTCTTTGATATCTTTTTTTTTTTTTTTTTTTTTTTTTTTTTTGTATTCCTTTCCTGTTAAACAATCCTATCTCCTTGTATTTATCGGTACATGTTCACATACATATTCTGTCTCTGACATAGTTCACATTTCTCTACTTTATTCAGAGTGGTTTAGACTCTAGGACCAGCTAAGCAGCAGCCTGATGCCTTTAACATTCAAGTCAGGCCTCAGCTAGCAGTTCTAAATTTATGTATGAGCAGCAGCATACACCGTTGGCACTTAGGTTTGTCTTTTTTTCCTTTTATAGACTAGAGATAATTTCACAGCAGATAAAGACAAACAAGTCTTGTCTGCATCAGCATGCCTCGTGAGGGCAGAACAAGAATTCTTAACATCAGTTGGGAGGCCAGTCCAAGTACCAACACCAGACCCCCTAAGATAAGGTGTCTCCGCAGTGTGCTGATGGGACCATAGGG
Organism: Uromys caudimaculatus; assembly: GCA_028551405.1. Classification (NCBI taxonomy): domain Eukaryota; kingdom Metazoa; phylum Chordata; class Mammalia; order Rodentia; family Muridae; genus Uromys; species Uromys caudimaculatus. The sequence continues at coordinate 33,238,881 of CM052719.1, forward strand.
TGGTACTTCTACACACCCCTATACGCAGTTACTTACCAAGGTTAACTACTTCCCCAATGGGTTCACTTCCTAACCAGCTCAGTAAGTGTTTATAAACTAAAATGGAAGGCATAGCACCCAGGAGGTGAGCAACAATCCCTTAAGATTAATTTCTATTATTTTTTGCTTTTAAGGATCTTGATAGGAATTTGGCTAGTAAGCACCTATTGCTTTCCTTTGCATTAAGGCCATGGTCTCCATTCCTGTGTATGCTAGTTTGTCTAAAAGAGCAACTAAGACTCGTCCACTAACCTGTAAACCACTCTGCAGCCTTCTGCTTTCACCGCTCAGAATCACCAGATGCGCCTCCCCATACGCCAGCACAGGCTCGGAACTAATTTGTCTACAGTTTTTTTTTTCTTCCATAAAATGCTATTGGCGTCAAAGCCCTTGTACTATAAGGTTTCACAATTTAATATTCTGATCTCTGACATTGTGAGCCAAACTGGGCAGGAGTTAGAGGTCTGTGTAGTTGATTAATTAATTGGTTTCCAGTCCTATCAGCATTTCAGATGATAAAAAGCTAGCTTGCTTGCTTTCTTTTTCTTTCTTTCTTTCTTTCTTTCTTTCTTTCTTTCTTTCTTTCTTTCTTTCTTTCTTTCTTTCTTTCTTTTCTTTCTTTCTTTCTTTCCTTCCTTCCTTCCTTCCTTCCTTCCTTCTTCCTTTCTCCTTCCTCCCTTCCTTCTTTCCTTCTTTCCTTCCTTCCTTCTTGTCTTCACACCTATTCTCTTTTCTTAATACAAAATGACGACTCCTCATCTTCTTCCTGAAGGCTGACTCTCTTGGGTTATCAGGAAGGCAAGAAGGTCAAAGCAATGAAACCTTCCCTGCCAATCTCCACTGTTGCCGGAGGCAGCTCAGAGCGGGCCTGATCCTAGGGCTACTCTTAACAACAGAGCTTCCTCAGGCTGTCGAGCTGGGGCTCCCAAGCCCAGCTGTCTTTGCTATGGATCTCTTTTCAGTTCCCCTGGGCCAGCTTTTATGTCTGGAAATAACCCTCCGAGGGCACCACCTTCAGAGGGTAGCCAATGGCAGTGACTCCTACTGGTGGTTATGGAATCCCATGGGTTTTCCCCAAGAGATCTTGCATAGAGTCCTTAAAGATGCATTTTAAAATAAAGCTATACCTGTAGGCCATGAAGCCAGGCTCTAAACACCCAACCCTTCCTGCCATCACATCACTACTGAAGAGCATCCCAACTGGGTTTGCCTATTTTCCCCACAGGTTTTCCTCTTAGAAATACTGTAGGTATGGAGTCTCATTCTCATTGAGTACATGATGTCACATCTCTGAGTAGGGCTCCATAAGGAGCCTAAGGAAATCTCGTAGTTCTCAAAGGCAGTTCACCATGGATTGCCAAAACTGATGTATCCTTTGACTAGCAAGCTCTCATTTTATGAGAGAATCATCTTAAAATAATTAACCAATTTACTTTATTATGACTAATATCTCATTAGTAATGAAATACATATACAAAATCCATACTAAACCTCCACTTACCGTAAGTGTTAAACGCCTCAGGATTGTCCCTGGGGTCTGCCTGGAGACCCTGGCTCAGCTGTGGAGGTTACTTTCCTTTTAATATACAGGGATATTTGAGTGATCCACAGGACTTTAGAATCCTGCTACCCAGCATGCTCTAGTACATCTTCCATAACAGATGTAAACATGGAAATATAAGACTAATAGTAAACTCTGAAAATAGATTCAAGGATATATTGCATAAGCCAAAGTCAGCATGATTAAAGGGTTTTCCTGGAGAACATAGGAGGGACCAGGAATACAGCTAGTTATTCCCAGAAACTCCACTCTGCACACACTGAGACCCTGCACGGCACTTCCCTTCGTTAAAACTTGGCACCAACTAATGAGGCCAAGGTCATGTGTCCTGGTAGTCTATGATTACATGCTGATTTCCAAGTTCAAGTGAGAACAGCCCTTCCTACCTCAAAGCAAGCCACTCAAGACTTACAAAGTGTACCTCAAGGAAAAGCAAGCTTTGTTGCTAGCTCTTACCACAGCTTAGACAGAGCCAGGATCTTCCAGGTACAAAGCAGGTGGTACCAAAGGTCAAAGACACCATTTGATCTGACCTCTGGGTCTAAGTCATGTGGGTGTGGTTGACTCCAGCCAAATACTAATGATCCTAGCACCTCCAGCTGCCTCTGAGAGAAAACAGAAGTGTCCTTTAATTCTAGGGCAGTGTTTTTCAACCTGTGGGTAGAGACCCCTTTGGGGGGTGAATGATCTTTTCACAGGGGTCACCTAAGACCATCCAAAACCACAGATATTTACAGTACAATTCAAGCAGCAGAAAAATTAGAGTTACAAAGTAGCAACAAACACGAGTAACTGTATTACAGGGTCACAGCGTTAGAAAGGTTGAGAACCACTGTTCTAGGGCAGAGTCCGATTACCCTGACACTGCCATCCATGGACTAGGCTCTTCTTAGTTCACTCCAATGAGATCACAGCCTGTCTGAGCTTCCATTCAAACACTGGTGTCTCAATTCAACTTTCTAAACCTGCAATATACTTGCATCTTATACTTAGAGCTTAAATTATAAAATATCTTATTTTGCTTAAACAATAGGAGTTCATTTCTCCACTTTCTGGAAGCCAGAAGGAAGTTAAGAAGGTTGTTCAAGATCAAGGCTCTAGCAGATCCTGTTTTCCTGGCAGCATCTGTCCTTGCTTTGTTTATGTACCCTAGATGGCTGCTTTCTCACCTCTGACCATGAGGTCAGTCTTTCTCTATGCCCTTGCATTGTGGTATCTTTGCTGCATGTTCACATTTCATTTCGTTATATGAGGGAATCTAGGTAAATTGGATGAAGGCCCACCTTCATGCCTCATTTAAACTGAACCATCTTTGTAAAGGCCTAACTACAAATATAGTCACATTCTGAGGTATTCAGGAGTCAAGTCTTCAACATAGAAAGTGTGTGTGTGTGTGTGTGTGTGTGTGTGTGTGTGTGTGTGTGTGTGTGTGTGTGTGTGTGTTTACACATGTGTGTGTATATATAGTCATGCATTTGTGTGTGTGCACGACCAGAGGCTGGTATCAGGTGTCTTCCTCAGTTTCTCTCTGCATCATATTTTGAGACAGGGTCTCTCATTGAACTTGGAGCTCACTGATTTGGGTAGACTGGCCAAATAATATGCCCTAGGGATCCATGTGTCTCAACCTTACCAGTACTAGGATTATAGGTATATCAACCTCACCTAGGTTGTTTATTTTTATAGGTTGTGGGAGATTAAACTGAGAGCCACATTCGTATATGGCAAGCACTTTACCTTCTGAGCTATCTCCCCGGCCCTCATCATAGGAATTTTGAGAGGAGACAATTTAATCCTTAATGAGGTTACCACTAATATAAGTCATTGATAGAGGAGGGGAAGTGATGTAGTCTTAGAAAGCCCACCTCATACCAGGATCTCAGCCTTCATATTTCTAACCATACACCAATCCCAGGATAGTCATCCGTGCTTTCAGAGCTTGTCCCAGCCACTAGTTTCAGGCGCCATTCCCAGGGATGTACTCTTAACCAGATCAAAGAGACTATGAAGAGCCAGAGAAATCTATCACACTGTGTAAAACAGCCCTGAGAACATGTTTCATAATAGTGCTGGAGCACTCTCATACATAAGCAAGTGTATTTGAATTATCTCACTAGGCATTCATCTTTCTATAACTCTTCAAGCTGCTTAAGTGTAAAGAAAACATAGCCTGCCGTAAATTTCACAGAAGTTCAGCCCCGATGAAAAGCCACTTGCTCTTTCCCTTCTCCGTGTCTGTCAGCTTGATATTTCTTCCATGATTTCCCTTGGGCTTCCTTTGCCATATTTACAGTGGAGAGAGATGTAGTTAAGGTTTTGCTGATCTGTGGACAGATCAAAAGTAGAGCAGGAAGATGTAATTCTGCAAGTCAGATCTCCCCCAACTTTTGAGGAAGGCTGAAATGGGGCAGTAAAGGCCAGGACCAAAAGACAGTAACCATAGAAACCAGCAGGACAGGTTTTTATCCAGGTGTTGTTCTTGCAGCTTGAGCTGAGATCTTTATATCAGCCTAAAAACTAACATGTTAAAGAAAAAAACAAAAGGAGAATGTCATTTGTTACTATTGTTTAGTTTTTAATCTCTGATAATAATATCTCACTATATTCTCAAGTCCTGAGCTAAGTGTTCAACAAGACCCAGCTATTAACTATTGTATAGCAACTCACTAAGCAGATCTGGAATATCTTGCCACTATCAAGTCAGAGTGGTACTACGTGAGGACAAAGGTGCCATGTCGACAGTGCCTCTTACCACATCTCTCATTCTTCCTTGCCTTCATGAATGTTAGTTTAGAAGATAGTTAACTCTAATATGGAACTAAACTGTATATTTTTCAAGATATCTGTCTACAAATGTATGAAAACCAAAATGTAGGGCCACTTAGGATCCCTCTTTGCTTTAGGGATGTTTCTGGTCAGTCTTGGATTTTTATCTGTCCATGTTCACGATGGTACTGACACCACCTACCTGGCCATCTATGGAAGAGCTTCTTCCTCCTTCATGTCTGTTCCTACTTCAACTACTCCTAAATGGTAGTGAGGAAATACACCCTGTATGTCCACTCATCTCAAAATAACCAGAACCTGATACTCTCTGACCTCAGCTGGGCTACAATATCTATCCATGTGTACTCCCTTTCCTTACTGATGGATGGCTATCAAAGTCCTCTGGTGGCTATCCCAACACCTAAGCTGTCTCTCCTCTCTGAGTTCTCATTCCTCAATATAAATCACCAAAGCATGCTGCCAATGGTTAAAAAAATAAAAAATAAAAATATAAAAGCCTTCCTTCACAATATAGAGAAGTCTTAATGTTAGGAACTGATTTTAGCAGCCTTTAGCATGTAATGGCCACTTACCATGGCATCAAGCTTGTTGTACTGTTGTTGTGTTTTACCTATAAAAGGTCCATGCTGCCAGTGTGTTGAATATTACTGAATTTGTAATATGTGTTCATTCTGGGATTCTAATGGTTAAAAATCATTTCAATATAGTAGGCTTACTACCACTTGTTTGCAGAGGTTTCAAGGTGACATGACTTCCTTGATTGGTTTGAGCTAAAGAGAATGATGACTTAAGCGATGATAATTTATCAAGTCTCTCCTATCTCAATCCAAATCGCAGGTTTTGTTTAGTAACACAGAATAGACAATAGCCAGTAGTCATAAACTGTGGACTGATAATCAACTGATGTAATGAAACAACGCTAAAATCAAACCCACCAGTTACTTCAAGGAATCTGGGAAGGGCTGCATTGGACTTACAGCAATTCCAAGTCCGACATGAATACAGTATCTTATACCATGGGAAACATTGCTTGAAACTACCTTCCCTCGTGTGATCTCAGTATAACAGTATAATTATATAATTATAACAGCATTCAATCTCATGAACTTTTAGAAAGTAAAAGTTGGAGATAGCATAACAAAAATAAGGAGAAAAAGGGAATCTAGATTGCAAAGCTTACATTGTCCAACTATGCATGGACACCTAAACCCTGTCCAGCATAAAATCTGCAGAGGACAGCTATGGAAAATAACATATAGATTAATTCGTTTTGGAAGCTACAAACAGAGTTATAAGATACTGTGATTATATATAAGGGAAGCAATAAATCATTGCATACTATTTTAATATGTATGATTTCATACTCATCACCAAAGGGGGATGTTTATTGTGGGATTAACAAATGCAGTATCCACTTGTGTTGTAGCATGCTAAAGGATTATCTGGTTTGGTCATACTTGGTAGCTATTGGGAAGCTAGTTGGGAAATTCTTGCAGAACCCAAGAGAACCCAAAGCTTGATCCCAGTTGAGCTCTTAATAAGGAAATGGGTATACAAAAGAGAGAGAGAGAGAGAGAGAGCTAGAGCTGAAAAAGATCCTACAATCTCTAGCATGCAGTAAGATCAAATTCATTACCAACAACAAATTTCCTCTAAACTGCAAGTTGCAAAACTATCCTATCTCACTAGAATGTTATGAAACACTGAGAAAAGACAACATAACCCAAAGATGACAGTGTACCCAATAAAGAGAAGCACGGAGAACCTCTGTCCTGCCATCTTTCTGATCTGAAGTTTAGATCTAGGTTGCTTTGGTAGATGGGTGTAAACAAGACGTCTTTTTGGGAAACTGAGCGTTTATAGCCAGAGCCGAGGGGCTCAAAGCCATGAGCTGCCCTGTGCTGTGAGGATTATCTGTTAAAGGAATGCTGCCAGTGAGGCTGAGGCTGTGCAGGTGTGCAGAGCTGGTGACAGGCTGACTCTCTATATTCCTAGATATGCAACAACACATAGACTAGCATGGATTAAGGCTTAGGAGATGCTCGGAGTCTACTTAATATCAGTCATGCATGAGAAATAATTCCTCTTCCCCAGATTCCATTTATTTAATCTCTGTTTTACTATAGCAAGTTTTATGTTTTGTGAGAATGTGGGAATGGTGTTCATACCCATGCATGCACACTTGGAGTACAGAAATGGGATCAGTACATTTAAGACCTCTCCATCACTCTGTTGAGACAGGGTGTCTCACTGAACCTGGACCCGACACACTGGCTAGAGTGGCTGGCCACCAAGCCCTGCCTGGGAACCCTCCTGTCTCTGTCTCATGTCTCTAGGATTAAAGACACATTCTTCCACATGCTTTTTACGTGGATGCTGGATGTTTGAACAGAAGTCTTCATATTTGCATGCTAAACAATGTCATTGCCTTAGCCCCAGCCTTTATTTATTATTTTAGCCTAATCCAGTTAAATCGTGGGCTAAGCATTTATTTTTATAGCTGTGATATTAACTAAAAGCTCTTGAGAATTTTCCACATCTGAAGCACTATGGTATGCAGGTTTGATGGATGATATATGATTCCCTAAAGTAAACTGCATTTGTGCATGGACTCTAGTTTTCTCTGGACACTTCTCATTCTTTTTGCTTGGGAATTATTTAAGGAGTCAATGAATACTAAAAGAATGAATGGTCAATGACTGAATAGAAAAGCAATGTACAAAATCTACGCTATCATTGTGACAAGTTAAGTGTTCAATGAATAGTCATAGCAGGGTTCCAAGCCAGATCAGACACACAGTCATGCTGATGGTGCATTGTTTATGCTTTGTGTTGTTGTTGTTGTTGTTGTTATCAATTGGCTTTTATTTCCTGCCTGCCTTAGAATTTTTTTTTTTTTTTGGTTTTTCGAGACAGGGTTTCTCTGTGTAGCCCTGGCTGTCCTGGAACTCACTCTGTAGACCAGGCTGGCCTCGAACTCAGAAATCCACCTGTCTCTGCCTCCCAAGTGCTGGGATTAAAGGCATGCGCCACCACTGCCCAGCTCTGCCTTAGAAATTGAGTAGCCATAAAATGCCAGCCAACTGGCTTGAAAAAGAAGATCCTTGGTGTTGTTTAAACTCTATACAAAAACTGTTTGACCTAGGACGAGGCCCCAGAGGACTAGGTGTTATTGTCTTCACCAAATATTAACAGGAAAAACAAGCCAGTGGGACAACAAGCTCAACTGGAAATAAAGTAAAGAAGCTGAGAAACCAAGGAAGACAAGCTGAGAAATCGGGACAAGCTTCTGACTCAGGAAGGGGAAAAGGCTACCCAGGCACAAGGGGTCTGAAAAGCAGAATGGAAAACAAATAGATATAGACAAGGATTGAGTGGAGCACAGGGCAGTACAGAGGAGACGCACATTTTAAAGCTGAGTTTGCTTCTGCCAACTGGCCAGGGCGTGATTTGTGGCTAGCAATTAAAGCAGATACTGAAAACAGAAACGTATTCTCAGTTTATTTCATGCTATGTCCAGAGAAGACCACAAACTTAAGAACAGAATGAAAGATGAAAGGACAGACCGGTCTCAGGCGAGGCTTCTGTTTAAAACAGAAGAGGCACAGAGGAACAAAAGAGCCTTTCCACTTTCCTACAGAATGCTAAAGATTTCAAGTGTGTGTGTGTGTGTGTGTGTGTGTGTGTGTGTGTGTGTGCAGGATTGCATCATGTTTGTGCATAGAGAGGCTGCAAGTCAACAGCGGATGTCTTCCTCAATTGCGTCTCCACCTTACTTTTTGAGGCAAGATCTCTCACTGAGCCTGGAACTCACCAATTAGATTAGATTTGATGCCTGGTCAGCCCTAGGGATCTTCCTATGTCTGTCTCCCGTGCAGAGATTACAGATGCTTCACAGCCACACCCAGCTTCATACATGGATGTGGAGCATCTGAGTTCAGGTCTTCTTCATTCTGCAGGCCAAGCACTGTACCAATTAAACCCACATCCTCAGCCCCTAAGATGATGTTTTTCTTGATGACTTTGTCTTATATTTCTCATACATATGATCACAGACATTTTTATAATCTATGCAAGGAACAGACCACAGTGTCAGCTTTGCAGCTTCACACATTTTCTATGCATCTTGGGCTTGAGCTCAGAACATAAGCCAAAAATATCAGTATTTGTAGTTGGTTCTCATCCAAGCTGCTGTTACACGCTCAGGTTCTTAGCATCACTGCTTGCTGTAGCACAGACCAGGTGACCTTCCAGTCTTGACTGAACCACTCTCTAGCTTTCTTTATGCCACAGACATCCCAGTGTTGAAAATTATCCTTTGGTAAAGGCAATAAAGAAAAACACAAACACCATAAAGAACCCAGCTTGCCCACTGTGCAGTGACATTCCATAGGGTCACATTTCTGCACCAGAGGAATTCTAGCAGGCGTGCATGTGTTTAGCTTCCTGCCATTTATGAAAACTGAACCAAGCCTTGCCCTGTGCCCACAGTGATGAATGCCCTGACCACTTGTGTGCAGTCCACAGGCAGCCACTTGTCAGCACGGGACAAGCCCCCTCTGATGAACGAACAGGACCACACTTCGTTCCCTTTCCACATAAGACACACAGAGGACTTGTGTTTCTGTCTGCAGCTCCGGGTTTCCATCATTTATTTTTCATAGCGCTGACACTAAGCCAGTTGGAGCAAATGAAGGGTATTATTTCGGCCCTGCTACATCACCATGCTGATTTGCTGTTCCTAGGAGGCACACTTGCTGAGTTGCGTTTTTGTCATTTTTGTCATGGGAGACCTGGCTCATCAGAACGTAAGTGTTTTGAGGTACTTGATAATTTCCATAATATGTAAATGCTTAATTTCCTCTGCATAGCGGGGAAGGACTATGGCAAAGTAAGATGAGAGACGGATGCTAAGGTTATTGGTAGGACTTCTGGCGGGACGGCAGGAGAGCAGGGACAAGCAGAATAACTTGTCACGTACTCTCGTTGCTCAATAGATCACTAATTTTTGAGAGATGCTTGGTTTGCCTGAAGCAGCTGGGTGGTATTTCAAAAACAGATTGCCGTGCAATTTCAGAAAGACTTGTATTTCTCATCTTTGTGGACTCTCTGAATGCAATAGACCTGCAGTTTTAGGCTAAAAGAGGGGTGGTAATAAGAACTTTCAAAATAGGGTCTTTTCAAGGAACCATTTGTTAGAAACTAGAAACTTTCCCCACACCCTTACACACACCCCTTCACACAACGGTAACTAAACATTAACCTGCTAACTGGTAATAACCTATTCCAACTTAGAAGTCTTTTTGTCTGCAGTGGGCTTGCCAAGGGTTAAACCAATAACAAGCGTTAAACTTCAGGAGAGAGAGCTAGTTTGGTTTCCTTCTCTGTGAATGTTTAGCACATCTCAAGGTATAAAGATTGCTGCTTTTTCAAGCATCTTTCCCTTTCTGCCCTGTACCCAATGCTCAAGACTCCTTACTCAGCTTTTTGACTTTGCAAATGTCACTAGCAAATTGACCTGGTAAAAGAGAAAATACCCAGGCATCTCATGGCTTTGCTGTTTCCAGCGTGCTCCTGCTTTCCCTCAAAGCAGGATCAATGGAGACCAGGGGAGGATTGGAATTAGGGCAGCTCTAGGTGGCTTTATTCACTTTCTATTAAACTCGACAGCTAATTTGCAAGTTCACACTTATTAAAAGCTAGGGTTCCTGAAACTCTGGCAGCTGAACTCTCCCAACTCTGCACAGAGAAAACAGAGCTAAGAGAATACCCTTGCATCAGGGCCTAGCCCAGGCATTATTATGGCCAAAGACAGAAATTAATTCTCATTTAATGCTTTCTAGTAAAAGGACACTGAGAGGCAAAGTAGGAAGAAGCATTAGGTAAGCCAGAAATTCCCATTGAATTTCTTGCATGGAATTCAAAACTTGTCATTTCTTCTGAATTCACAAAATCATTCCAAGCAAGAATTCTTCCTTAGACCCACTGATGGGATGTTTCAAATGCCTTTTCTATATAAAGATGTATTTAATCTGATAGAGCAAGTGACATTTTTATAACCCAGAAAAACTTATTTATTCTTGGAAAAGAGAAAAATCTTGGACATGCGGCCAGATGTGGGAAAAATATATTTAGGGGGTGACATTTTTTGGCATGAAATAGAAAGGAAATATTTTTTTTTTAATGAAACATTTGGCAAAGCAGAATGTTAGAACTATTTCTAAACTTGTCCATTTGCAAAACCTCACAGGCTGCTTTGCTTTCTCTGCTATGGGAGAAGGAAAATCCCTTGGCTGGGATGGGCTGAGTCCCATTACCGTGCTTCTGCTGACAGGCATTGGTTAAATTAACTAAACTCCTGTTGGAATGTCTAGCCTGTCATCAGCTCTGCGTCAAAATGAAACACATGGCATTGAGAAAGAGAATCAAAACCAGCTAATTTTCAAAAATATTGGAATAACCCTTGAAGGTTAGCAGCACATTCATTTACAAACACACATGCATACACACACCACACACATATACATTCATACACATATATACTTACACACACTATGCACATATATACTTACATACACACAAACACACATATATACACATATATTACATACACACCAACACACATATACACATATATACCACACATACATATACATATACTACACATACATGCATACATACCACAGACATATGCATAAGTACACACACACACCACATGTACACACACATACACATATACCCACCACACATACACAAATACACACTTACACACCACACACAAATACAACACACACACACACACACACACACACACACACACATTCCTGCTTTATATTTCTTTTCTAGAGAGAGTTGGACAGACTCCTATGCTCTGGTCCATGTGCATCTCTTCAGAGGGAATGCTGCTCTCATGGGGAAATTAAAAGTGTGTATTTTAGTAAGAGTATCTCAGTGGAGTTAAGGACATAAGCCAGTGACCAAAGAATATCAGCATACCCTGCCCGCAAGTGTGGATGATGTGTTCAGCCAGGCCGGCACAGTATTTGCTCGCTGAATACTGTGCCTAAGCATCCCTCCTTGAGTCAAGAACAAGCATGGGCAGATGCTGGGGATGGAGACAATCTGGAGACCACAAGAGCGTGCCTCAGTTTCCCTCCTTCAGCCTGACATTTTCTTCTTCCGGTGCCTCCTATCTCACAGTATGGAATGGAGCTTAAAGCCACGTTCACAGAGCTCGTTGGGGAGCCAGTCAACTTGCTCTGGATTAGCAAACAACTGGACTTGTGTCTCCTCAAGGCTCAACACAGACTGTTTTTGTATGCCATGAGGAGCACAGGAGGGCTTGTTGACTGAACAGAGGCTGCTGCGCTGTTAACATGTGTTCTGTTTTCCTAAGAGCTGAGCGTGAGTCTAGCGGACAGAGGTTGATTTTATAGAAATGTTATTCTGTCTGTGGGGAAAGCCTTTCCCTTCCTCACATCCGCTTCTGGCTATGTAAAATATTAATCCCCACAAAGGTGTTAGATCCTCACTGATGTTTGACCACATACACAGGGCATCTCTCCTTATACGGGAGTCAACACAGCTGCATGCCTTCAGGCCCCTAGGACATTGATGTTTCGACTCGACTCTTCTCAAGTGTTGTGGGGTATGTGTGTGGCAGAGTCCCCTCTTGTCCATTTCTAAATTGAATTTAGTCTTTTGAACTGCTTCTATATTACTACCACAGGTCTTCCTAAACAGCTCAGGTAATCCAGGGAAAGCCAAGGCGCACATGCTTGACATGGATTGAGGAAAGAGAGGACCCTCGGCTCTCAGTGGGCTACTTGCCCCCACCATCTTCCTTTCCCTCTCCATCGGTTTTGGGGAGAGGTCAAAGGTCAGACCTGGGTCAATACAGTCCTTTTGTCAACAGATGTTTTAAGTTCCAAACCTGAAACCCGAAGGCAGCGGAAATTCTAAGGCCAGTTGCCAGTTAGAACAATCACTGGGAAATCTACCTTCCTTCTCGCTCCTCTTGAGTGAGAGAAGTGTTGCTTTTGAAACACAGACATAATTAGAGAAAAGGGGGGAAACTGTGGGCTAGCATCCATGCCAGGTCCTTACCTGGGTTATCTCTTTCCAGTGAACATTCGTAGAAGCTCGGGTGAAACGGGTGTCACCACAGCAACCCACAGCAAAGACATTGTCATCACACTGTACTTGACATGTTGAGCTGGACTTTTCGAACGTTAGTTTAACAATGCGACAGTGGGAAAAACTGTGCCAGGGAGCATGCTTGCATTGGGTAATGCAATGAATCATGCTTGCATGTCTAAAACATTTCCTTTTCACCATGCTATGGACTATCTCTCTTTTTTTATTATTATTATTTCTCAAGTCTGTGCTGAAGATGAGATGTTATCGAGGTGATATCTTCTGACACCCTAGTGGATTTGCAGAAAATAAGAAGCAAACATAAATAAGTTAGCTTCAAGCATAGTCCTGAAGGGGCCTGCTGCTATCAGATGTGTGTGGGTGTCAGGGTGGCATTAAGCTAAAGATCTCTAAGAATAACTAAGGAAAATTGATAAGGTTGGTGTACTGGCTAGTTTTGTGTGTCAACTTGACACAAGCTGGAGTTATCACAGAGAAAGGAGCTTCAGTTGAGAAAATGCCTCTGTGAGATCCAGGTGTAAGGCATTTTCTCAATTAGTGATCAAGGGGGGAGGGCCCCTTGTGGGTGGTGCCATCTGTGAGCTGGTAGTCCTGGGTTCTATAAGAAAGCAGGCTGAACAAGCCAGGAGAAGCAAGCAAGCCAGTAAGCAGCATTCCTCCATGGCCTCTGCATCAGCTCCTGCTTCCTGCCCTGCTTGAGTTCCAGTCCTGACTTCCTCTGGTGATGAACAGCAGCATGGAAGTGTAAGCTCAATAAACCCTTTCCTCTCCAACTTGCATCTTGGTCATGATGTTTGTGCAGGAATAGAAACCCTGACTAAGGCAGTTGGTACCATCCATATACCTGTAGTTAGCTACAGATACTTAGCAAGCATTCACCTCATTTAGAAAGGGTATCTCTGGAGTCTCAATTCTGTACTGTTGTGGGTATGAAAATAGAATGGGATCATTAGCATGGATGGCATTGATTTTAACCCTTCCTTAACCACTCCTGCACAGTTCTCCTACCTCCCCTTTCTCTGATGAGGAACCCACAACTATCCAGACTCTCATGATCAGCGTCTGCAATGCTCTCAAGACTCACATAACAGGAATGCCCATTTCCTACTCGTATGACTGCCTTAGGTGCAAGCATGCCTTGTTTAATAAAAGACTAGACCTGTACCACAGCATCTTCAGGATCAGTCAGATTGTTAAGGATGATAAAACTTCAAGACATACAGAACTTGGGTCTTTGCTGTCTCTCTATAGCCAAGCTTTCAAGAAGCAATGCTGACAAAAATCATTTAAGACTCTTACAGCGGGCCCCTTTTATGGCAGTGGTGATGACTCTGCATCTGAGTACTGAGTTCAGAGCTAGGCTGTTATGCAGGAGACCCGACCCACCACTGAGGCCTGAGTAACTTGGCACCTGGCCAGGGCTCTACTTCTAATTTGTAAAATGGGGAGAAATGGCATCTGGCTGTGACTCTCTTTCCAATTTGTAAATGGGGGGGAAGGGAATGGCAGGCCCCGTTATGTCTGCTATTGGAAGCATAACCTGGCTCAATGTGAGCACTCAGGAGAGAGCTTTATGACAGCAATTTCGGTAAGTGCTCGCTGCAGGGATGCTGTGATTGTCTTATGGTGAACTCAGCAACACTAAAATTGCAGTGAAATACTAAAGCCTCAATATTTTCCAGGATTGTCTATTAGTCATTACTGTTAAATGAGTTGAATTTGATCAAGGCATATGTGCAGAGTTTTAGATATGTGTTAGTAGACTGTGTGACTATTCTGTGTTAAACGGACAAACATGCACACACACTCATGAACATACACGGGGTCAAATGTTTCAGTGAGGTAGCGTAGGGATTAACAAACATCTAATGTAGAAGCAGATGCAGTTTCAATGGGATTAATCACCCTCTGCAAACAGAGAGTTTAAAGAGACTGAAGACCGGAGGGTACTTGGGGCAGGGCAGCAACTGCATGCCAGCCTGTGTCGTTTGCCCTTCCTCCTCATAGAGTGGTTCCCTCTAGGAAAGAAATGCTTTTTTCTCAATTCACGGCTATCTACAAATAGTATTCTGCCCAGAAGGGAGAAATAATTTACAATGAATCCTCTGAAGCAGGTGTCCTAGGATGTCAAAATGATAGACTGCTATTACGAGAACATCTATCTACAGAATCAGACAACTTCTCATTGTGCAATCAGAGCCATCCCTTAAAACAGGCTGGCACTGAGTGTGGAAGACCACAGAGAAGTTTCCTCTAGCTCCAAAGTACTCACAGCACTCCCCAAGATCATAGTTCCCTCTTTTGTCTTGAATTTCTACTGCAGGAGTAAACATGGTATTTAAAAAAACTTAGACACTTGCTTAAAATATTTTATGATTTACCTGAAAGGAGAGACTGTTTTGCCCCTGTTAGTACATCAGAGAGCCTTACACAGTCAGGTGAGCTACTGCACTCTTATACATCGCAGAGACTCATGCAACCCTAACAGATGATTTTCAATGAGCATATGTGTAGTAATAAAGGAAAAGTATTTCTAATGACAAGGACCAGGAAGTAACCCTTTGGCTCTAAGGAGTGGCGAGGTGTCCTAGCACCTGATGGAGTCAGCAGGGCAAGCTCTGTGGAATTGCCTCTCTCTTCTGGCTCTTTATCTCTCTCCTCTCCTGCCCTACTCGACACTTGTCTAGAATGGACTAGAACAGCCCCGTCTGGGATGCAGGTCTGGAGTGCGGAATGTAGGAACAGCATAGTCCTTGCTACTACACTCCGTGGTTCCATTTTATTAAAACACTGAGCAGTGGTCAATAAATCTTTGTGAGGAGAAATGTTGTATTAAATAAGGATCAAGAAGAAAGGAAATGAATCAGTAAAACATGCCAGGATCGAAGACAGCCAACACTGTTTGCTTCATGATCATCTGATGTGATCTAGAGTAAAACAGACCGAGTTTACTAACTTCATATAATTATGAATCTGTACAAGCTAGCTGTGGTATGTAACATATTCACAATAACAAATGTGTTCGCACAATTTTCTTTCTACATTTTTTTCGTCTTTTTGGGAAGTGAGCATCAAGCTTTGAAATGAACAAAAGATACCCTGATAAAGTTAGGCTTTGCTTGGTGAGATCTCACTGCTATTTTGGTGATTGTGTGGTTGACAAGCAGATCCCACCCACCTATTCATTGTAACATTTCTCTCCTAGAGCCAGAATAGGACAGACTCATATACCATTCTGATCTGGGTGCATTTCTTCAGAAGGTATGCTGCCCTCATGGGGAACCTTGGTGGCCTGGGCTTGGGGCTTATGGTACTGGGAAGAAGTTAAATGTATATACTTTAGTAAAAAGATATTTCAGTGAAGTTAAGGATATAAGACAATGAGCCAAAGGATATATGCATGCCTTGACCTCTCCTTGACCTTTACTGCTACGATTCCCAGAAGAATGACTACCTTGAGATTTTGCACAGACAACTGTTTTTAAGCTGAATCAGAAGAAGCCCCTAGGGGACTGCACAGGAAGGGGGCCAAGGACAGGATCTCAAGAGACCTTTCTTTTTGCTTAGTGCTTATTTTTGTTTACTTAGGAGTTCTAGGGGTGGAACCCAAGACCTTGTACATGCTACACAAGCACTCGGCCACCAACTCACATCCCGAGCACACATGATGAAATCTCTTGAGTGGGTCATAAAAACACTGAAATAGAAACTGAATTCCACCCTTGTCCTAAAAATGCCTTCATTCTCACTGAGATGCCAACAAGAAGAAAGGTATCACTGTCATCAGGAATGGCCAGTCCCAGCTTCCTGTTCCACTCAAGGCAGTGTGAGGTTAAGCTGTCAATTACTGATTGAAGGATATTTAGGAAATATGACATATGCCCAGTTAGAGATCACTTTGAATAATGTGACTTCTTTCACTGAAAGGCCATTTGAATATCTAGTACTAACTTCTTTAATCCATGTTCTTCATTACAAACTATTAGAAAATACAGTGCATATTGTAATTTGCTTGATTCTTCCCTATCAACTTTAGAGGAAATGAACGGCCTGACCTATCTTCCACTCAAATAGAACATGGAGATAGTCCAGTCGTATGCTTGCCTTTGCCTCCCTTTTCCACAGTGTGGCACAGGGCATGCGTCTGAACAACAAAACCAAAACCAAAACCAAAACAAAACACCCAAAAAACAAAAACAAAATAACCAGAATCCACCCTTCTTGTCTTTCTCAACATCACCAGTTTTAAATTTTCTCCTTCGTGCTCAATACCACAAATGTTACAACCCAAAGCATCCTCCTCTCTCGCCCTTTTTCTTTTTTTAACTTTGAAAGCATAACTTCTTTAGCTGAAGATTTTACCACACAGTAGCTTGTCTAACCAGACTCCATATTAAGGCAAGACTCAAATGCTTTGAATGGCTGGCAAATAATTGTGAATATAAACAAGGTCAAGAGGAGACTACCTGTGCAGATCTGGGTGACTTCTGAGATATGTCTAATTTTAGCCAGGCCTAAGCTGCATTGGTCCCCACACTCCCATGGGACTCAGACATCAAGATCACCTCACAAACATCTCCCTTGCTGGTAGCATCATCACCGTTCATCCCTAAGAACTCCCTCAGTGAAAAACAATCATGAGAATTTTAATTTAAAAATAATTCCAAATATGTTTTCTTCATATCGTTAATGATCTGATGTACTTTTAAATTGTTAGAAATTTGGAGACTATGTACCAGTATTCACTACTTATATTGTATTATATAACTTTTTAATGTTCAGAGTTTATCGAGACATACTTCAGTGGTGATGTTATAAAACTCTGTGGGTTATTTTCAATGTTACAAAGTTCTTGTTCTCTCTACTTGTTCATGCAACCGATCCATGATATGCTTGTTAATGACAGCTCCTGCCTACTGATACTTCTCAGTAGGTAGACTGCACTTTTTACCACATAGACACTTTGAGTCAATACTTTGAAGCCCTCCATAGAGCTTCTAATGTGATTTCCTGGTTTTTCAATTTTTGTCTCAACTGGGCACCAGAATTGAAAAAGGACAGGCACCTCATTCCTTTGGGGTATCACCACCTCATGCTTCTGATTACTAGGGTCATCTTGCCTGTGACTAGCTACCTGGCTTCCTGTCTCTCTCTTCCTCTGAAATCACTTATCTAATTCACCACTGAGTATTCTTCACAAATCGACCTTCATACACACACATCCAGTGTTGATCTCCTTAATTTTCCTAACCCCTTGGGTTAAATCAGTTAAGTCCTTGGGTTGCTGATTGACAAAAGACCTAGAGTCTATACTTCAGCTAGGTGTTAGCTTTCTAAGGCCATTGAAACAAAGTACAATAATCTGGTAACTCTTGTTATTTCCAAGTCTAGAACACTAAAATTAAGGAGTTGAGAGAACCATGTTGCCTCTAAGACTGTTTTAGGGGGAAATCCTTCTTTGTTTCTTCTAAGGCTCTAGTGGCTTCTAGCAATTCCTGGCATCCCAGGACTGTGGTGACAAGATCACAGTCTCTGCCTCTGTGGTCACATAAGTCCTCCTTCATGACTGTCTCCACATCAGTCTCAATATCTCTCTTGCCCTTATCCCCCTGGATAATAGTCATTGAGTTTAGGTATCCTACCCAATTAACTTTGTATCTGTAAGGATGCTACTTCTAACTAAGGCCACCTTCATGGATACTGAGTGCTATGAATGCTGACTTCAACATACTTTCTGGGAAGACATAACTCACCCAACCACAGTAGCTATTAGACATGGAGTCATCTCCAAGCACAAAACAGCTTCAAAATATCTACTACAAGTTCAAAGCTTACCCATCATCTCCCAATCTCAACATTCACTTTCTTCCACACCCAGACAGCTAATCCACTCTGCAGGATCTAGGAAAAGATTTGGGCATCTGTTCCAAGTTATTTGTAAGCAGAACTAGAACACACGGGAGTAGAGGACTAATCGTCCCTCAGTATCACCCGGGCACTTTGGTTCTCAGACAACACATAAACTCCTAAAGAATATATGAACATAGCCCTAATTCATTTTTTCCTAGGTGCTATGAATGTTCTTGTAATTGATCACTTTGTTTTTAATTCTTTCTGTCATACTTCAGTGCTCTTCCTATTCACACAGCTTCTGAGATAATCCTCCAACAGGATGGAGGTTTTTCTACATCCTAACACATCCTTTGATTGCCCTGACTTTGTAGAGCAAGGAAATGCCCTGGAATTTTTTTGCTGTCATGCAAACAATTTAGAAGGTCTCCACTGAATTTTCCATCTTTGCTGATGGTTTATGTTGTATTGGAAAAATTTTACTTCCTCCATTGTTAAGTCATGTTTTTTACATGTACGTGCTTTTAAAGAAAGATCACACATCAGGGCACAGGTAGAAGATTGTGGGATTTGTATTCCTCTATTATAATCAATAATAATCTGTGTGATAGTCTTCCTAAAGCAAGAAAATATGGATGGGTGGGTGGGTGGATGGGCAGATACAGAGATAGACTGCTAAGTAGGTGATGGATGGATGGATGGATGGATGGATAGATAGATAGATAGATAGATAGATAGATAGATAGATAGATAGATAGACAGATAGATAAGCGGGCTTACAGATATAGGTAGGTGACAGATAGACAATACTTCCTAATCTTTGATTATTGTAACAGTTTTTAGTATAAGGTCAAAGAGAATCTCACTGAAAAATGAATACCAAGAGGCTTAATTAGGCATGACACTGAAAATTTATTTTATAAATATTTTGCTAAGTCGATAGGAGAGGAAGTGATTAGTGAGGTGGTTGTTTTGCCTTATGCTGCTTTTAGAGCCCATTGAAATTCCTCATTAACCATCTGACATGTTTTCCATTTGGAGGAATGTTCTATTCTAAGTTCCAATTCTTCCTCTATTTTCAGTGTGCAGGCCGAGAGTCTCTATTGGGATTGCCAGGATGGCACTGTGTACTCAAGCAAACCCTGCACATTATTGAAAGGAGGGAATAAAATTAACCATTTGAGTTTTCCAAACCCTTAGCCATTTCCAGTGTGTGGGCACTTAGCCACAAGAAATCCCTATAAAACGGATAGGACCATAAGTTGCCTTTGTCATAATAGAAGAAGATTGACCAGTTTAGTGGTCGCCATAGGAATGCTCAGTATAGATATATCCATTGGTTGTTTTTACAGTGACATAGCATTTTGTCAGGAAGAATAAAATTGGGTAGAATTTTGAGCTGGGACAGGAAGGAGTCTCTTCCCAGATCCATGATGTTAGCATCCCACCATCCCCTCCAAAGACACAGCTCCAATGACCTAACTTCCTCTCACTAGGCCCATCTCCAGCCTTCCTGTTTACTCAGAGGCAAGCAGGCCAGGACTTGCTGCCCAGCTGCAAAAGTAGTGATGCATAGAAAGTAAAACTTGGATCTACACAATCCCATTCTCTCTAACGTAGGGTAAAGTCGAGGGTTTTCGATTATCTAGTTCTGAGAGACCCAGTGTAAAGCATCTGTTGCAATCTGGATCCTATGCCAAGGGCTGTAGCAGTCCCACAAAAGTTCTCTGACATTTTACTCTCACAAGGACTAAAATGACATTTTAGTCACTTTCTGAAGGTTGTCCTGTTAGTGACAGAAATAACTGCATCACTAGTGTTCTCTAACAACTTTCTGCATGCAAATGCTGCCTGTATTTTACAAAATAGTAAGCGCTACTGATGTATATGACTTAATACATTTTCTCTGTCACCCTGATAGCATCTTTGCTAGTCAGATTTCCATCATTATGACAAAATATCTGATCTAATCAACTTACAAAGATCTGTTTCAGTCTGTGGCCATTGGCCTTGTTGTTGCCCTTGGCCCTGTGTTGTAGCTGAACATCATGGTGTTGAAATGTGGTAGAGGAAGTCTCTTTACATCACACAGACCAAGAAGCAGGGTAGAACAAGAGGAGAGCTAGGTGTCCCAGTGTCCTGTCTGAGGGCACACCCCCAGTGACCTAACTTCCTCCTACTTGACTCAACTTTTCAACATCTTCTACCATTTCTCAGTAGTCCCATAGGATACTGACCAACTTTTTATCCGATATGCCCTTGGGAAACATTTAAAGGCCAAACCATGAAGTGTCCACTTGAATGGATATTTCAAAACAGATAAAAAGAAGATGACTTATGACTTTTAAGTGACAGTGGTAGGGCCACATTCTCATAGGGAAACCTCCAGTCTGCCAATCCAGGGCTCTATCTAGTGAGTGACACCAAAGAAGATCTCTTCTTTAATATAAACTGAATATGAAGGAAATAAATATTTTAGAAAATTCAGCTCGCCATCTGGGTGACAAAATGTGTATTTAGGGATATTTTTTCTTTTGATAAAATTCATGTTGATGTTTTAAAAATTCAAATTATATTCTTAATATTAGTTTGTATATTAGATTTACAATCCATTTTTTTACCATTTTTCCATAGCATGAAAGTATTCTTTGATAACAAAAATCCATTAGCTATAGAGGAAACTAAATATATAAATATATAAATTGTAGCACCCCCAAGGGTAAAATACTGAAAGCTGATATTTTCTGATGTTAAAGGAATCAGAAATTCTTAACATTGAGTGTGCTATATTTCTCTGAGTTCTCCGAAAAAAGAAATTACATAAGTTGTACTGTACATGAAATGCTGGTGTCCTGCACCCGACCACCCCACCAGCAGCAGCACAGTAGATCGTGATCGTTCTAAAACTGAACAGAACCATCTGGAGTATGAATGAGTCATTAAGACAAAGAAAGAGTCCGACAGTCCTAAAGCCCTCCCCCAGGAAACTGAAGATCTGCCCATTCCCTGTGCTCACAGACCAGAGACAAGTTCCCTGGACCCTGAGAACCTGGCTCCCAAAGCTGCAGAACTGTGATCATCATGTCAGGATGGCAAGGGCTGTCCTAAACCAACTCAGGGCAGGTGAGGGAGGCCCTGCCCTTTGCCTATTGAGAAAATGGAATGTGGGAGAAATTTCGGAAAGAAATACCGTGAAAGACCACACAACGGAGCGCTGTGCGTGAGGAGAGATTTTCTTGGAAAGAAACAAGCAGAAAGTCCAAGAGAAAGCTACACCGACCCCCAACCCGCATCACCATACTGGAGCTCAAACTCTGGGTCTTGTGCATGCTAGGTGAGCTCTCTACCAGCAAGCTAATTCCCCAGATTTTCCCCCACTCTTTTTTAGTTCAAGACAGGGCCTCCATAATTTGTCCAACCTTGAGCTCATTCTGCAGCCTGAACTGGCTTTGAACTTGAAATTCTTCTACCTTGGCATGCCAAATAGCTGGAATTATAATCATATAAGACTCATCCCAGCTTCTCTTTCTTTGTCAACTCTATATACTTAAAGATTTATTTATATGTGACTGCTCTATCTGCAGGTACTCCTGCATGCAAGAAGAGGGCATCCAGTCCCATCATAGATGGTTTTGAGCCACCATGTGGTTGCTGGCAATTGAACTTAAGACCCCTGGAAGAACAGACAGTGTTCTTAACTACCGAGCCATCTCTCCAACCCCAACTTAATGTTTTGTTGTTGTTGTTGTTATTGTTGTTGTTGTTGTTGTTGTTTTGGTTTTGGTTTGTTTTGGTATTTCAAGATAGGGTTTCTCTGTATATCCATGGCTGTCCTGGAACTCACTCTGTAGACTAGGCTGGCCTTGAACTCAGAAATCTGCCTGCCTCTGCCTCCCGAGTGCTGGGATTAAAGGCATGCGTCACTACTGCCTGGCCTAACTTAACGTTTTTTAAGTATATGTTCCCTGAACTAAATTTTATTTGCTCAATACTGGGAAGACATACTTTATTAGATAAGAAAATAGAAGATAAGGATATAAGAAAGTTTCTATAGGTATCCCGCCCCCCCCCCACGAAGGCCTGAGATTAAGCCAAAGTGCCATTCCCACAAATGCTGTCCACCTCCTTTGAGACAGTATTCCTCATTGGTCTGGAGCTCACCAATTAGAGACTTCTGATCAGTATATAAAGCACAGGGCTTTACCGGCCTCCAACTCTCTGGCCCTGGGATGATAGAGTCTTCCATCACTCCTGATGTTCTTATTTGGTTAGGTGCTGGGGACCTCACTTCAGTTCTATATGCTTTCATATCAGGTACTTTTCAGACCAGACTATTCCCAGCCCCTCCTTTTAAGGGTTTTTGTTTGGTTTGAGGCATGTTTTTGTTTGTCTTTTATGTGTTTGTTGGCTCTTTAGCTCAGAATGGCCTCAAGCTTAATACAGTCTTCTCCCATCCCTGAGTGTTAGGATTCCAGGCCTGAGGCTCCATGTCCAGCTTTCATTCACGGTTTCCGCCCACACTATTATCTGAGGTAAATGCTCTGCTCGTGTCAGCTAACCCTCACAGCAGCTAGAGGCAAGTAAGTGTTCCATCTTATCGGTCTTATTTTACTTTGAGGTAGGAAATGTAGGAAGCCTGATGCTATTTGGGTGACGTCTTTCCTGAGAAAGCACTGGTAAGGTTCTGGGTCAGTGGCTGACACTGGTCAATGCTGGGGATGCCATCGGGACCTGGTCATCATACCAACTTCATCACAGGGCAGACAGACATATCTCTGGGGTTTGTCTCTGGTCTTTCTTTTTCCAAAGCATCAAAATAGTGTGACTTAATGAACTGCTTGATTGATTTTTTTTTTTTTTTAAGACACCTGAGAGGTCTCATAAGCACCTGGGAAATGCCGTCATCTTAATTTACTTTCTTCCTGAGTTTACAGTCACCATGAGTGAGTTTAGGGTTAGGAAAGGCTCTCTGGTTGAAATAGCTTCTGTTACTGTGCTTCGGTTTGTAAGGATTTGGTGAATAAAGAAGACATTTGGTTAACCAGATTTAGACATGGCTTTGCTCTTTGATCAAAACTAATCTTACCAACCCCTGCATGTCCGTGGTTGAGTCTGTAAGAAGTGTTTCTCAGTGTACATATAGATCTACTCATATTTCCAGTATCAAGCACAGTGGTCTATACAAACCTAGCAAAATATTCTCAAGATATCCCCATCCACAAGCATTTTGACCAGGGAGGTAGGTTGTTTATTAGTTTGGTTTTCTTTTGACAAGCTAAGAGCTTGTCTGAGTGACAGATGAAAACCCAGGGAAACCGAGGTCTGTCTCCCTCAACAAATGCTGATTCCAACAAATGGGAATGACAGCCACCTTAGGCGTCTATAAAACCTTGCATCTTTGTAACAGAAGACAGAACCTGGATGCCACCCTTGGTCTGCCCTCCTAGATACAAATACAAAGCACTGTGTTTGTGGGATTTTTTTTTTTTTAATTGAACAGCCCAGTAATCTCTACAGAAGTTATTTCATCTGAGTATACTAAAAGTCAATTAATTATGTTATGCATGTAAATTGTAAGTACAAGGACAAGCTAATCTCTAAGTCAATCATATTCCCGAGACTTAGTCCTTAGAAAAAGTATCAACTCTACCCTAAACATATTCTCAGACAAACGTTAGCCAGTAATTCAAAATGGTGATCAAGGTATGTTTTCTGGGTTTTAGTTACTTCTTCTGAACCAGCTAGTCATCTTGCTTTACATTAAAATGTGAGATAAACATAATTTTTTATCATAAAATAAGCAAGCCAGGGGGCATTTTAGGAAACCATGTTTGTTGTATCATAATGATTTAATTACCTCGATGAGCAGTTTGCTTTCTATGAAGACACACTTGTTGAAAGAATTTGTTGAAGTTAATCTCTTCAAACATTTCTTTATATTCATCATGTACCCCAATGATTTGATAAAAGGTTTAATTTGGTAATTTGGCAACAAAACTGCTAAGATTTCATTAATTTCGAAATAAAAAAGCATTGACCTAACCAAGTAAAATTTGCTCATTATAAATGCACTACACAAAAGTACCATAAAATACCAACAGATAAATTGCTAAATTTTTCTAACGTTTACATTTATATATTTTTCCATTATGATGAGACATTAACAAAGTATGTTGACTCTGTGTTTATTTGGCTAGCTGTCACCACTATATAAACAAGAGGGTGTTAGCATAAAGCGTGGTCTTTCCTTAACATTCTACCCACTTTTCAGAAAGCATTAGAACATATTTTGCTGAAGCTACTTAGGTCACATCAGTGCTGCCTGAAGTGACCCACTCGGTAACCATGGAAACGGAGTCAAGCAGTGAGAAGGGCTGAGTCTGTGTGGATTCTTTTGATGCTGTGGCCTTCTGTGGAGATAATCTATTAGGGATTCCTAATCTGTCCCGTGCGGTCAGGTTTTTTCCTCCTTCACACTTTTGTTGGCTCTCTGTAAAAGCCACAGTAAGTTTAAAAGAAGGCACCCGAACACTGTACCCTCAGGACTTTATGTTCTTTCCAGAAATGTGTCTCATATTTAAAGATGCATGCTCGAATGTCCTAAAAATGGACTCTCCTCCCAGATACATTTTTCTGCCATCTATTTCTGCAGTCCTGGTCCAGGGCCAGGCTCCCATACTAGATTTATGCCACTGTATTTTTTCCCTGTGTCTCTTTTCATAAGGTTTTAAAATATTAATACTTACAAAGAAAAATTTTAAAAAACAAGAAAATAAGCACTCCATCTCATTATACATTAAAGTTCCATCAAGTATGTGTGTATATGTGTGTGTGTGTGTGTGTGTGTGTGTGGTGTGTATTTATGATACCTTAAATGTGATTTTCAAAGCTGTGTGTACTCTAATGCAGCCCAACAAAGTTCATATCAAGCAAACTTTATAGATTATATATCTATGAAACATGAAGCTTCTAAAAGGGGGCCCATGAAAACTTTGGGTAATCTTAAATTTAAAGTCAAGCTATAATACTCTATTTCTTCAGTAGTAAATATAAGATACTTAGTACAGAAACCTAAATAATATATGGCCTCTATGTTGGCATCAGGACCGCCAAATGGTAAAAGTTAGCTATACCCCAAAATTAACAACGCCCCTACACAGCAGGAAGCAGTTTAAAAGAGATAACGCCCTGATTCCCTTTTCACCATTGGCTTCCCCCTCCCTTTTTCCTCCTTCTTTTTATAATAATAAGAAGGGAAGTATGTTGGCATCAGGACCGCCAAACCTGTGACGTTGCACCCAGGTGATGTCACCCAGGTGACAGCTGACCCGCCCACCTGTTGCTAAGGCAACAGCCACCATATTCCCAGAATTCACCTTGGCCCACTGCCCACCTTTACCTGTGGCTAAGTCATGCCAGGTCACTTTCCTTATATATACGGAGGACCCCCATCTCTCTCTCTTTTTTCCCCCCTCTTCTTCCCTTCTCTCCGCCGCTACCTTGCCCCCCTCCCCCAATAAACCCCTCATGTGGAACTGTTTGGCTTGGTGTGGTTTTGGAACGTGTGACCGTCCCTACCGCAGCACATACCGGACCCATACCAGCATTTTTTTTTACAACACTCTGCCCTTAAGAAACCATGTACACCAGGCAGTGGTGGTGCACGCCTTTAATCCCAGCATTTGGGAGGCAGAGGCAGGTGGATTTCTGAGTTCGAGGCCAGCCTGGTCTACAAAGTGAGTTCCAGGACAGCCAGGGCCACACAGAGAAACCCTGTCTCGAAAAACCAAAAAAAAAAAAAAAAAAAAAAAAGAAATCATGTATACCATGAAGTAAGACAAGATGAGGTGATACAAGGAAGGCTTGCCTCATAATGAAAACACGTTTATTTAAAGGAGCAAGTTGAAATAAAGTCAATCTCTGTCTTCAGGCACAGAGCTGTTACATTGTATGGGAAGGACGGCATTCAGGACTACTTCACAATGTGCTTCTAATAATGTGTATTCTTTTTAAGAATCATTAGGAAGAATCCCACTGGGGGAAACCTCACAAAAAAACAAGCCAGTCATATTAGTTTGTCAACCAGTCATGTGCTCCTCAACAGGGACTTACTGGAATAAACATGACTCCCCTAAAACCCAGGGCAATGTCTAGCATAAGGTAGGCACCTAGCACCCACAGGGTGTGCTGTTTAGATGCAGGTAAGGTCATAACTGTGCCCCCACAAAAGGCTGAAGTTCAATGTACTTATTAACAGGAGACATGCTCAAAAATAGATCCAAGTCTTTTTATAGAGCTAGTCAAAGATCCATAGCAATTGCCTGGGGGGAGAAAAAGGCTTGTAGTTAAAATATAAACTGACAACACATTCTTATATGTGATGATTGCTTGATGCACTGAGCATATCAGGATATGCCAGGTGCTGAAACAGAAGCAGAGAGAGATAAATGGTGAGACAGAAAACATCTGAATCTCACAAAAACACAGAGAAGTCAGACATGAAGGGAATGAGCACCCTATCTTTGCTGAATGAACATGTTTTTGAGAACAGAGAAATAACGACTAATTGGTCTATGGGGAAGGAAGTCCTGAAAGGTATGTAGGAGCTGAGTGAGATAGGATGCCAATAATCTCACCAGTCAGGAGGCTGAGACAAGCAAATTTAGAGCTGGGGGTGGGGGAGCCTGGGCTACATGACCCTGGAAAGAACATGTGGGGCAAAAAAAAAAAAAAAAAAAAAGGAAGAAAGATGTATGAGATTTGTGGAAATCAAAAGATTACATAAGTTATTATATGTCTAAATTTGGGGAGTCAAAATGGAGTTCATAATAAACTTTCAAAAAGGGCAGACAGACAGACAGACAAACCGGAGAGAAATGGAAATAGCTGATATTGCAAATGGAGATTCAGTAGCTGCAAATGCAGACGAGCTGGAGACTTGGAGACATTGGGAAATCTGCTAGAAGCTTATTCCTTAGAAAAGAGTCATCAGAATGGAGGGGGTTGGCTCAAGGGGGCTAGGATCTAGGAAGAACCCTGGGGCACAGGATAAAGGACAGTAAGAGCAATGGAGATGTCAGACTGGACACGCCCACCTGAGATCTTAAAAGCAAACCATCCCTCTGACCCCTCACAGGCTCACCAGAGCAATGAACGTTCAGGGAGCCAGCCCCACAAACAGGACAGCACTCTGGGAAGTAATCAATACTGAAGAATAACTGGCTTCACCCAGTGGCTGTGAAGGTGATTAGCTAGCTGTTTTTCCTTTTGTCTTGTTAAACCCTGCTTGACCATACCCCGCATTCAGTAAAATATATAAAATTGTCCCAGCACAGCTTAAAGCTATGTAAAGCTATGTAAAGCTGTAAAGCTATGACATTCTTCTAAAACACCTAGCACCGTCTAAAGGGCCCAGATCTGAGTACAGGAGAGGAGAGGCTGCACCAAGGTAAGAATACATGAAAAGCTAATTGCTCCCACCCTGGAGTCTTCTCAGCTGCTCAGCTGTAAGGAATGGCATACAGGATGGAGAGTGAAGAGCTGAGCATATCAGACGTTAGCAAGCAGATGCTGAAGATGCTAAAAATCACAGCCACTGAAGTTTTAGGTGCCTGATATGTGGCCTCTCAAGGAAAGTGATGGGAAAGCACTGTGGTGTTACTGGGCCTGTGGTTTATATTACGGCAGCTGCTTGCCTGTCTCCAACCTAGGGCTTGGACACTCAGTGAAGCAATGGGAACATCTTACCCCATGACTGTGAGATCTGAGTATGTTTCCTTGACTCTACAAAGACAGTAGACTAGAAAAGACACATGCTGAAAAAGAAATTCTCAAACGATGAGCTTTAATATTTACAGTGTGGATAAGGCATAGTCTGTTTAAAGCCCCATGAGTTCTGTGTGTTGATAACATGGGGAATTATCCTAAGGAAACAGAACTGGGCTAAGGACAGAGCTTAAAGCAACGGGAGTCTCCACCCCCTCCTGGTTGAGGGCATTTGCATTAATACCTTGGGTATTTTTTGGGGTTTTCCCTCTCTTTCTGTTTACTCCGTTTTAGTGTTTCCTTGGAATCCTCCTCATAGAACTAGATTACACAATTCACAGATTCAAGTTCTAGCTGATTAAAACATATCCTGTGAGCAGGGCACAGTGGGACATACCAGTAATCCCAACACTCAGGAGCCTGAAGCACAGGATCATAAATTCCATCTTGGGCTGTTATGTAGAGAGTTCGAAACCAGCCTGGGCCACATTGTTAGACCTTGTCTTGAATGAATGAATGAATGAACTGAAATAATATATTTTCTTCCTTTCCCTGTGATATCAACTCAAGTCTCATCATTTCAGCTATTAGAATTATACTGAACCTCAGAAAACCAGTTAATTTTCCTAAGGATATTAGGCACTGTTTGAGCAACATTAAATGAATGCTAAGAACCCCCCTGTGGTTCTGGGTAGCAGCCATTCAATATTAACAGCTTCATCAGTGCTCGGCTTAAAGGGACAGGAACCCGCTCCAGGTAGTTTAATGATGGAGGAAGAGGATCCTTGCAGGGGTAACTCCAATCCCACCTTTAGTAGTTTCCTCAGAATCCTGTCCTAGAACACCTAAGGGTGCCTTTCTTTTTATTTCTTAGCATGAGTAAGAAGCCAGAGACAGATTCATTGTAGAACACCACTATTCTGCAAAACCTGAAGGGTTTCCATCCACACTGCTAAAAATACCCCAAAAGGCAATGCAGCTGCTTCATGTTAAACTCATTCAGAATGAACTGCAGAAACCGTCTTCCAAATGATACTCCTTAGAAATTCAAGGCCTACATAAATTTAACAGAAATGGGATTTCTCATAATGAAGTAGGTCTAAAAACTAAGTTTAGCATCCAAAGAATTACAGACGGGTTTTCAGACGGGTTTTCCCGTGTTTGTTTACTTAAAGCAAAAGGGAGAAAGTTAACTTATATATTCACAAAGCCCTGATCCTTTCAGGTGAGTCCGGAAACTTCATCTGGCATCAGGCCGATGATCATAGCAACATTGTTACTTTGTGACCAGAGTTCAGAATGGTTTCACTTGTGTATTAATCTGAAATATTATTTGTTCTAAAATATCTCCCAGAATCCACAGCCCTTTCATAGATATCAATGATGCTCATGTGTATATATGACTTGGATGTTCAAATTTTTGTTTAGGCCAGGATCTTAAAAAAAAAAAATCAAAGCAAAACAGCAACAAAACCACTCTTTTTCCCCCTACACTTTGCAAAACAAAAAACAAAAAACAAAAAAACAAAAAAACAAAAAAACCTTGTGGGGGCAGGGCGGGGAGAATGTACTCTCACAAGAAAAGTTTGCTAAATTATTTGAAAGTTGAGCAACATAGGACCTAATTACAAGGAACAAAGGCCTGTAATTCTAAGAATGCCACAGTTGTCTGGCACAGAGCGATTCCTCAAGCGATTTACTTAGTCTCTTGAAACGTCTGTTTTCCTTTTGGCCATACAGGAAGATCTCGGTATTTTCTTCTACTTTACTGTAAAACATGTAGTTTTGTTGCGGTCATGGTCTAGGGGTTTTGTCTGGTCATAACAAAGTAAAATACTTTCTCTCTCTCCCCTGTGTTTGCTTTCCAAGCCCTTATATTTTGCACATCTGTTCAAAATTCCAGTTGAAAATGACCAAAAGGAAAAGATAAGACTTCAAAAACTTTCCTATCTAGGCTTCAAAAATGCCCCTGCCACTGGCTGTTGCTCTTACAGGAAGAGAAAGATCCATCCCCTCACCATGGTGATCTTATCCTCAGAGAGACAACAAATCAACCATCCGCTCTATCACAGCTCCAGAGGAGGAGTAAGAAGATTTCGATAGTTTTCCTTATGATTACCTTAGGGCTCACAGTTGTGCCGCGTCTCATACTGTCTTCTCCACGGTCCTACCAAGTAGGAATCTGCGAATCACCTTCTGGGTTGCTAGTGAGTTTATTGGGGCTACTTTCAGGAACATGGGTGAGTTTTAAGGAACAGAGCATCAAAAAGTCTCATCCTAGACAAAGTTTATCTCTTATACAATCTCAAGGAGAGGAGGGGCCACAAAAGCATCTCCTTCAGGAGGACCTAATTGAGGACTGCCTGAGAGACCAAGGATTGCTCATCAGACAATGCCAGCCAATCAGGAACTGCTATTTAGAGGCGATGCTTTCTTGGGACCAATGGGGCATGGTGCGGTGTTTCTCACCTGCTCCCAGAGTCTATCATTGGCTCTGCACCACCTCACCTCCAACCCCAAGGGCGAGTAGTCCAGGGCACAGGCAATAGGGCCTCAGGAAGGCTTTTGAAGATTCGTGAAGTCTTCCGAGCCTACTGAGCTACTCTCTACCTCTGTCGGGGAATAGGCCTAATCTCATGAGGCTTTTGCTCAGTCACCACAGTGGCTCTGTTTCCAAGAAGAGGATGGTTATGTCTGACCTACAGCAGACAGACACACAGATGGCAGCTGTACAGTTGACAGGCCCTCCTTCATGTTTTTAGCTCTGCCTTTTTTTTTCTAAGCTCCCTTTCCTTTTTGGTCTTTTTTGGACTCCCACTTGAGGCCCAAACAAAGTCTACACTCTACATTCTAGCCAGAAGAAAAGGGCAAACAGTGGGTAAGCAGGGCCCTTCCTTTAAAGACTGTAGCCTCTTGAAAAGGGCCCACATGATGTCCTCTCAGGTCCATTGGCTAAAATGTGGTCACAGAACCTGAGAACTGAAACCAGAGCCTGGTAAAGCAGGAGTCTAGCTAAGATCTCTATAAATAAGGTAAGAAGAGAAGGATTAGGAATCTGAGGATGTACCTCTCCTGCTGCATAACCTAACTATATTTGATAAAAGAATTTGTATGTATTACTAGGGCTTTGTTTCCAAATGTTGATTAGGAACAAGTGTTGGGCCATTTCAACAATTGAAGGAAAATGTCTCACCTTGTCAAGTGCTACTCATTAACAGCTAAACCTAACACCTTCTGCTAAGCTCGTCATTGCCAAATTAAGCTTGTCACCAAGATATCAAGACAAATGTTCTTGAAGCATGGGGCTCTAACCCTCTGCCTCTGTTTGGTTTATTTACGACAGAAAAAGTAGGTTGAGGGATAGAGTTGCAGAAATTGACCCCTATAACTGTTACCCTATATGTCACAAAACTGATAACCAAATGCTGGAGAGAAAGGGGAAATTGTTCAAATCACCTTAGTATAGAATGCCCTCGCCTGGTAACGTTGAATAATTAATTGTAGTGTACGCTACACGCTGATTTGAGAGTTTCGGTGCAAACAGGCAAGCATGCGTACTCCATTCTTCCTGGAGAATTCTTGACTTAGTTCAGAACTACGACTCCTACCTGCCGCTTCCCTGGACTAGACAACCCTCCTAATGATTTGTGAATTTAACATTACTGCACACTGCATACTGCATTATTCTATTGTCTTGATCAGACAGAGAATAGGCAAAGTAAATTTCTGAAAACCAGATTCTTTTTTAAGCATCTCTGAGCAAACTTGCTGCTTCATGGAATCTGGCAATGCGTCTGTAGGGAGAAGAATTCATTTGCAGAGCTAGGTAAATGGAATCTGGCAATCCAGCTGCAGGGAGTTGGGCTCATTTGCAGGGCCAAGTAAATCATCCAGATGCTGTCGGGGTTTACATGTCCTCAGTCAATCTTGAGCTGAACTGGGAGGGGATGATCATTCACAACTGGCCTTACAAAATTATAAAAAGGAGAATGTAGAAACTATTGCAAATGTTTGGCTTTCATTGTGCAAAAGAAGAAGAAGAAAAGTCCACAAGGTAGAGAATGACCTGAGGGCACTCAATTAAGCACCGGACTCTTGGACACCGAGCCCATGGAAAAGAACACTTTCTGGTCTTAACTCTCAAAATAGCATAGTAATTTTAGATGCAGTAAACAGAGCTTTGAACACACACTCAAAACTGCCCAAATTTAAGAACATACATACATACATACATACATACATACATACATACATACATACATAGCGAACAGTTCTCAATTTCCCCTTGGATTTCTCAAACTTTTCCTGCATTGGTTAACATAACCTTGTTTATGTAAACATACAAAGCTGTTATTTGAAGTTATGTATGATAGATTCTCATAGTTGGTTACTATGGCATTGCGTTCCGGCTACGATAAAATAGAACTGATGAACACGAGGGAAAACAGCAGCTTCTGTCTTTTTTATTCTGCTTTATGCCAGAGACCTTTCTGCTGAGTACCTTATCTCATTCCCTCTTCCATCTGACACTATCCTGCTTCTGACTGCGGAAACAGACAAAGAACATATAGTAGCTCTCTCTCTATGTCTGCCAGCTAAGAAGCAACTGCCACCGCATTCACCCATCTGTACTGACTATGAGCAAAAACAGATGATGTCTCTTCAGTATACGTACAGGAAGCAGTGGACTGAGCTCTGGTCTTTCCCCTCGCGTACTTCCTCCCTTTTCCTAGTTTAACTCACTTGACCTGCTGGTATTTCTTAGTTTGTGTCACGTTCTCTCCTCTGACCTAAATCTACACATATCTTTGAGTACTTATTTTATGTGACAGGGTACCCATCTTCTCATACCCATGTGTAACGCTATCATGTTAAGAAATTAGTAAATAAATGGATAATTTCATAAAACTAATAATATATATTGAACGCAGGACCACTGTTGGAGAACAGCGGCCTTGCTCTGACACCAGACACATTCTTGGCTCTCTGCATCTCCTCCCTTTGTTTAAAACAGTCTGAGTCTTAATATCTTACTGGAAGTAACTGTTTTTTTTTTCCTTTTGGCACTTTGACAATGGAGCAGTTATGCCCTATAATCAAAGGAAAACATGAACTGGCCATCGCCTAGCAACTCACTAAAGATTACTCCCAGGGAATAATTTATGGGTCTGAGTGTAAGTGCACACAACGTGTAAGTTCAAAGCCAACAGATTCCACACTTGCTCATTAGCGTCTTTCAATCACCTACAGATACGTGAGCATGTTTTTTGAATGATACCACTGAGCCAACGAGCACAGAAAATGTCACACACGGGAAATTTCATGTGAAAGAAAGTCAAGAATTGTACCGTTTTTTCTGTAGTTGAAAACCTACTTGCAATTAGAAGTTGCTAGTAATAATTTTGCCATTCTACTACTGCCTTTGCTGAAGCCTCTTCCACCTCCTTCATGTAAAAAGACATCTGTCACACAAGGGTGGTCTGCCTCATAGCAACCTGGCCTTCCCTGATATGTTCTCCCAGTGGGCATCTTCTCTGCCTGTGAAGTCTGATGTACTGAGAAGATCAGTCAATCAAACCAGCTCCTACTCACTCCCAGGAAGCTGCCGTACTCAGAGCCTTAATGAGCCAAAAGAAGGTGCAATCAACACAGACTTTATTCGGCCATCTGTGCAGTAAAGAAACAAATATGGCTTGAGAATAATTCATTCTGTCTCTCCAATCCATGACTTAATCCAACTCCATTTAAAATTGTTTATAAAGAGAAACCCTGACTGGAAAATTCATTTGAATGACGACCAAGGCAAAGGAGGATTCCATATTTGAAATAATTTAACCAGGATTCACACCCTTGAATACTAGGAGATGTTCACTTCTTACTAGCAGAGGAGGTACCATGTTGGCAACTGTGGGTCAGTCGCACTTCTAAGAGCTCTGTGTATTTCCATTCACAGATTCTTCCCAGAACCCTAGGAGGTTGGCTGCACTTCCAGCCCGATTTCTAGGTGAGGAAACTCACTCTGACTCAGACAGGGCAAATGAGCGACTTCTGCAAACGGTAGAAGGGGCTTTGACCACGCTGACTGGGCTCCCGGTTCAGTGCTTTGCTTATGATCTGGATTAGTGGTGGGCAGCATGGTCCCCTCGTCCACTTACTGTTTGGAAACCAAAGGTCGCAGGATGCTGCCACTCCTTAAAATAACTCAAATCTGGATCATGAGCATTTGTTCTGAAATGCTTTTTCTGTGCTTGCTGTCCTCCCATGACACAGAACAATGCACCCATTTCTATTTATTATGAGAGGGGCAGGACTGTTTTCTTGTGAGTGTCTTGCTATGTACTTCTCATTTGAAGCAGGCAAAAGAAATGTGATTGACTTTAAGCTTGCTCAGTACTGTCCAGGGTCAGCATCTTGAACCACTGAACAGAAAGCGCCACTCTCAATGATAGCCTTCATTTAAATTTATGCTGTGATACACATGCTCCACTGAAATTCATGGAGTAATTAATGTATATTATTACTTATCCAGTGGGCACTTAGTGGTTTTTATTCTTTACTAGCACTGTCTTTAAGCTGTTTATACTTCGGGGAAATGTGAATGAGACCGTCATTCATGCTTAACAGCTAAAGGATTTAGGCTCGGGCTACGGTTTCAGTCAACTACATTTCAAATCACTGAGATGACTATTTTTTATGTACTACATAAAATAGTCTTTTTTTTTCTTAAGGTATTTCTAAAGTTTAATGGGGTGCCATGTTATTCTGATAAGTTAGACAGAGTCTATGGAAACAGGCAATTTTATTAGTACTTATTCAGATTTTAAACTGTCAACATTTTTCTTTGTCCTCAGTTTCTGTAGGCTATACTTGATTTATTTCTTTAAGATAAAACATTTTTATTATTTTTAAGTTTTTCATATTTTTGAGAACTTTATACCTGTATATAGTAACACGTAATTATATCTTCCCCTCATTTCCCATTCCAGTCCCCCCATACCCATGCAACTTCATGTATTTTTTTAAAAAAAACTATATATACACACACACACACACACACATATATATATATACAACCTACTAAGTCAAGTCCAAGTCAAGCTGGTACTACTCATGTGTACATGGGTGTGGGGCCCTCCACTGGAATATGGAAAATTTACCATTTGCCATATACACCATAGAGAATGATTCCCCTGAGCATTAGAGATGTTTCAGGGGCTAGGAGTCCTTATTCTTGCAGAGGACCCAGGTTCAATTCTCAGCACCCACATGGTAGATCACAACCAATTGTAACTGCAATTCCAGGGGATCTGATTCCCTCATCTGACTTCTGATAATACCAGACTGGCACATAATGCACATATACACAAGTAGGCAAAATACATAAAAATAAACGAATAGACGATTCCCTCCACAGTTATTGACAACAGCTCCTCAGTATAAGGTGAGGCTTGGATAACTTGATGCTGTGCAGGTCTGGCACAAATAACTATAGCTGCTGTGAGTCTATGGTGGCAATGTCTAGAGATCGTGTATCACAGAACTGTTCTCTGGTTCTTACATTCTTCTGTTGTCTATGATGTTCCCCGTGGCTTGGGATTAATATAGATACTATTGTTAGGGCTGAACACCCAGTCTCCTATCTGTAGCTCTTTGATTTGCTACATATCTTTCCAATGATTGCTGTTCACTGAAAAACAAAACAAAACAAACAAACAAACAAAACATGAGGCTTTCCAAACCAAGGTTAAGAGCAGCCTAGGTCTATACATATAAACATAAATATCTGGACAGCAATTTGACAGCATGACCACTTAGCAAACTAACAATAGCAAGTTCTACCCACGGATCTATGACTTCAGCCAAGGGGTATCAACAAGGATAACCATACCAGGAATTAAATTTCCTCCTGTTGAGCAGGCCTCTCATCCAATCAGAAAGCTGTTAGCTACCCATAACAGTCATGCCAGCTTTGCCTCTTGCTTGGCACGGCCTTATTATAAGCCTTTCCCTAATTTGTTATGCTTTGCTTTCCTCAGAATTCAGGAGGAGTTTGTGGAGGGAAAAGCAACAGATCACAGGAGACAAATTTAATGTTGAAATAAAATTTCCTCAAGTTATTCCTTTTCTGTTTGAATAATCCTATCTTATAGTTCTGTATCAGAATAAATACTAAAACATTTGCTCTTAGTCTTAACATCAACTCTCTCAGTTTAGACAAATTATAGAACCAACTATCTCTAAAATTAATCATGATTAAGTAAATTATTTTATTTGCAAATGTTGACATACATTGACAAGAAAACTTTTTACTTGCCTTAAAGCCTATCATAAGACATTCCATTATGATTTATTGAGCTCTAACAAGATGATTTATAAGCCCCTGATCTGCAGTCTCAAAATACAGTTCCTTATCTTTTCATGGAATCGAATGTTAGAAAGATGTCATAAGAGAAGCGCTAAAATTACTGTTTGAGGCATTCAGGTCATGAGATTTATTGCTATCGTAAGATGTGTTTTTGTGAAAATTTTAGGTAACAGGTTCTGGGTGCTCATGAGGTGGGAAAAGCCTGAAGCAATTAACACACAGACAGAAGTGTATTAAAATTCCATAGTCTGCTGTTATTCTGCTTGGTGTTGGCTTAATATATTCATGAAGTCCAAGTATGAACTTGATATGGACCAAATATTAGAATCATTGGGTCGTGTGAGAGACTGGTGACATATTTTGAAGTTTTTTGCAAGACACTGCTCAAAATATCATGGGTTCCAACCTGCTGATCTTGTCCATTGTTAGAAACATTCCCTTTGAAAGAAATTAAAAAGTCTGTTAAAATGCAAATATGTTATTTTAATAGAGTATCTCATCACTTGTAATTTTAACAAAACCCCCAAAGATTAGATGTTAAGCTTTAGCCCCATGCACATAGCCAATTAACTTATCCAAATAGCCAATTAACTGATGACAGTTGTTACAACAAAATAGCTAATCTCTCATTACATTTCAAGATCAGTGAGAGTTGCTGGTATTTCACTTACAGCATTCAAAATGAAGGTCCCAACGGGAAGTGGTAGTTTCAGGGTGCACAGAGTTGTTCTAATGTTGACTGGATTCCTGCCCTTGGTCAGAATCCAAAGATAAATCAATTAATGCCTAATTTAACAAATGTAAAAAAAAAAAAAAAAAGGTAAATAGTGGTATTCACAATCAACATGTGGCAAAATTAATTCATAGGCTGCTACTTTAGTGACAGATGGGGCCACGAACAATGACAATGTCATTTCTTTGAGACGGGAATTCTCGCAGCCCAAACTATGCTTGAATTTACTATACAATCAAGATGACCTTGAGTTTCTGGTCCCCTACCTCCACCTCCCAAGTGCTGGGATTATAAGCTCCCATCACCATGCTCAGTTAATGTTGACTGTTTTTGTTACATCATGAAGCACAGACTCGTTTTACTCTCTTTGAGATGGTCTTGCTCACATCTCTACCCCAGTAATATTTCCAGGGTTGCCCTCGTGCTAAAAATGACTATCTCCTTGAACTTCCTAATCGGAAAAGAAGCCTTGACTTCAGCATATTCATTCTTCCCCGTGTGGAGCCATTCCAGAACAAGGGCTTTTCCTCCCTGAGGGGTCCACCCTATGACTGAGTTTCCTGCCTCTGAATCACCTTCTCCTGATGAAGGGCCCTGCTGTGGTGATGAAAATGAAATCATAAACAAACATAAGCTGCAAGGCAGGAAGAAGTGCTCTGCAGAAAAACTCCCAAAGAATAATGAAAATAAAGAAGATGGCCACTTATATGGGGTGGTCAGGAATGGGCTCTCTGATAAGGTAATGTGTACATTTGAATGAGAAATGTCCCCCAGAGTCTTGATTATTTGAACACTTGGTCCCCAATTACTGGCACCATTTATGGAGGTTAGAGAGGTGCAGCCTCGTTGGAGGGAGTATATCCCTGGGAGTGGACTTTGAGAGTTTAAAGCTTTGTCTACTTCCAATACACTATCTCTGCTGGTGGTTTGAAGATATGAGCTCTCAACTTGCTGCCATTTGTCCCATTATGATGAAACTTTATTCCTCTGGAACCATTATGCCTGAATAACATCTTCCTTCTATACCTTGCCTTGACCATGGTGTTTTACACAGCAGTAGAAAAGTAACTAGGGCAGGTAGCATCTGAGCATTAAGCCGAGGGGCTAAAGGACAAAGCTGGCGATAGATGGAAGTACTCTAGGCAGAGAGAAAAAGGCTGGGATAGTGGGTTTGGTGTGTGCAAGCAACAATGAAGCTTTCCAGATCCTGGAACGGACTGGGCAGGGAGCAAGAGTGGTAGCAATGGGCCTAGAGGATGGGAGATAGGACCATGAGTTGGAGGTGCTTGAACAAAATGACTGCTCTCTCTCATAAGTTACAGCCACCCCTCTGAGTATTTCAGCATCAGAATACCACAGATGCAGGTACAAGCAGATGAAGGGAAACCAGTCGTGAGGCACTGAAACAGTCAAGACAGGATATAGAAGATGCTCACAGAGAAGCTAAATTGGCATGTTTTTGAGTTCTAGATATACAAGACATTGTAAGATTTGACCACAAATGAACATGGTAACCGAAGTTATGAGTCAAATATGATGTCAATGCTTTGAGGCTAGAAAGTTGTAAAATTTTTGGCGGTACAGGAAAGCAATAAAATTTTTGGCAGCACATTCTAGAAAAGTGCTCTACCATTGAATTATATTCCTGCATCTCCAGAACTCTCCCTCTTCCTCCTCCTCCTCCTCCTCCTCCTCCTCCTCCTCCTCCTCCTCCTCTTGCTCTTCTTCCTCCTCCTCCTCCTCTTCCTCCTTTTCGGATAGCTCTCATTGAGGGCCCAGAATGATCTGAAACTCACTCGAGAGCCCAGGCTACACTTGAACTTGTAACATTCCTGCCCTTGCCTCCTGAGTACTAATATTTCAAGTCTGTGCCACTAGACCGAACAATGGTGATGCTTTTTACAAAGAGATAGCAGGGCGGACCAAAGATTTGTGTCATGTGCCTATTTGGCATGCACACATGGATATGTAAATAGGCAGCTGTTCTTGCAAGCCTGACATTCTAAGGGTAGTCATTTATGAATGATCAAACAGCTACAGTTTAGCTCAACTACCCTTTTTTAAAAAAATCTACATATCTTACTCTGTGACTGACTCTAGTGTGATTATCTAAACCCTAACATATGTTGAGAATTTCCATTGATGGGGATAGAGAAAGGAGAGAATGGGGCAGAAATAATGAGAAAACATGCTGAGGGGTAAACACGGAGAAGAAGGTGGTTGAACAGCAAGACGCTTTGCCTCACTCCTCTACATTTGTAGGTGCTTTGACTCAGAACTCACTGAGGTGATGCGGTGTAGCCAGAGTCCATCCGTGTGTGTGCATGTGCATGTGTGCATCTCTGTGTGTGTTTGTGTGTGTATGTACATGTCACATATATAATTATATATATATTATTTGATATATATGCACATACATATGTATATTTATGTATACACACATGCATATACACATATACATACACATATATATATATGTTACTTGTCTTGCTGCTGAGATAAAGTACCTGGAAAAAAATCAGTTTAAGGAAGGAAGAGGGGTGTTTTGTTTTGGTTTTGGTTGTTTGTTTGTTTCTCACAGTTTGGAAGCACACCCTATCATGATGAGGAAGCCATGGCTACAGGAACTTGAAGTAACTAACCATACTGAATACGATGTCAGAAGGTAGGCAACAATGGCTGCTTGTGCTCAGCTCATCTCTTTATTTAGTCCGGGATTCCTTCCCACAGAATGGAGCCATGCACTTTCAGGGCAGGTCCACCAATCTCTATTATCTCAGTCTAAAATTTCCCTCAAAGATATACCCAGAAGTTTGTTGCCATGGAGATTATAAATCCTAGCAAGATTAACCATCATTTCACTTGAACTGAAATATTACCTTGACCTTTGAATTTCTACACATGACCCTCATTGAACTTGAAACACTAAATATCTGCAAAAAAATGTCAAGGTCTATTAAACAGTCATTGTTTTGTTTAATTGTAGAAGCCACTAAATTAGTTTCTTGATTTGCCAGAGTATCTAATTTGCCTTACATGTATTCATTTGCAAGTTAAGAACAGAGCTGTAACTCAGTTTTGCATCTGACAAAGCATACCATTATTTGCCCATAGAGCCAGTTTTCTCTAAACTCTACCAGGCAGTATGACATCTTTCTCTCCATCACTCTTGGTGCATTCTTTTCAGTATGGGCAGCAAATGGGTACATGCTCAGCTTACCATTGGTAGACTCCACCAGTACACAAGACATATGCATGAGACAAGGATCTACCCACACGAGACCAACTGTGCAACTCACACAGGAAACAAAGGCAAAAAAAAAAAAAAAAAAAGTCTACTTCAGTGGTAGACTGTGGTATCCATAATACAAATACAAGCATCACATAGAAGGGGAGAAATTAAGGAATAAATACAATTCGTTTTATAATCTCAGATAAATGCAGATCTGTTCCAAAGCATTCGCTTTGGAGACGTTAACTGCTAACAGAACAATTCCTCTTGCTTATGTTGTATGACGGAGAAGTTTGAATGCTTGACGTGAGCTTTGGGAAGCAAGGATATTGGGTTTGGAGGGGAGAGACAAGATTTAGAGACATTGACGAGACTAGAGAACAGGAATGAATGGCTTATGGTTAAAGAAGAGTGTATCAATTTTTCTATGGCGTGATTCTAAATGTAGGGAGTATGTGTGTTATAATTTACTAATATGCTCCTTTCATTTCATTTAACCATGAATAAAAATGCATTCTAAAAGTAACATAATATGTTACAAACGCTTGACAAATTATGAAGGGAAAGTTGCCAAAAATCATCCTTACTCCAATACTGAAGGTTAGCCTTCTTTTAAATCTGTCATTTCAAGTCAGGAAAATATAAACCGCTTTATTGTAAGTCAGTTTCCTTTCATTGAATAGCAAAAAGACGAAGACATATCTCGTTTACAAGGACTGAATCAAAACTTTTGAAAAAGGAGAGACTCAAGCTTAATGTAAAATCATCCTCCCTTTATATTTTGTGTTCCTATGTATTGAAAATCTGTATGTGTATGCATGTATGTGTATATGTGTGTATAAATATATACACCTATTCATCTACACAGAGACAGATACAGAAACAAGCATTGGAGAGCCAGAAGTAATATTCAAATTTCATATCTTAAGAAATAGAACACTGTAAACGTTATAATGATGAAAACATTAAATGATCTTCAAAATGGCTTGACTCTTGGGACGGTGCTCACTGTTAAAATATTATTCTCTGTAGCATCTTCTCTCTTTGCCATAAAGATTTAAAAGTCACCAGAGCCATGCGTTTCTTCTTCCTCCTCTTCTTAACATAACCACAAAAGTACTAGAAAGGAAGAAAAGTGGGTATGCGCATAGCACAGCATAGAAAGAA
This sequence comes from Uromys caudimaculatus, assembly GCA_028551405.1. Lineage (NCBI taxonomy): Eukaryota > Metazoa > Chordata > Mammalia > Rodentia > Muridae > Uromys > Uromys caudimaculatus. Next base: position 33,280,537 of record CM052719.1, read on the forward strand.
TGGGTGAGATAATTCCAGGAAATGCTCAGAATAGCTAAATTAGTCTTATTCCAAATATATATGAAGTAATTTACTTTTTATAATGTTGGTTCAGCTAAATACAATGATTTCATCTCTGAGTGTTCCGGAGATTACAACTAAAATGTGACTCACTCGTATGAGGAGTCCCTCCCTCCCTCCTTAGACAAAGTGGTCAGAATCAAGATAAATAAAAATATTAACAGCCACCATGGGTGGTTCCATGGTTATCCAGGGCCCTATGCGCTTCCTGACTTTGTGTTTGTATGTATGAATGAAAACGTAGTTTGACGGGATTTTATTATGGGTAATTGTGTGGTAATAGATACAAAATTAAGGCAAGTCGTACCCTTGTGCTTCCTTCAGTTCCATGCACTTCAGAGGATGCTATAGGACAAACGTGGGAGGGTTCTGAGGGCTACTCAAGGACTCACGTTGTGCTCTTAGCAATGGACCACAGAAGTAGGCCAAGCCACTTAAAGTGCAATGCAAAGGGGCCTGGGACACGCCAAGATAAATGATAACAGCCATCTGCTCACAGTGTTATGCGTCGTGCTTGCCTCCTCTCATGTACAACCAGATTACCTGCTAAGTGTTCCTTATTCTCAGGAGACAGTAGCCAATGGCATTTACTCTATGTCGCCATTAATTGATTGTTGGCTCCCATTTCCTCCAACCCATGTGCTGGACTATGCTTAATCTGTGTTTGACTTCTATAAAATCAAAAGGACTAGAAATGTTTATACCCTCCTACCCAAGCTCCAGAGTCTAGACTGAATAAACCATGGGACTTGGGTAGAAGGTTATGCTCTTTCCAGAGTAAAATGTCTTTTATTTTACTTCTGAGGAAATTCGTAGCTGAGAGCTAGTGTCATGCCAAGCAGGAAACCCCAAGATTTACTTTACACAGGGTCTGAGATAGAATGAGCATTTGCAATGTGACTAATAATTAAATGAAGAATTAATAATATTATTCTCTGAGATGGAAGATGTATGAAAGGTGGATTTGTAGGATTTGTAGGGAAAGAATCTGAGGGGAAAGGAATTTCTTAAACTCAGAACAGCATGAGAAACGAATAGGAATCCCATTCGAATTAGAGCTAAGACACAGTATACGGAAACTGGGCTAGCCCAGTGAGAGCCATGCGTGCCTTTGCTTTGGTGGTTACCGAAAATCAGGTTCTTTGGCAGAATACTGCTCTAAGTACTTAAATTATACACAGACCTTTTAAAAACCATTTGATGCATATAAATTGGTATCTTATGTGCAGACCATTTTATGTAGTCCTTAAAATAAGACCCACGGGACCCATTTGAGCATTAATTTTCTGGGCTTGGTGTTCATCAGTATAAACATTCCACAAGCCATACTTCTCACGTCCTTCCTCCCTAATCAGTATCCTATCAGGATTTTCTCGACATATGTGCCGTAGGGTGGCATTAAAATCTAGCCGAGTCGAATAAATCATAACTGTGTTAAATAATCAGTCTAATTCTAAATGTTATAAAGAGGGGAACAGGCTGACATTTTTGTGTCACAGACTTTGGTTTTTGTTTCCAAAACCCAGCACAGCAGTCACCCCCACAAAAAATAGCTTCAAATGCCACCAGGCTCCCTGTGCTGCTGTAATTTAGCAAGTGATGACATGGATGACTCTGCCAGTTAGAAGATGTGATGAAAATATTGGTCAGAAATATGAAGTGCTCCGATGTTCTTGCTCTGTTTCCTCAAAATCGGTAGACTTTGCTCTTTAAATAGGAGCCGTGCAAAGAATGTGACATTTGGAATGGTAAACTGTGGTTTGATTTATTAGTTTCAGAGGACTTCTCTGCTGTCAACTCTAACAGAATACCTAGAAAATTAATAATTCCTGTCACTCCCAATATCCCTCCTGCTTTTACAAGGTGGTGATAATTTATGGACTGACATTTGTTCCTTTTTTAAGTGTGGATTTGTAAAATAGATACTATCTTAGACATAAATTCTCAAAATTAAGAACCCCAGGGGGAGGACACTTGAAAGAATAGAAACATGTCTTATACAGAGGTGGTCTGGAGGCCTTATTTCTAGAGTTAAGCTGGAGCCAAGAGGACAATCTGTCATAGGCTGCCATTAACACGCCCCGTCAAGCTCCGGTCCTATTCAAAATACGAATACTCAACGATCTTTTCCTTGTGGATTTTAATATGCAAATGAATCATTAAGATTGACTTCTAGTTAGCCTCTGTTTGGGATAAGTAATCACAGTAATGAGCCCAGTGGTCCGCATCGAAGCTTTCCGTCGACATCTGTCAACTATATCCTTTCCTTGATTCGGTGTGTCTCAGATGATAGAAATCCTGTGATTTTGTGTTTTAAAACAAGTCTTTCGTTTTATATATTAAAATTCATATTTCCTTGAATTTCTGGTTTTATTTTTGTGAGTGTATGAGTGTGTCCAGGGGTGATGCAAGGAGGAGGGAACATGAGGGGAGGGGGGATCAAAGTAGGGGACCAAAAAAAAAAATAGAGAGATAAAGGACGCAAGGCAGAAACACTGCTGTTGAAGGAAGGGAAGGGACCCAAACTAGGGGCAGCAGGGAGTAAATAAGAACAAAAACAATACAGTGTATGAAAATGTTACAATGAAACATATTTGTGTTCTAATCAAGCAGTTAAAGAGTGGTGTTTTGTTTTGTTTGTTTGTTTGTTTTTCCTCTGACCCACATTAACAGAACACTGCTTTAGTGGTAAGATAACAAGCCACGATGAACAGTGATGGTGAACGCCTTTAATGCCAACACTCAGAGACAGCAGCAGGTAGATCTCAGAGTTCGAGGCCAGCCTGGTCTACAGAGCAAGATCCAGGACAGCCAAGGCTACACAGAGAAACTCTGTCTTGAAAAACAAAAAGCTATATTAAGAACATGCGCCCAACTGTAACTGTTACTAGTTTCGAAGTTCCCGCCAGCGGGTACTCCGTGCTGTGGAAATGCTGTGGAAGGAAGCCATTGATAATGGAAAGAAGCAGGAAACAAAGGAATGCGTTGGAGCAAGACGAAATTCCGATCAAGCTCAAAAGAAATCTTTAATGGTACAATGTTTTAAACACATTAGGGCGGGAAATGGCAGGGGCAGGGAGAATCCATAATGTGACCAGACATCAATTATGACATCTTTGTACCTGAGCTAAAGGCCGGACGTTTAATCCCTACCTGGGGGCAGTAACAATGGGGAGGAAACAAGGAGAGGCCTGCTGGAGCCGGAACACCTTGAAATGCTAATCAAGCCGAGCCTAAAGTCAGGGCCTAGAGGAGACACCTGCTGAGCGATCCGAGACATTGTGACTAGCAAGATTAAGTCAAAACTGAGATCTT
>CM052719.1:33284011-33296693 GCA_028551405.1 Uromys caudimaculatus
CAACAACTTGAGTTGTTGGATTCTGCCCAATTCTGTTAATGTGTGTATACATATGTGTGGGTGTGCGCATGTGTGCATTAGCATTTGTGAGGTTTCTGGTTCTGTAAGAAAGAGTAATCTTTTGAGCTGCCTGTATATTTTACTTCCTCCCCATTAAGTGACATTCAGCCATAACCCAAGAAGTACAGACAGACATCACATTAATGATAATAGAATAAATTAGAAATTGTCTAGGTCCTACTGAAAGGAGATCGCTCTCCTGAGACATGCCGTGAGAGCAGTATTAGCAGGCGTGATTCCACATAGACTCTGGGGTTCCATCACTCCCTGCTACATCACAATAAAGAAACATTTGTATTTTCATTAGAAAAAGACGAAACGATTATGAAACTGGTGATTATCAGGTGACAGACACACTTCCAACCATGAACTTGGAACACCACAGTCTCTGCACGTTGTGGTAGAGTCCATCCACCTGAGAATTCCAGGAGACAAGGAATTTCAGGAGCCCGTGCCTCAGTGGCACCCCCATGAAGATGCAACCAGGTTGTTGCAGGGGGGAAGAGTTTAATGGTCTTGTCCATTTAGGAATCTAAAAATCAAGCTTTCTTGCCTTTCCAAGAGTCATAAACATGAAGGATTTTTAAAAATTAGCTGAGTTTTTATAGATAGAGAGAGGACAGGTGACTAGTAAAAATCAGACCAAGTAAGATTTAGTTGTCTATATTAAAATATACCAAAAATCTTAGTAGAAATTCCTGACCATTACTATGTAACTATCATGTCAAATCAGCATGGAGTTTTATGAATCTTTATTCGAGTGAGCTTCACAGTTCTCCAGTGCACAATTTAAGGAAAAATTTGTATGTTGTTTTCCTTGCCTATTTTTGGTGGGCTGAGTGACAGGCAGCTTAGATTTAGCTTTAAATAGTGGTAAGATATGAAGGACATATTAGGTATAAACAAGGAAGCCATGCCGGGAACTCATGAGCTGCCTACGGACTAGAAGTCAGGTGGTTTGGGTTGGCATTTTTCTGAACAAAAGGACAATAAATGTAAAATCCCATTTTGTTTCAGGACACATAAATCTTAAGGCCCTTTGTTTTAGCATGGGCCTATTTGCATTCTTTCAAGTGAAGGTTGATAACTATACTTCTGAGAGCCTAGCATTAAGGAACAGTCACATTTGGATATTATATTTCTTAAACTCGGGGACATACTAAAGGTCCCCTGGCATGAATTCTCTGAAATTGAAAGGCAGTCTGAGTGCACACTATAGTATTGCCCGTGGCTGCTAAAACTTGACAGCTCACCGCAGCCACGTTACCTGTGGCCCCACCAACTCCCTGCCAGCATTCGCTAAACACCTTCAAAGCCTGCTTAGACTTGTTTTCCTACCAGGACGTCCTGTGCATAGATAAGAAGATGCTTTTGGACACGATGTGAGTGGGCCCAACATGTCAGCACAGTAGGATCATGATCTTGATTTATAAAAAACACAGTTGATTTATACATTGTTTTAATTACATTTTAAAACAGTTGTGTTCCACTAAGCACTCAGTCTGTTACGTCCCCTGGACTTATTTCATGTCAGTTTTGAGAGGCAGTCTAACCTCCTCAACCAAATCATCATATTTGTTCTAGCCACCTTGAAGGAGTTCATCTTTTCTTTGGCTAAAACTTGATGTTGTCACAATTACTTGTCTATTGTTCTTCTTCTCTCAAGAGTATTCCCTCTACAGTACCAATGTGTATTCCTTATTTTTTTTTCCTTTCAAAATAAGAATGTCAAAATTACACAATCAGAAAAAGAGACTTCTTAAAATGAATGTTTCTTTGCCTATTATTTCTCCTGGACACAGGGCACACAGGGACTTCCTACAAGAATCTTGGTGGATTTCTTGCTAAGTTCTAGACAACCATCCTGGTACTCCAGAGGAGTCATGGTACACATGTGATAAGAGGACTGCATTCCTGATATTAGAGATTAATTACTCTGACAATAAAAATATAAGTCATCTGTCTTTATAGCACAGTTCATAGAGCCAGTGGGATGCTATATTGTCTAACAAAATATAAATATATTTTAATAAATTTTATATATCTTCACCCAGCTTTTTCCCTCCTCTTTTGACCCATTATTTCCTCCTTGGGTTTTCTACATTGAGCCAGTTTATGAACTATAAAATATATACAAAGGCACTGAATATAGTTTTATTCTGAATAAAATGAATAAGAAATACAATATTGAAACATGAAAACTAATCTGCTACATTAACTTTGTACTAATCATTCACCAAAATTCAAATTCCAGGTAACAAATGGGTTTTCAACACACATTTATAATAATACTAGAACTGGACAATAAACCTTGTCATTGCCAAGTTGTGTGTTTTCCCAGGTGTTCAGGAAGCAGGTGTATTAAATCAGAAGAAACATTGACTGTGTCTTTAACAGTCAATTAGCAATACATAGGATTACTTTACAGTCATAATTAGGTAACATAACATTGCTGCGGAAGTATTTTAGAAGAAACATACTTTTAAAATTTCTGGGGTTTTCATAGAAAAAGTAGCAATAGCCATGGGCCTGGACTTAGAGACACCAGAATAATGCTTTCCACATGGGTTTGCACAGTAGCTGGGTGAAAGTAATCCGTCTCAGGCAGCCATTATTCTCTCTTGGACTTGGAACAGTAAGGCTGTGGTTCTAGGTTAACAGCCCCCATCTTATTCATCAGCCAGTGTGATTCTCCATCACACATTCCTCTTAACTGGGTTCTTTCTCTTATCCCCCATGATCCAGTATTTAATTAAGACTACACTGTGAGGCTTAGGAGGGCTTGGTCATGATTTCAAACATAAGTTCAAGATGCCTTGAAGAATGACACATGTTTTATTTTTATTAAGACCCCAGAGGGCTGAGCTGCCTCTCAAGTGTCGGCGTGTTGTTCTGTCATCTTGGAAAAATTGTTTTCTTTAATCCTCATAGATCTGTCATCCAAAATCTGTTTACTTACAGAAATTTCAAGATTAGAATTCCAGAATATATATATATATATATATATATATATATATATATATATATACACACACACACATATATATATATATATACACACATATATATATATATACACACACATATATATATACACACACACACACATATATATATATATATATATATATATATATATATATATATATATATATATATATATATACTTAATGTTTGTCTCAATTTATGCCCTAACGTCTGAAATATGGGAAACCAAACCAACCAAATGGAATGATATTTTTAATGTCAGTATTTGTGTTATCAATACATAAAAACCAGAAGGGATGATATAAAGCTTCACAGAAATTCTACAAAGTACACAATTTTAAAAACTAGTTATTTTAAGATATCAAAGATGCTCCCCTCAGGGAAGGACTATGTGCTTCCTGCGTGGTGACGGAAAGAGAAGCCGGTCTCGCCGAGGGTGTTAGAAGTCTTCCATTTGTCACACAGGTCATCGTGTTGGTTATAAACATCATCTCCTGCAGCCACCATCAAGGGTTCTAAGCCCTCAGGCTGGTCATTACTACCATATCTTGCCACTCTCTTTGGCTTTCATAGTCTTGATGGTAGTTAAGCTAAGTGGGCTAAGTTGCTCCAAATGGTTCCCCAAGTTTGTCTTATCATTTATGGCAATGTTTTTAAAAAGAAAAGTGTCCTAGCTAAATGGAAAAGCTGCCCACCCAGTCAGCGGACTTTCTTCTCAGTTCCAGCAAGCTGCCAACGTAGGGGGTGATGGGAGATTAGAGAATGCTTATAGATCGTCTGATAAACGATTTAGCTTGCCTCAATCTGAAGTAACACAATAATTCCCTATACCCTTTCAGAAAATTCGAGTTATTTTCTTGTAACATAGCCAAAGGTAAAGGTCTGCTTTCACATATTTTATATGTTGCTGAATGGAACGTGTGCTGTTCACCTGTCAGTAGGGGAAAGGTAGATTTGATTCATGGGCATCTGTTGAAGATGACGATCAGAAGTGGTACTCTATAGGGGCTTCAAAGTTGGCCCGTTTTGAATCCAACCCTCCTTGCCCCACCTCCCCATGTCTTCTCTGGATTAGAATGCAGTATCACAGAATGGGAAATTTGTAAAGAGCAGTGCTTACTAACTTCTGTTTCAAGTCTAAGCGAAACAGCTTAGATTAACACAGGGCAAGAGACAAAGACTATGTGTATTGTCTGTGACTCTTCGGATCTGTTTCCCCCTCCTTAGGAAACCACCAGGATTCAATCGTGAGAACTCCATTCTAATGACCTTATGTAATCCTAATCGCTTCACCTAAAGACTCCGCCTCTAAACACCACAGTGGAAGTTTCTACACTGTTGATTACCCACAGTGAATTTTAAATCTCATACATGAAGCTCTAGGAGGCACAAACAGTATTCAAATCACTATCTTTCCAGTACTGTTTAGGTCCCAGTCACCTTGTCACGGGACTGTTCTAATGCACTGATTATAATCTTTCTGTACCTGAGTCACCATCTCTTCCTTGGGGATCTTTATTTCCACGAAGAGTCCATCTGACTTTTAAGTTATGTAACATAAGCCTGTGTAATTTTCCTAGAACTGTACTGTTAAATTGAACAAATGGTTGTCTTAGGGGAAAGTGTGCAATTAAAGCATTTAGAGGTATCCTCTAATTATCTGAAAGGATTATAAAAGCAAATGGCACTAGGAAAGTAGGACGCTGAAGCGGTATTTCATGGGACCAGGCAAAATAAAATCAATATTCATTTAGAGTATTTTGCTGACTTCCTGTGTGTGTGTGTGTGTGTGTGTGTGTGTGTGTGTGTGTGTGTGTGTGTGTGCGTGTGTAGAGTATATCTACTTAAATGTGGTATAGGCATTTGTGCACACGTACATACCAGTGTGTTATGCACATCTATGGAGGTCAGAGGTTAACACTGGTATCCTCTTCAGTTACTTCCCACCGTAACTTTTAGAACAGCTTCTCACTGAATCTAGATTTCATCAGTGGGCAAGACTGACTGGCCTAGGAGCCTCAACAGTCTGCTGTGGTGTTATTGCACCTGGCAGTTTACCAACTGAACCATCTCCTCCACCCCGATCTGACTTTGAAGCCTTGGAAAAACACCAGTCAATCTTGCCTGCCTATTGTTGACGTCTTTCTTCAATATGTCTTAGGGCATGTGTGGTTAGGAAAATTTGTGTTTTGAATAGCTCAAGTGGTAACAACCCAAAAAGAACAATGACAGAATTCCTTCAACCCACAATTTTGTTTTAGAATTTTTTCCCCAAGTATCAGGGAGATTAATATGATTTAAAAGAACGATATATGTTCTTATAAAAAAAAACACTATTTTTATGACTCTGTGATCTTTTGCCTCTTTAGTAATTATTTCTCCTCATTCCTAAAAATGATGTTGAATGTGTTAACCCCCACTGCAGTGTCTAATTTGCCTTTTGTGAGCCCATCTTCAAGGTCCATTAGCTCAGTAATAGTGGGAGGTAGCATTCCTAGGCAGGGAACATCCTGCCCTTACTATCTACTGTGATGAGTTTTGTACCCACCCACTTGGAGGCAAAGGAGTCGATGTCTCACATGGGAGAACAATTTACAGGAAGTGTTCAGAAAGGCAGTTAAGGTATGTTTTTGTTTTCAAAACTCAGGAAATGTAAAGGACAAAATGAACTGATTGGTATTTTCTTGTAAATATCTCAAAGCAGCATGTTGACATATTCTTGCAAGTAAGTAATGCTAAATGTCAACCTGAATGAAGCCATTTGGCTGTAATTGAGAAGTAATTGAGAGGTGAACTAATTTAGCAGGATTGAATACTTCTCATCACGCCACAGTCGGAGAGAAAAAGGAAAGGGCATTGATCTCTTGGGGCGTTTTAACCGGAAAGCGGGACACAAAAGGGTTCATTTCACAGAACACACATATTACAAGTTAGAATCTGCCGTAAGCCTTAATGGGCAGGATATGCTCATCCTCGGGTTCAAAATACATCTCCAGACAATCTAATGTTCCACAGCGCTTTCCCGCTCTGTAGACTATCAGGGTACTGCGTCTAAATAATACAATAACTACCAGTGTGTTACTTCAAAATAGTTATATCAGTTTGGGTAGTTAGAACTCTTCTATGGGAAAAAACCAAAGTCACTTTAATTTTCAGCTCAAGTTTAGCTCTCTCACTTGATCTATGACCTTGATGTTAAACTCAGTTTTATAAAAATAGCAGGACTCACACAGAATTACTAGGTAAAACTGGAAAAAAAGCTGTTGCTTCTGCTTTCCTTCAGAACGGATGGCTTATAATGACTAATCACGATAATAATCGTAATAACAAACAAGCATAATTATGTCTATGTCCACGGTTGTGCTGATACGCAGGTACGATCAAACCTCTCAGAACCCCAACTCAAAAGAAAAGCCACAGTCTAGTCTTCGATGCACGTTGAAAACAAAGGCCATTCTGTTCCTCGAAACAGTAATGACAAGGGAAAGACAACTGGGTACAGTTCATTAGATTTTTGACGTGACGCCATGTCACTGCTGAAGTACTAACGAGCGGTCAAATCCATTACCGTGCACAGACTGAAAACAAGTTAGTCCCACCTCTAAGTAAAACAAACGCATCGCCATGCATATCCTGAATTGGTATAATGTTGCTTTGTTCTATCAGCTTTGTAAAGAACTGTTTTAAGTAAATCCCACCCACACCACCCATAAAAATTATTTTGACCCGTTAGTACTCCAGGCTCTTATTCTGTGGACTGCCTTCTTTGGGTAAATGATTGCTATTTTATAGTCCATTGTCATCATCTTGGCCCTAGTTCAATTCCAATCTAAGAAAATACTTGAAGCGCTGTCATCTTCTAGCTGCTTGCAAACACTCTAGGAATTTGATAACTTCCAGAATAATCTGTGCCCGGTATGCAAGTGCAATCAGAGACACTTTTTCAGAACAGAACAAAAGAGAGTTGGGAGTCTCTGAAGTTTAAATTGCTTAAATAGAGTTCTCAGTAGTAGAATTGTTAATGGCTTTTGTGCAAACAAGGGCGACAGAATCATGGATTTTTATTAGTCACCCAAGAAGCCTTTGGTTTCAGGTTGTTCTTAGCATGCAAACACCAAGGCTCATCTTTAAGAACTTCCAAGTGTCTTGCCTGATTAGGTAGTTAGTCACTTAACGTTTTACAATTAAAACAATATAAAGTTAAAATAAAAACTAACAAATTACCCTCAGAAGTAACAGGATACATCACTTTAAAGGATTTGTGGTGTCTTCCTTTGTTCTACATAATCCTCCTTTGCTGTCTGAGAGTCTGGTGTTTTGCAAATATGACACTTGTTGGTATTAATTCTCTACTTGGTGTAGAAACATTGGTTTAGAAATTAGCGGCTTTTGTGTTCTGACAGTTAGCCCTCCTTCCAGTGGCCTCTGCTTTAGCGAATATCATTCTGCTGTGGACATTGCCTTCCTCGTGGCCCACTATAATGTGAACCAGTCATCGGCATAACGGGTTGTTGAGAAGGGACGGTGAGGTTGCATTTGGGAAATGTCCTTACAGGCCTCCTGCTCTGGGGACTGTTTACCCCTTCTTGTTTTAGAAGTGGCCTCAGCCACGGTCCCAGACATCCCTCGAGGCAACTTTTCCATTTATTTTGTCCATTTAAGGGGAACATATTGAGAGCTTTGCTACTGAGAGATTAAAATAAATACATCAGGAGGAATAGTCTCAAAGCTCCTGCGCAGACCCCTGCCTTCTCCCTTGGGGCCACTGGCATCCATCCCTACCATACAGACAATATGGCTGCCCAGTCCAGAGTTTAGAAATATGCCACAGTCTAGAAAAATGCTAAAACACCCAGAAAAGTGTTTCTTGTATACATTGAAAACTAAAAAGCAAAATGTGTTATGATAAACTTTCCTTTGATGACCTGTGAAAAATGATCCACACGCCTAAGGTAATGAGTTCAAGATAGCAGTGGTTGTTTTTGTTTTTGAAATTCTGGAAAAGATACTTAACAGTGAATTGTCCTTTTAGAACATGATGGATAACTGTAAACAAACAAATAAACAAACTTCCTCTGTGGACTGCGTTTGGATCACAGGCTCTCATATACGTTAGGCATGGAAATTAAATTTCTTAAAAGGGAAATTTAGGCTCTGTGTGTAATTCACTGGGTAGAACGTGTGCTTGCTTTGCATGGGGTTATTTATAGTCTATAGCAAAGAAAGGAACAACACCAGGAAAAAAAGGAAGGAAGGCAGGTCTCCATTAAATGAAAATAGAACTTCATTACCATAAGACAAGAATGATTGAACCCTGAGTGGAATTATAAATTCTCCCTCTTTATTTAAACTATGACTGAAGCAAGATTAATGATAAAGTGGTGTTAATTTATAGGTTAGGTTCTCAACCCGTGGGTCAGGACCCTTTGTGGGGGGGGTCAAACAACCATTTCACAGGAGTCGCCTAAGACCATCAGAAAACACAGATGTTTACATCACAATTCATAACAGCCATGAGGTAGCAACAAAAATCATTTGAGGGTGGGAGGTCACCCCAACAGGAGGAACTGTATTAAAGGTCACAGCATTAAGAGGATTGAGAGCCGCCATTGTAGGTATACTGAAACCAGAAACATTTAGAGAGCATTCTGTTCTATGTGCCCGGGAGCTGACTCTTAGCACTCTGTTTTTTTCTTTACAGGAAAACTGAAGACTTTAATAACAAACCCTTCAAGGTGAAAATGAATACAGGTATACTGTCTCTGATAGATTGGTTTTTTGGTTTTTTTAACTCTTTAGCTTTGCTCTTTAAAAGTCACCTTGGCCCTACATCAGTATCGCACTATTGATCGTAAATGTACTGCAGAGTTTCTGAGCATAGGGAGAGTTATATTCCCTTATCATTACATCCCAGTATTATAGCCCAAGGTAGAATTTTTTGTTACCTGCTATTATTGATCTTTTATTATATAGTTTCTTCTTCTGTATGTGTATGTGTGTGATTTCATGTAGGGGTACATATGTGGGGGCGGGGGAGAGACCAAGGGTTGCTTTCAGTATCATTCCTTATATTTCAAGCCATCTTGTTTTTGAAGCAGGGCCTCTCATTTGACCTGGACCTTTGCAATTAGACTAGGCTAACTGTCTCCTGAGCCCCAGGTATCCCCCTGTCTCCACAACTCCTGTGCTGAAGTTATAAGCACATTGCACAGTGCCCAGCTTTTTAAACGTAGGTTCTGAGGGTCAAATGGGGTTTTTCATGCTTGTAAGGAAAGCTCTTTACCAACAAAGTCATGAGATCAGCCCTTTATGATTGTATTTTTTTCAATTAATTTTTAAAGTTGTTTGAAATTATATTTATACACTTGAAATCTCTTGCTTAAAATATGTTAGGCTCAAAGGCAAGTTGCTCTGGCGAACAATATTTAAACTTTTCCAATTTACAAACATTCCAAAGCCTTGCACAAAATGAGCTCAATTAATTCTTCATTATCACGATTTGCATAAAACCCTAAGTACGTTATTTTTAGCCTTGTATATATTATCCCTAAATATTTTAACACAAATGCCTCTGAATCCTGTTATATAGATTTTAATTGCAAAATAGCTTACAAATACCTGATAAATATATATAACATCATTTTGTTTCCACAGTTGACTATTTAGTTTATAATTTCAACTTTCTTCTTCATTGCCTCAAAAGTCCGATATACCATAATTAAAGAAAATAACTCTCTCATTGAAATCCTATGACTGTACCATGGCTCATGGCTGGAAAGTTGTTTTAGTCAGCCACCCCATAACAGAGCATAAAGGAAACCCAGGACATTCTTTCTCAACAAGTTCCTTGTATCAGTGTCTAGAAGAAGGATTAACAACTAGCTAGTAAGAGCCAGTATTTAATCCCTAGATCAAGTGTGGAGACATGTGTCAGGTCCACCTCCCTGTGGCATCTGCTTAGCCAAAACCTGCGCAAACTAGCCTCAGAGAACGTTGTGCCAGCTGGCTCCTGAGGGTGGAGCCCACATGTAGATAGATGTTTGGAGCAACGGACAGGACAGAATTGATGACCTTCATGGAGAACCAAGTACAGGCAGTTGGAGATGGTTTGCTTTCTTCAGTGTCCTCTGTCTAATGATGGTTCTTATTTCATTAAGTATGTTCAATGTGAAATGGACTGTGAGGAGCCCAGTGGCATGAGTGTAGACTGTCCACATGAAGAAGTGAGGTTTACTCACTGTTCGGAGGGGATCGCCTTTAAAGATTTAAGTTCTACACGGCTTCCCAAAATAGGATTTTCCTGTTTGTTATAACCTTTTATGGTAGATATGCATATATAATTATACTGAACATACCTTGCTTGTATACAATATATTCGACAGTTGGTCTTCCTGCTCCTATAATTGCATCCTAAAAATAGTCTTCCAACTTCTCTGCTCCTACTTTAACTCTCTGGTATCTGGACCAAGTTGCTACTGAAGAGCATCAACGGAAACCCTAACAACCACCTTCCGTTTGGAAGGAGTGATCTTGGCTGTAGATGGACACAAATATGCATAAAATGGGGTTGCCTATGTGGATAAATGTATCTATAGACATGCAAATTTGATGAAAGCTAAAACCCCTTGTTTAACATTCCAAAGTAACGTTACGATGTCGCTATAAAAACATGCTACTTTAAAAAATTACAGATGACAAATATTTATATGATATTTAGGTAGAAGATAGGTACATATTGCTTTAGGCGACTGAAACTATTGTCACTGTATAACAAAATTAAGGAATAATTGATTCCCATGTAACTCATAAATAAAATTGGCTCACCTTATCTATCTATCTATCCATTATTAATGATATATAACATTTTTTAAAAACTCTATATGCCAGGTCTGGTACAGTAGCTCAGCTGAGTAAAGTGATTGCTGCTCAGCCATGGGCACCTGACTTCAACCCCCAAGCACCCAGCTAAAAAGCTATGCGTGGAAGCAGGCGCCACACCCACAGTGCCAGTCCGAGGAGGCAGAAAGAGGAAGGTTCCTGAGGGCTTCCTGGACAGGCTAGCCAATCCTGGTCAGTGGGCTCCAAGCACAGTGAAAGACCCTTATTTAAAAAAATAAGATGGAAAGAGAAGTGGGGATACTCTTACCTTTGACCTCTGACCTCCAGAAGCATACATGCAGTTGTGTGCACCCAGATGAACAGTTCATACGTACATGTGTATACATCACACACAGGCAACAACAAAAAAAAACATATTTTCTAGTTACTAAGGTCTAAAAATTCTTTTATATCTAATCTTTGCTCTTAATCAAATATACAACAAACTATCCAAGGAGAATGAGTTTAATTTTAGGACGTTTAAACTATATCCTATGTCCACTCAGCAATTGTGACCCATTATTTTCTAATGCATGAGAATACACAATCATCAGAATGGGGAAAGATAATTCAGCAATTCATAGACTAGACTCTAGTTTACCCATGTAAGTGTTTTCTAGCACTGCAAATAGCCATCAGACATCTTAAAGCTCTGGGAAAGGGTGCTCAACCAGGCTATAGTGCACCGATGACTGTGAAGGCAAGGCCAGACTGAGGCTGCTTCAGGATGAGTTAAATGCCAGAGATGGCATCCTCGTTGTGAGTCCTTAAAAACATCTACAAAGAATAACATAAAATATCAGAATATAAGAAAATACTGAATATTAATTTCTAGTGGTTTGTCTATTCTACCAATTTCAAGAAAGCTCAGCTTTTGAAAACAAGCTCTTTAATAAGAGTTAGCAGAAAGTCTCCAGTTACTTAGCCTACAAATTCCCACACTTCTTTGTCTCACAGTGACAATGTCTGATTCCTTTTTTTTCATGCTGCTTCTAAGCCCCAAAGAAGCATCTAATAATTCTATTTATTAAGCAGTTCGCTGCAAACAATATAATAAGTGTTTACGTCCTGACAATTTAAAAGTCATTTGACAAAATAATATATGTGAATTGAAAGAAAAATAGTAATTTACTTTCAGTGGAACCACAATTACTTAATAATGGTATGTGCCTGCCTGTCTTGCCCCAGGAGATTTCTCAGACCATGAAATGAAATTGTACGTAACTACTCTTGTTCACTGAAATGACGTTCAGAGGGCTCTTGCTTTTTAACGTTGTAACCACCCTCCTAGCTCTTAGAGATACAATGTGATCAAAATAAATATAAAATAGCCTATAACATGGAAACCCTGGACTACTTCAATCTCAGCTTGCCTTCTGTATCCTGCTGTTTTCTCAAAGTTTTCCAATATGCTCCGACAGCCTTGTGGATCGTAGAGATGACGCACAGCACCTCAGCACAGTTTAAACATGCTGAGCACAAACCACACCTCTCGCTCTTCTCATCCTGAGATGGAGTGTTTTCATGGCTATTCACTTTCTTTTTTTTTTTTTTTTCTTTTTTTCCTCCTTTTTTATTTTTGATACTTTATATACATTTCCAATGTTTCCCCTTTTCTGAGTCTCCTCTTTGGATACCCCCCATCCCCTCCCCAACCCACCTCTAGGAGGGAATTCCACCTCCCACCCCCCTCCCGACCACCCATCCCCATATTCCCGCCTTGACATTCCCCTTTACTGAGGCCTCTAACATCCTC
>CM052719.1:33296793-33389234 GCA_028551405.1 Uromys caudimaculatus
ATTCACTTTCAGACACTAAGAGTTGAAAGAACCAGAAAACAAAATCCTTCTAAACGTGATGTCACTTTTCACTTTTGACATCCTTAACTAACCAGCCCTTAGACCACCCAGTAGTGACTAGATCCTATGGTGTGTCCAGTGGCAATATGTCTACTTTTCCAGACACCTTGTCTCTCATAGATTTCAGCAAATTGAAAATAACTATTGGTATTCTGCTGAAGGTATTTTTCAGTTTTAATTTTCTACCATCTGTGTCTTTCTCTTTTGATTACTAGCTATAGTATTTTTATTCAGTTAGCTTATTTTCATTTCGTGTTTCAACTTAGGTTTCCTGTTTGATGGTTTCTGCATTAAAAATTATAATTTTAAGTTAGATTTTATATTAGAAGAGTTATGCCAGTTTTGTGTTCTATTGGCCTCACTCCTTATGACTACTCATTCATAATTCCAACTATATTTACTAATCTGAATTCTCTCATGTTTAATTAATCAAGTATTTTCCCTATGAAATAAGGAATAAGAAAAGCAAGTGATAATGATTATACTCTCACAATTATATTTTCATATTGTTGGCTACACTATGCCTTTGAGTATGTTCACCTTCAAAGGGAGAATTAAGGTTACTTGGATTGGAGGAGGAGGAGAAGGACAGAAAACTCTTGCCCATGCTATATCACCAAGGAATGTGGGAGCAGAATCAGAATCTATTCAGAAATAGAACGCTAACCTTTCAGTCTTGGAGTCTTGTCTTCCAAATTTAGAAGTCTCAACTTCTCACAGCATAGAAAATGGCCAATGCCTTTGCACACATTTTACTTCACGTTTTGATTTTCTTAGTATACATATAGATTATGTCCTACCTACAATTCAAAACTATAAGGGCAATTCATTTGATTTGGAAAATATGCTCATTTCAATACTTGTCTATCAGGGTTGCTCTTGATTTCAATTAGAATAACTATTTCAGAACTGTAGGAAGACATAAAATTGCATAATGTTACGTGTTTCTTTATGATCTGTACATATGAAATATATGTCGGCTGAAAATATTACTTCGAGAATTATTCAATCAAGATAACTCATACCTAATTTTCTTAGGAATCACCCTGTTTGTCTTTAGCAAACATAAGTAAAATAGAGTCAATTTAAATTATTTATATGAATGCATACTACAACATGGCACTGTTGGCTAAAATACAAATAATCATAGCTCCAAAAGCTAGCAGTGCTGTTTCTAGACTTAGTGTGCATTAAAAACAAATGGTGTAAACAAAATTGAGCTCTGTATCTGGGATTTCGTTAGATAACAAGTGTCGAGTATCCATATAAAACCTCCCACAGCATTTGAGATCATTGCCATCTCTCTCCGAGCAGACCCCTGGCTGCTCACTTTTGTCTCATTTGTCTTTTTCAGTTTGGGAATGGGAGTGAAAACCACAGGTGTATTCCATGACTACTAATGCTCAACTCTTCATCTTTCCCATGAATGACTGACACATCTCACTTAAAATGCATGACATTGCATGTGCTTTCTCTGTTTTGCCTTGGCCTCTGCTATATCATGTTTTTGCTTCCAGATAGCGGTGGGTGTGCTCGCAAACGTGCCGCCATGTCTGTTACGTTAACATCTGTGAAGAGAGTTCAAAGTTCTCCAAACCTATTGGCTGCAGGTATAACGTCACTAACTCACAGTGTCACACTTGAATGGCTTCACCTCACCTCTCTCTCTCCAGAATCATCTTGTTGGAATGTGTACAGAGGCTTTAAATACCTTTCAAGTCCCCCACTCAAACTTATTTTTTCTAATCCCAAGAATAGCTTCTACCCTTTCTGGTTTTGTTCTAAAAATAAAAAGCCAAAGGAAACTGATACCTTCTTTAAAACAAACATTTAAAAATATGATTAAAAGCATCAGTCACTTGCCAAAAATATATTAACTGCAAGTGTTAGCTATTTAAGTTTTTGTTATCTCATGAACTAAAGTAACATGATACTTGATTAAGATATCATTCATTTCTTCGAGAATTAATTTGGTTCTTCCCCAAAGATTGTAAAAAGGAAACAGACCTTCTTGCATCTATCTAATACATGCTTTAGAGAATATCAGAATCTTAATTAATTTAGATACCCATGAGCCCACAGATAAAAATGTCCTTCAGAAAGCAGCTGAGGATGTGATATTTAGCATCCACTGAGGTAGCTCTCTTTTTTACTCAATGTCTGTAATGGCTCACCTCCACCTGAGACACAGGCTTCATCTAGAGAGTCTGCAGCTATGGAAGATCAACTGGAGTCCAGCCTGTCCCTAGACCCTTAACGAGTAGCCCATGCCTCTTGGTAACTGGTTACTTAACTGGTTGACATGGTTGAAGTCTAAGATTAATTAGCTATATAACAGAAGAAGGAAAGTGATGATCGGACCTCTAAACAATTTCAGTTGTCATTCTGTGTTTCTGTCTTCTATAAACACATGTTTAGTAGTCAGTTGGTCCTGAGGGTGTCCTACCCAGCCTTATTGAAGAAAACACAGATAAACAAGAAACCTTTTAAAAGTGACTTCCACATTCTTCCCCAACTCATAAATGGATTCCAAGGTCCAACTTTAAACGTCAAGTCAGGAACCCCATATTTTCTTTCTTTACAAAGCAAACAAACCAAAACCACTGCAGTGTATATGATCTGATCTTACTTGGATTTAAAAACCACTCTGAGTATGTTTGTTCGTGCATGGATGGACATGAGACGGTATTGGAGAAGCATGGACTTACTACATCTCTAGATGCAATAGATGGATGAGCGTGAGGAGAAGTGAAGGCACACCACATAGGAGAAGTGAAGGCACACCATATAATCGGAATGCCTGAACTGTGAATTTCCTTGACATTTCAACTAAGATCTCAGTTGTGATCACTGATGCACATGATAGAGAATGTCTTAGTCAGTGTTTTATTGCTGTGAAGAGACACCATGACCACAGCAACTCTTGAAAAGAAAAACATTTCACTGGGGCTGCCTTACAGTTTCAGAGGTTTAGTCTATCATTGTCATGACAGGAAACATGGTGGCAAGCAGGTAGAGGTGATGCTGAGAAGGAGCTGAGAGCTCTACATCTTGATCTGAAGGCAGCAGGAGGAGACTGTGTGCCACACTGGGCATAGCTTAAGTATCTGAGACCTCAAAGCCCGCCCCCACAGTGACATACTTCCTCCAAGAAGACCATACTTCCTAATAGTGCCACTCCCTACGGGGCAAACATTTAAACACATGAGCCTATGGGGAAATATTCCTATTCAAACCATCACGCCATGATAACAATTCCTATTTATTATTTATCATATTATCTATAAAAATAACATACAAAAGGAAACAATGGATTGCACTAGAGATTGCATTTCAGAGATTTAAACTGTTCTACAAGCAATTCCATACCATTCAAGTTGTTGGGAAAAACTAAACGTTTCACAGTCGAAATAGAAAACTAAGCTGATCCAGTCCTGATGGCATGACCTATGACCCCAGCTACTTAGAGTTCAAGGCTGCCTGAACTGTCCACAATTTTAAGGCAAATCTGGCACACGTCTCAAAATTTAAAATAATAAAATCAGAGTTAAGGATGGGATGTAGCCGCGTGCTGAAACACTTCCCTCGCAGTTCCAGACTTGTGGTCCAATTTCCTGTACCCAAGGGAAAGGGGAAGAGGAAGGAAAGTTAAATGAACTTTGGCAATTTGAGCAATTAGCATCTCTTACCTATCTTACGTCACTAGAAATAAGATTTTTAGCAGTGCCTTTAATTTCTGATTTAACTTTAAAAGAATATTTCTTTTGCATATATTGATACATAAAGTCTTTAAAGAAATTGTAATTATATTGAAATAAAAGAACCAAGATCCTTTATGCACAGGATCATCAGGTAGCAGCTTTCACAAGAACTTATGAGGCGGGAATTTATGTCTCAGCATTGCTAGAGAATTAACCATTCACTGAAATATATGCTAAAGTCATCCACTCAAGCTTTATTAAAGCACAGCCTCATCGATGCTCCATTTGTGGGCCTGCCCGTAGAGTTTATTATTGTCACTATCCCATGGGTGGGTCTAGGTAGCCTGTTCTCTGTTTCTCCCTCTTGGGGTTCTGTGACCCTATAATGTGGTCTCTATTGTGAGGAAACAGAGCTGGCTATCTAGAACTATCAATGAGAGAATACATATTCCAAGTGTTTTCAATTTAACTCCATAAACCCTTTCTCCCCTACCTCATCTACATCCTGGCACCTCTACAAACATGGCTCCTAGTGCTTCAGCCACAGCGCACACTATCAAACCAAGAGTAATATTAACTTCCTGTTCTCAAGCAAACAATTTCAATAGTTACTGATGCTGCTTCCCTATCCATTGCCCCTCTCACATCCCCAGGTTTGTTCTTTGTCCGCAGTGTGTAACGCCCTAGTGGTCAGTCAGTCTCTTTCCTTAAGTGCCCCCAAAGCAGAATCCTGAAGGTGCGTTACTACACTCCATTAGTTATCTCTAGAGGTGTCACTAATGGTGAATTCCAGACCCCCTTAAAAACTGTAGGTATAGAATCCGGTAAATATGTCATAATTCTACAAAGCTATTTTTACTGGATTACTGAATTACCCTCATTTTTATTCCAATTTATGATAATATATAATGAATGAGAAACTAAGGGACTCTCATGATTCTTTCCAACATCAAGGCTTTATGGGTCCAATAGACCAAACAGCGCAAACTGATTCCCTCAGACGGCCACATAGGAAGTTCTGAGACAATTGATACCTAGATATGGTTAAACAAACTGGTTTGTGCCAAAGGCAATTTATTTACTATGATTTATTTTCTACAGCTTACAAGATAAAAGATAAAAGATATATAGCTTTCCTGTTTGAATAAGGACAATTAGAAAAATTAAATTCCAGAGAACAATAGGAAAATATTGTTCTATACAGTAGATAAATCTGCCTCTGTGAAAGTAAAAAACAACAACAAAACCAAGCTATTGAAACATTAGTCACTGTCTAATAGAGCAGTTAAAAATAGTCAGTTACAGACGAGCTTCAGCCAGTCACAGATCTGGTGGCTTACTTTAATGTTCTGAAAGGTTCTCATTGCTTGCAAACCAGATTCTTTGCAATCCTTTAATTCTGTGTTCAGAATTCATATATCCATTTTGGGCCACGATAAGCCTAAAATTACATGGTTGCAATATTATTATGGGTGAAAATTAGTGTTTGATATATGTTCTAGTTGTAGATTGATTCCCTCAGATGTAGATATTTAAGAAATGGTCAGCCCATTGAAATGAAAATAGTGCTCAGACATCTCATTACTAAACTTAAGGTACCCCGTTTTAGGACTGAGATAATGTCAACCAAAACTATGCATGTGGTTCTCTGCTGAGTATGTTTACAGGAAGTTTGGTTTGCTTCACACCCGAGTTAATTTCAACACTGTTTTTCTTTCAGGGCGTGAGTCTCAGTCGCCAGACTCAGGTACAGAGAAAATACTGTGAACACCTATTGTGCTTTGTTTCAAGGACATTTTTCTTTTTCCATCTCCATAGCCACATCATTGAGTTTATGTTACATTTAAATTTCATACGCTGTTATGCATAACGAATTATAATTCTATCAAGACCGTTTTGGTTTTAGTAAAACAATCCCATTTCCTAACACGCCAAAAAAAGAAAAGCAAATTCAAGTGAACGTAGATATTTCTGTGTTCGATTTGTTTTCCCTTAATAAAAGCTTGGAGATCTTACAATGATCGAAATCCAGAGACACTGAACGGAGATGCCACATATTCCTCTCTTGCAGCAAAAGGTTTTAGAAGCGTTCGGCCAAACCTGCAAGACAAAAGATCACCAACCCAGGTAATACAGCTCGGTGCCTGCTGTGTGTCTAGTTCCTAGACCTCTTTTCTCATCCTCCGGGAAATCTCATTCCTAGTGTCCTAGCTTTAAAATGCTTCTGCCTTCTCTACTTGCTTTGCCTGTCACAGTAACATGAACACGGGGCTTGAGTTTTCAGCTCAAAACAGGTAGGTTTTTGTTATTGTTGTTGTTTTAGTCTTTATTCTCTGGTAATGGTTATAAAAGTAGGCCAGCTTCTACTGTAATCTTTAAGATAAAGCCTAATTGTTAAAGCTCTGGCAGCTGTTCGTTTGGATTTCAGAGTTTGAGAGTCAGTGGTACATTATGTGTTGAATGAATATGAGTCAGACAAGCAATGAGCTTTTGAGATGTTAGTAAAACCGTACATGCAAAATGCTAAAAACCATGTGTCTAAATGACCTCCAGGTCTAAATATAGGACAGGATAACATATACTCACTTTTAGCGTAATTTCTAAAATTTTGGGTGGAAGCAATGTCTTTGTAATATATGCTCAACTAAAACATCTTTTCCAAACTATGAGAAAATATTGATAACAAGACACAAAATATTCTTATAGGGTGGACAGTGACCATTCTGTCTAGCCTGTTCAAGGCACTGTGTGTATGGATTTCTTCAGGGCGGGTTTGACAAAGCGCCTCTCATGACTAACTTGGCTTTCTTTCTGTTTTTCCTTCTATATTGTTTCTCTTTCTGAACACTTTTGGCCATCTAGGCCCCCTTTCCACCAACCAGAAAGGAGAGCTTTGATAGTCAGTCCTTGTTAACCAATCAGTCAAAGGGTGACATTTTAGACTCATTAGTAATGAGCACACAAACTCCATCTTGTACGGAGGACTTTACTAACCTTAAACCTCTCCAAGGAACTATGCATTCTAGTAAAGATTCTAACCAGACACTAGTGTATTCTGAGGAGTCCAGCACAACTGTGTCATACACACAGAAAATCACTAACCCACTACCAGCAGCCTCCAGCTCCAGTCCTGCACACTTTGGAGACATCAACACCCCATTTCTACAAGAAGACTACATGCAAGATTCTCAAACTCGAAGAATTTCTACTTTGAAACTAACCCCTAACCAGGACCTAGGAAGTAGTTTCCCCCTTAATACACCACAGTTTCCACAACTCACTGACATCCCATCATTTCTGAAAAGGTCTTGCTCACCAACCCCTAACCCAGACACACACACAGCATCTCTTTCCATTCAGATAGCTCCCCGTTCAGGACATGATCTTGAAAGCCACAAACAGTTCCCTGAGCTTCCTCCAGAGACTGCAAAGATGCCTCTTCAGCAAGATAGACAAACGTCTTCAGATGCCACAACCTGTCAGTCCCCAGCGGTACATTACACTTGCCAATCTCGTCTTCTGTGTGTATTGCACAAATGCTAACTCCTTGAGTTTGAGCGTCGTATTAAACCTAATGCTTTATTAGCTTCTAAGCAGGGAGGGAAAGGAGAAAGAAACTATTTCACAACGTTACTGGCTGAACTCAGCAATTTCTTTGCATCTATTTACTTGCACACAAATCTTTTCTACAAAAATGATGTTCTAAGAGTCTCTTCTAAGTTCTTTTTTTAATTGCTGATGGATAAGTTGTTACTTGAGACACTGTAAACCCATCCATCCTTAAAGTACTTCCGGGTACCAAAGACCTATTTTTTTATCTTAGACCTTTGGGAGCCAGGTTACTCTTATTTAAATGTACAACATCTCTTAAGATAAGTCTTAATTATAATATTCTTTATTTTAAGTTCAAGCAGTACTTATTCCCTTGTAAACTGGCACTTATCCTCACTAAAATTTGATCAGTTGGTCAATTCACAAAGCAAACTCATCAAATCTTATTACCGAGACTTTTGGGAGGTCATTATTTTCTACCTGTGTAAAATTCCATCATAGCACCATTGTTGCTACATTCACAATCGCTAAAGGATGGAAAGCCATCTTCCCCCAGCTTCTCCACAAAGCGAAAAGGCCTTGGCCACATAAGCTTTAAAGATGAGATGTAGAGTCTTCTCCAGGCTTCAGTCATGGTTGGCTACCTGACATAGCTTCCATAGCAACCTCTCTGTGAGCTTGAAATAGAATTAAGGATGGTAACTAATCCTTCATTCATAGGCTGTGTTAGGGGAAGAGACTTAGAGGAAGCACCAGTAATCGGTAGCTGCTTCTAAGAGAGGGATCCTGGCAGCAGCCATGACAGGACTGAGGGCAGTGCTTCCCTACATAGGTTCTCGGGATCTGAGTCATTGGAGAGCATACAAACATCTTTGGCGATACACATTTTTAAGCGGTAGAAAACCTTTAACTGATAATATGGCTAACCCCAAGGTTCCCCTTAACTACCCACAGTGCAGAAATCTTAAACGTGGGTAATTAAAAACATAAGGATGGGATTTACTAATCTCTTGCAATATTTCCTCCACATTATTTCATATGAAGTTTATTCCGCAGCACAATTTTAAATATCTTCTTTTCTACATATACCAGGCTGGCCTTGAACTCACCATCCTCTTGTGTCTACCTTCTGAGTGCTGGGATTATAGGCATATGCCACCACGCTGGGCCTGAGAGCCCAAATGAAATTTTTTAAAAATTGTGACAATCACAATAGCAACTAATGAATAGAAGATTTAATTATATGCTGCTGTTATACTAACACATTCATGTTAATATTGTCACTGTTACAAGCAGTATTATTACTGCCAGCAGTTTACAGATAAGGCAACTGAGGTACCAAAGTAAAACTTCTATAGCATCCAGGTGGCAGGAAGCAGAACTAGCTTGGGCACTCTCTGATGACCAGGAGTGAGACTGTGATACTCAGAAAGGGAAGATATGTCTAGTTGGACTTGGGAGCCCAGGAAGGTCTAAAGGAGCCAAATCAATGTGATCTCTAATGTAGGATTGTCGTAGTGCCAACAGTTGCCTTATCTAGGGCCCATGACATGTCACTCCAGGAAGCAGGAGAGAAGTCACACGAACATTCTCAACTACTTGATTGGCCCAACCTAATTTGGTTCTTCAAAATTATTTTCTAATGTTTCAAAACATAGCTTCAATACTTTCCTTTTCTATGATTTTGTCAGTATCCAGACTGGCCCAGAAACACTGGGGGTTCATTAAAGAATCCCCCAATATTAACCTGATTTCAAAGTTAGGATTTAAGACCTCATCACTTTTATTCATTCACTAAATATGTCCTGATTTCTTGATATGTTAATGTTCTCAATGCTCCATCATCATCTTTTGATGCTTACTGTCTGCTGTGCAATTTTTAAAGAATAAAACAAGCAAAGTTTCATGTATGAAAGACTAGAAATTATGCCACATTAACAGTGCTGGGAAGATTGTATGTCACATTAAACAGGATAGTCCAATAGACCCCACCCAAAAGATAGAACAACTTGGAAGAGAGAAGGCATGTTCTTGACAAATCTGTGAGGCTGGAGCAGGAGGGGAAAGGGGAACTTAAGCAGTGCATGGAGTTGCAAGAAGTTAACTCAGAGGTAACAAAAGCTAGAAGCTCTTGTAAAGGAAAGAATTTTTTACCTTAGGCTTAATAAAAAACAGGACTCCTTAGGAGATTTTGAGGCTACCACTAGAATGATTCAGTTAACATTTTAACCAAATCATTCCAGCATCTCAATTGGGGTGAAGCTGTAAGAGGAAGGCAGGCAAGCAAGCTAAGAAGCTGCTGCAGTAACTCAGACCAGAAAAAAAAAAAAAAAAAGGCAGTTCAAAGCAGGGTGGAAGCAGGTGAGAAATCCAATGGTGGGACTTTTATTTTGAAAGCAGGACAGATAAGAGAAAAAGAGTAGTCAAGCTTGACTCCAGCTGAGAAGGGCTTGTGCCATTAGCTGAGATCAAGTATTAGCACAAAATCATGGTGTCAGTGAAGGCACATCTCTAGACATCCGTGAGGAGTGGTGGAGTGTGGGATGAGAAGGTTTGGGACTCAGGGGGAAGGTCCTGGTTTGAGATTAACAACAGCAACAACAAAGATCAGCTAACAGATGCCTTTTGTAGCCACTAGACAGTGAAATCAACATGGATGGAGAATGGAGGGAGCCCAAGACTTGAACTTATGCAAACCTTTACATTCGAAAGAAGAACCAGTCAAGCAGACGAGCACTGGTATCTCCAAAAGGAGAAGAAGATCCAGGGAAACATGTTATACTAAAAGCCAAGCGAGGAAGTCATGGGAGGAGAGGGAAAATAACTTGTTGGTAGGACAGTAAGATGAGGGCGGAAGGCACACCGCACAGTAGAAGTGAGGGGGGAGACTTTGTTAGAGGGGGCTTAGGTAAGGCAGGGAGGGGACCAATTAGACTGCAGCTCCTTTCAAGGTGTTATTATGTGCCTCCCTGAACTTCAGTTTCTTCATCCATAATACGGGGTTAATGACAAGATTCCTCTTAGAGAGTTTCTTGGCAGGTATGATAATATATATGGGGATGTGGCATACAACCTTCTACATAGTAATTCCCCAATGTGCAGACGCTGTTATTATTTCAAAATAATATTTCCCCAACCATGCAGCAGTTTGGGAAAGTAAATTGAGGTTATCAACAATAACTCTTCACAGATGAATAAAAGTTTATTTCATCAGATTAATAGTGTGCCCTACTATATTGCACTGTCAATATTATTGTCAATAATGTTGTCAAAAGGTGGCATAAGTTCTTGCACTTTTTATTTTAATTTTGCCAAGAATGTATGATATCTGCCCTCTTCAAATATCTTTGCAATTCATGTATGTGGCAAGCTTGCATGTATGTGTGCATGTGTGTGTGTTGGTATGTGTTGGGTGTCTTTCTGGGTTATTCTCCTCCTTATTTATTGAGACACATTCTCTGACTGAGCCAGGAGCTATACAACTGTGGTCAATCTAGCTACCAGCTTCCTACAGGAATCCCCATCTTTATCTCCTCAATGCTGGGCTTTTTTGTGTGTTCAGAAAATCCCAACTCTGGTCTTTGTGTTTGTAGAGCAAGCACTTTATTGATCGTGTCATCTCCTCCAGGCCTTTCTTCATAAATTTTAAGTGTTCCATATAAAACTATTAACTCTAGGGATAATGTCATATAGAAAATTTCTAGAACTTGTTTGGTTTGTCTAAATGAAACTCTACACCCTAGATAGCAGCTCAGCCCCCTTTCCCAGCTCCTTCTTGCCCAGCCCCTAGCCACTAACTCTCCTATATGCTTCTGTTTCAACTATTTCAGATGCCTCGGGTAAGTGAAATTGCAAAGGATTCAGTCTATGACCAGCTGGTTTCACTTACATAATACCCTCTGGTTATCCATTTCAAACTACATGGATGCAAAGTTGGCTTCTTAAAAAAAAAGGACTAAAGGATAGCTCATTATGATATAAATCATATTTTCTTAATCTATTCTTCCACTAACAGACATTTAATTTTCATGTCTTCCCGACCAGAGTATACTTCAATTTTAAGTTTCATTTTCTGTTTAATGGTCTTTCACAATGGTTTTTACATTCCAAATTCTGGCAGGAAGACATAGTAAATGTCAAGGGCTATAAGCTACATTCTATGAATCATGTATTATATATATATATATATATATATAGAGAGAGAGAGAGAGAGAGAGAGAGGTGTGTGTGTGTGTGTGTGTATATATATATATATATATATACTAGTCTCCCAAGAAACAAACCTATTCTAAGAAATAAAAAGAAAATTACCTTATTTTAGGTGTTTCATTTACATATATGTTAAAGTCTGACCATTAGTGCCAAAAGAAGATTATAGGCTACTGTTAGGGCTATTCCCCATACCCGACAAGTTGGACATATGGTTTTATACACTGTACATTTTAAATAATAGCACCTACAGCTTATGGGTAAAAAGGACAACAAATGAGGTATGTTGCCCTTCTGTGTGAACAAATTTCCTACTGCTAAAAATAGTCATTGTTCTTCATGTTAAATGAATACAAATGCGAGTCAAATGCTTAGGAAAGATGACACAGTCACATTGGAACGTCCCATGGCATTTGTCAGCACCGTGCCCCTTGCTTCTGAAGGATAAGCTTGGCCCTATCATGGTGGGTATCATAACCAATCATCAGTCAGTGACACTCTTACAGCTGCTACTGTGCAGATGTTGAGAATTCAAGGGTGACTCTCTTATCAGTGTCATGCAGAAGAGAGAGAAAACTTTTTGCTCCATGAAGTCAATATTTAAAATTAAGGAAGGCAGAGTGTGATGGCTAATGTTATGTCAACTTGACACAAGCTAGAGTCATTTTGGAAGAGGAAACCTCGATTGAGAAAATGCCCCCACCAGATTGGCTTGTGATCAGGCGTTCTCTTGACTGATGATGGATGTAGGAGGCCTTGCTCACTGTGGGTGGTACCACCCCTAAGTTTCTATAAGAAAGCAAACTGAGCAAGCCGGTGCAAGCAATCCAGTATGTGCCACACTCTTCCATAGCCTCTTCATCAGCTCCAGATTCCAGTCCAGAATCCCTGTCTTGACATCTCTGGATAAGAGACTATAAGTTGTAAGATGAAATAAACCTATCTTCCCAAGTTGCTTTTGGTTGTGGGGTTTTATTACAGAAATAGAAACCCTAAGACATAGTGTAAAACATAAATGTCAGCTGCATTAGATGATAGGACACAGACCTTCAGAGCACACTTTCTGCATCGCCCCCACCTCTGCCTACCCAGACCATTGATGTCTTCCATTGTATGGCCATTCAGTATCCTGTAATGTCTTTGTAGGTTTGTT
This sequence comes from Uromys caudimaculatus, assembly GCA_028551405.1. Classification (NCBI taxonomy): domain Eukaryota; kingdom Metazoa; phylum Chordata; class Mammalia; order Rodentia; family Muridae; genus Uromys; species Uromys caudimaculatus. The sequence goes on from CM052719.1 coordinate 33,309,469, forward strand.
ATGCTTGTAGTTGAACAAGTCTTTGGCAAACTTCCAGATCTGTGTGTGTGTGTGTGTGTATGTGTGTGTGTGTGTGTGTGTGTGTGTGTGTGTGTGTGTGTGTGTGTGTGTTTTAACATAATTGACCATTGCAGCATTTGAAAAGTAGCATAAAATCCCCTCTATTCCATCTTCTACGAGATGGGCAGTGAGCCCTTTCCTGAATATAAATAATGGGGAGCTCCATTAGTTTATAAGGCAGCAATTTAGTGCTTGAGGGATTCTGAGATCTAATCATTAGAAGCACTTCCTATATGGAATCATAATCTGCCTTCTTTACATTCTCCATGTTTATCCCAGGGGACAAAGGAGGTAACCTTTTCTTCTCCCACTCTATGACCACTTTCACATAACCATTTCCTTCCCTTCCGTGGTCCTGGCTCTGTGCAAAGCATTCCTGTACCTTCCGAGCACGCCCTCTTCAAGTCGTGATGCTTTTGAACAGCTGCGACTGCACACCAGACACCCTGACCTATATTTCCTTCTTAATAGCTCACTCTCCCCAAACTGTGGAAGATGAGTTGTGTTAATGCTTGTAACTGACCTATGGGGAAACTGAGGCCAAGGGAACATTGACAGCTTGCCCAAGTCACTGCAGAGCAACAGTTGGTAGGTTCTCCCACCTGTGCTTTCCTTTCGGGATCAATCTTACGCTCCATCTTTGGCCGTGCTTTTGGAATATGACAGCTTCTTAGATGTAAAATCACACCACAGTTCCTGCTATTGAACACCCACTAGATTTGGACCTCCTGGGTCCCTTTCTGCTGTGTTCTTGTCTCTATCAGTTCCTCCCACCACCGACTCACCCTCTAGCCAGCCATCTTAGAGCCTCAACCTTGATTCTCTCACCTTTGGCAACCATCAGATCTCCTAGTGTACTGGATTGGATTCATTTGAACTAAGGAACCCAATCTTATTCGGAATAACTTAAGGTATTAGATATGTCACAGCTTAAGAACTCCCTTCCTTTGTGAAGAGCAGACAGCTGCAACCTGGTGTCTCTAGTTCCTCCCTCCATAGCTACAGAAAGTAAATGGCAACTTAGAGTCATAAAACGTGAATGACTAGTGAGCCATATTTGAATGCATTCACTTGACATAGTCCAAAAGCAAGGAAACACAAACCAATTTGACTGATCTTTCTGTGGTCATCTACCTGTCACTAAATATAGTAGGTAGTGGGAAAACCATTCTTGTTTGAAGCAAATTTTTCCTGTTACAAGGGAAAATACTTAAGACCCTCTTTTACACGTTTCTGATTCTCTGCTCAAGCTTGCACTGGGGATACCTGTAAGAGATGATGTGGTACAGCCGTTTACTCCAAGATGAAAACCTTCTATCATGGAGGGAAACCACTCAAGGTGGAAGGGATGTAAAATAACAGGATATTTTAAGACAATATTTACAGGCAAGTGAGACAACAGGATGTCCCAAGGGGAGGTAAAGCTTTTTCTCCTGCAGGGAAAAGTCATTAAAACAGGACACAAGCACTCAACATAGCTTCATGAAGTACCGAAATATAACCAGTTTCACTAGCCTCTCCCTGCTACCAGCCAAGCTTATAAGCAGTGAAGACTACCAAGTCACTCTTAAACAAGCCAAGTGGCATAGAAGAGTCTCAGGCAACCTGGGCCACCTGGAAGATACAAAAGCCAGCCGAGTTGCCTAAAGGGGGCTCTGCCCAATGACATTGTCCAACCTGTTGTGAGCTGCCTGCAGGCTATGCAGGGTAAGGAAAATGCTTCCACTTCACGCATCCATTTATGAAGTTGGACGCACATCCTCATTTCTGACATCAAGGGCATAACAGATGCCAACAGGATCCTTTGACAGGCATCTTTTGCCTCCTTACTTGGTTGATCCCTTCCTGGTGTTCAAACTCTTGGATTTCACACGGCTTTGGAGTTCTTAAACCCATTATTTCCCCTTCAGTTTCTTTCTCCTTTCTTGAGACTCAATGCCAACAGTAGCTTTGACTAACCCATCCTAACCATGCTCAGTGGCTGATTTGTGTTTCTATTTATTTACACACATCAGTACCACGGCTAACACTGCTAAAATATTTAAAACTTCAGTGGTTTTTGTATCTCATAGTACAATCAGTGAACAGATTTGGTGAGTAGAAAGTGAACAGAAATCCTTTTCCCACGTAATTGTTTATAGTTTGATCAATTTAAGCATTAAGTGAGGGGAAAACTAGGTTTATACTGGGGGACCATGTTGATAGTCAGGAAGCAATAGGAAGAACCAGGCTCCAAAATTTTTCTTGGGAGACAAACTAATTCTGCCCAAGCAACAGACCACTTGACATCATTGCGCTATCATTAGGATAAAGCCTGAACACTCCAGAGGAGGACGTTTCCACTGCAATGTTATTGGAGCAAGGGTCTTCATTCAAACTACTCTGGATTCCTGTTCTTCACGCTTCCAAGCTTTTCCCACACTGTGTGTCTGACACCTAATCCATCTGAATGTATTTCCTTTGAGTGTTTGCACATAAAGCCAATGCTTCACCTTCTCTGCCACAGCGTAAGACAGATATTCTTATGTATTTGAATGATTTCTCTCTCTTCTCATTATTCTCTTCCCTCAACCTCAACTTGAAAACCAGCATTTAACTGCCAATGCATTGGAGGTAAATGCCTCACAGACACACAGACAAGGCACAGCCGATGCCTCTTCTTCACGCCTGTCTGTGAGTGCTTTTCAGGTGCCCACGTTTTCACCGGGCAGTGGCTCCTGCCTACTGCCACCATCTGATGTTCTGGGGCCTTCCTACCTGCCTCTGACTCAGGGCCTGTCAGCTTGTTTATACAAACATCCTTTCCTAGCTCCTAACAGCCCTATACACAGCCATGCCATAGGCTCTCTCAGGTCAGACTCTTCCCTGAGCAAGCACTCCTCCCAATCTGAGAGTGAGTCCTCCACAGCCATTCTGGCTGAACTACAACTGGTACATTCTGACACCACTGACTGCTCTGAGACACCCTTCCCCACCCGGGGTCAGAGATCTGCTGTGACAGATGGCATCACCTTAGCAACCCCTGCTGCCACCTGTGTAATTACTCTTCCTTCCTTTGCCTCCACCATGTTGTAAGGACTGCACTGGTTTGCTATTTGATTTGGTAGCCCACCATTTTTATCTGCATAGGTGTTGATTAGCAGACCAACTGTATACCATCTGTTAGGGAAAGCTATTGGCAAACCAACTGTATACCATCTGTTAGGGAAAGCTATTGGTGTCATCCTCATTAAACACACTCGGTGCTAAAATTTTTACTGATAGCCCCTTCTTGCACTTAGGTGCTATTTATGGTGACTCTGGAATGCTCGGCTTCTAACTTACTGTTTTTCTGTGGTTCATACACTATAAATTGGTTTATTTATAAGGCACCTTGTCAGAAATGTAAATAAGTAGACTGCCATCATTTTCTATGCTTAAATTAGAGACAAAGTCGAAAATGTCTCAGATAGTGTAGCTTACCGTCAATACCTGGAACACAGAGCTCTCCGGTATGACTCACTGTGTCCTGGTTTAATACTTGACGTACTCTCGTTCTCCCATGAGTGACTGCACAGCACTAATTGTTCTTGCTATTCTTCGGATGACAGCCACCTGTGATGAACAATACTGTCATGCAGGAGTGATCGATTTAAATAATCTTAGTCCATCTTACGGAAATGTAGCCTATGGTTGGTTTGCAATATTTCTCCTGAGCCATCCCAGTTTCAAAATTTATGAAAATATTTTTATGTCAGCAACTTTTCTTTCATGTATACAACATATAAATAGTTCTCGTATGCATGATATCATTGTAATTTCGCTCAGTAATCACTTATGGTTAATGAATGGCTAAAATGCTGTGAATTTTTATCATGAAGATTCTCTGTCACTGATAATAAAGAGAATGTGACTTTCCCTGAAGCATGTACAGCTATGAGAAAACAGCGATTCTCTGACATTGTTACCATCCTGATAGGTTCTGTCACAGGGAAAACATACCCGCACCACACAGTTGCTGTACATTGTCAAGACCTAAAACTTTAACTTGCATGCACAGAGAAATGCCACAAGGCATATTTTTAACTTCTAAGGCTACAGAAAGGGGGAAAACAAAAACAAAAAACAAAACAAACAAAAAAAACCAACATTGTTTCAGTTGTTTGGGGTGACTTAGTATTCATCAAGTGGCTGAATATTTTTTTCTGGAAATAACAGGACTAAACCAATCAGACCACAGATAACCAGCCACTGGTCTCGGATACTCAATGAGTATGAGTCCCTCCATGTCCTACTGTGTTAGAAAAGAAGTTGGATATTCCTAATGAAAATACCCAAATTCTAAAAGTTTTCAAAATTTGAGACATTTTAAGCATTGACATGACATTGTAAGTTTAAAATTTCACACCTGACTTCATGTGACAAATTGCAATTAAAAAAAAAAAAACTCCGTGGCTGGAAAAATGGCTCAGGGTTTAAGAGCACCAACTCCTCTTGCAGAAGACCTACATTCAATTCCCAGCATCTACTTGGCAGCTCCGTAATAGAATCTGATGCCCTCTTCTGGTGTACAGACATGCATGCAGACAGAGTACCCATGTGCACAAAATACATGGATTAAACAAACAAAACAAAACAACAACAACAGCAAAAACCTCAGGTGCCCTGAAACTGATTTTTTTATAAAATAATATTTAAAAGTTTTATATAATTATCTTCAGATTATGAATATAAATTGTCTATAAAAATAAATCAATTTTATATTTAGATTTGGGGTCCATACCCAAGATATGTAATATGTATTTATAAATATCCCACATCCAAATCCATATGAAGTCTAAAATATTTCTGCCCCTAAGCATTTGGATAAGGGATACTCACTGTACTAGAAACCTTAGTTTTTAATAGAAATTATTCTCTTTTGCTTTCATTATTATAGCAAAACAAAGTTGGTTTAAACAAGGGGCAAAAATACCTGTTTATTGTTCAGCAGAGTCACATAAAGGTTCTGAAGTACTATGCATTATGTTTGCTTAAATGTCCAGTTCAAAAGGTTCTTAACATATGGCTGGTTGTTAAAGAACAGAGAGAATTTTTCTCATACCTTAAAGGCATATTTTATGAGTACAATCCTTATAATTGAATAACTATTGTTTTAGGACACATGTGATATGACTTTTAAGTAAATTATCTTTCTTTTGAATCACTTGAAAGCATGATAATCTTAAAGTTAGATTATACATTCGTCTGTGGTTCATACTTGTGTAACTGAAGTTTATTTTCTTATTTAAAAACTTAGAAAAGTTTGTAAGCTGTGAGTCCCTCTGTCTGTGCAGATGTGTGTTTGTATGTCCACATCTGTAACGTTGTATTAACTGAATGCTCTTGCTAATGTTTTATCTCATTTGCATGTGTTATTCAGTTTGCATTACCCTCAGTAGTGTGCTGTACAGGCCATCCCTGAGTACAACTTCTATGCACTAAGCCGATTCACCTCAGTTGCAGCATGTACCCTCTGAATGGCTGCTAGGACATCAATACCAAGGGCATGTTTTAACACTACAAAAGGAGTACGCGTATGCCTGTCTCAACAGGAAGCTCTGGGTGGCATTGGAAATAGAAAATAGTCAGATGTAAAACAAAAATAACTCAATGTCTTAAGAAATCAGAATGCCACCTGAAGTTGAAGTAGGGAGAAAGCAGTGTTTTAACATCTTTACAATGGTTTACCCGGTGTGCGGCTGCCCGAATAGGTCATTTCCTGACTCACCAAGCCAAACACTTGCCTTCTGTGTCAGTCACCTTGTTTTGGAAACATTGCTTCATTAGAAGACTGAGTCTGTGAGCCAGCCCCTCTCCTCCTGTCAGAGAGCATCCATTTCAAATCCACCATGCAGAAGGATGAGAGAATGTGACTACTTAAGACCAGGCTACGAGAGCCCAGTGTCCTGCCCAGTCATTTGCCAATGACCCATATAGGTGGCACCTCTGCTGGCACTGTGGTGTGCCCACTGGCTAGCTTCTCTGATTGCCCTAACCACTTCCTATGCCCTCTGATAATATAAAGGGTGAGAAATAAAAGGAAGAATGGAGAAAACTGGGTGGGGGCATCTTTGGTCCCTCTGACACCAGTTTTCAAAATAAATAAAAGTCCTGCAGTTGATTGCTGTCCTGTAGTTGGAAACTCCTGTTGTCATGTAGAGGAGGGATGTTCACGGGGAAGCACGTGACATAACGGGTCCTCTCTGCTTTCCGCAGAGCCAGATCACTATCAATGGCAACTCTGGTGGCGCTGTGAGTCCAGTGAGTTACTATCAGAGGCCGTTCTCCCCTTCTGCGTACTCTCTCCCAGCCTCGCTCAACTCCAGCATTATCATGCAGCATGGCAGGTCTCTTGGTAAGTATATGATCGTGACCTCCGTGACAACTTTAATGTGGCGCTGTATATCACAAGAGAAGGTGACATAGTGATGTGGGACTGACTGACAATCCTCGGGTGACCCTAGCTTGGGAGGAATTAGAACAGAAGGGTCTACACTGTAGAAAAGAGGGCCCTTGCAGAAGACTAGGTGATATTTAAATGACAGAGGAGAAAGGACATGACGATACCTAGTGAATGAAGGAGAGCTTATGGGACCCAGAAAACATTAATGTAGCACGTTTCTATTGAGGTGGCTTTTTCCTTGGTGAAAGAACTTTCATTCTAGAATACTCTTTAGTTACACCCACAGAAAAATTGTTTAACAATTAAAATAGTGTAACAAGGTGAGGCTAGAGTAACACAGGAAAATCCTAAAGTCCTGGATCATAGTAATAAACTATTCAGACTGATATTTGAAGGCCATCCGTACTGGGTACTGGGGAGCAAACAAGGGGAACTTAAGAACTCCCTTAAATGAAGATTCCATGATTTATATAGGTTCTTAATCCTTTGAATATTAAAAAGTAAGCAAAGCCATAGCCCTTGGTGCTGGGGAGATGGCTCAGTGGGTAAGCTCACTGTTGCTCTTCCAGAGGACCCAGCCTCAACTCCCAACTAAATGCTGGTCCCGTGACTCCAGTTCCAACAGATCCGATGCCCTCTTCTGACCTATGAAGGCACCAAGCATAAACCTGGCATATATATATATGTGTGTGTGTGTATGCATATACATATATATATGCAAAGCACTCTTAAAATAAAATACATAAATCTAATTTAAAATGTTTAAGTTATAGTCTTCCTCCAATAATAACTATTTCTTAAATAATCATTAAATGTGACTCTTTAGCCCATTGCCTGTCTTAGTGAACACAGGTCATTCCATTCTACCAATTAAAATATATGAATAAATTAAAATATATAAATAAATGCTCCAGTATACATAGCCCTCGACTTTAGTCCCAACCAGTAAGTAGATTTTGCACATGTTCTTAAGTTACATCAACAATGGAAATATGGAAAGTTGTTTTGAAACTTTAAGCATATGATATTGTCTGTCTTGTGAACACTTTAGAGCCTCCTGGAAAAGTCCTGTGCTTGATAAAGATAGAAACATTCTTATTTAGCCAAATATATTCGCATAGCTTAAAGGCAATGTAACAAGTATTTAACATTCAATGTAAAAATTCCAAAATGAACCATTTATGTGTTGGGTTGAAAAGGTTTCCGTGGTGTTGGGAACCTAGAGAGTTTTCAGGAGAACAAGCAGGAGATACTAAGGAAAGCACACATACTTGAACCTCTCAAAAAAGAGAGGTTCCATCGTACAGCCACTACAGGTGAGCAACAGAAACGTCTAGAACACAGAGCTGTACATCATACATCGTTCATAGCAGACCCCTTCCCTCTTCCCCCACGGACTCTTTAATGGAAAGAGTAACATACCTCAAGCTTACCAAAGAATACTTATGCCGATTACAAGCCCAGTCATGGTAGAGCTCAGCTTCCATGGTCAACAAAACCTCTGTATGATTTTAAACACAGTCGTGGGACTCATTAAAGAAGAGTCTGAATATACTTGTGCCTTCTCTAACGCTACTCCCGGGAGCTATTTGTGAAGCTCATAATGATCTCCTCTTAGAGTGTTAGAAAGAAGAGCTTGTTTGTGCCAAATTTCTCTCTTTGACAGCCAGTCCACAGTTCAGTTTTATAACACACTCCACTATTTCAACATTTTGTAGTGGAATTATGCGTTATTATACATGTAAATACTTTTCTAAGTCATTTCAGCCATAACATTTTCATAATTAATGATTATTAAGTGGGACTCTTTATCCCAGTGCCTGTCTTAGTGAACAGTTTTCCCCATTCTACCAAATAAAAAATATACTCAAGTATAGACAGCCCTTGATGTTAGACCTAACTAGTGAGTAGATTTTACACATAAACTGTTTAACATGGAAAGAAATTTCCTGTATAAACATTGAATAAATTCCAATTGGCTAAGGCAGCGATGGGAGGGGAGTGGAATTTACAAGTCCGTTCTGCCCTAGGTGAACTTTAAGACAAAAGGTTGCAAATATAACAGTTTATGGGCCACATAAGAGAAATAGAAAAGGAACTAGCTTTCATTGAGCAAGCTGTGGCTTTGTTCGGTCACATAAACATACATGAGGGCAGACTTGATACTCTCTTTTATGCTAGGACTGTGGCACATTCTATATGTTCAGAAAATACTGGTTGTTGACAAAAATCCTAGCATGGTGGCTATGCTGTCAAGGCTGGTGAAGAATTAAATTAAAAGGTCTATCAGGGCAAAATACCATACTGTGACTTCCTTCAGAGTGGCTGGGAAGATGGGATTTGTATGAGCAATGACAGAGGAAACAGTTCCACTCCAAGACTCATCCATCCCATTCAAAAATGCCTTACGAGGCTTTTCTGTTATAAATTAAATTTAAAGTGGACTTAATTACAGCCGTTATAGTAATATACTGGATTTTAGCCTCGAGAGAGCTTAATGCTAAATATCCATGTGAAAATGAGTCAAATTCTTAAATGTTTACTTATGTTGTTCTACACATCATAACAAAAATACATGTATACAATATAAAAGTTCATTATCCTATCTGTACGTGATATAAATATTAGTTGTAAATCACATATATGTATGAAAATGAAACAAACACACATATATGAATATAATCAGCACATGCTCTCCTGAAACAAACATTTTTCAGCTTCCACAGAAAGGAACTGAGTGACAGACTTTGCTAAAACAGGTCGTACCAAGTCTTTAAAACAGCAGAAGCAGAAAGTCACGTGACTATTGTTTGACCCGTCCGCCAATAAGGCTGATGTTTCCAAAACTATCATCTTTAACTCAGAATGAACAGAACAGGTAGTGTACACGTGTTCCCTGTTACCTCTGAAAGTATCCAGAGATTCATGACCTTAACATGAAGATGGAAATTTGATAAGCCTCATGTTACTTTAATCCTTAAAACAATTGACAGTCTCAAAGGATGATAAGCCATGGCCTGGGCATTTTACCATAAAGCCAACAGTATTAAATAAAATTCAACAAATCATAATTACTGAAAAGCACTTATTTACCTAGAAGTCTTCGCTGTCTACTGTGTGTCTAGTTCTAAAAGTAATTTTCAACTGACTTTCATTTTCCTTTTATTTTTACGGAACTGTATCTTTGGATCAATAATCCTGTGACTTCCCTAAAACACCTCTTATTACTTTCTCACACTGGCGGCCATCAGCCTCACAATGATCATTATGAGTTGTGACCTGAGTAAGCTTTAACAGGCTTCTTTCAGCTTCTGCTGTCCCCCTCGTCCTCTCCCTCTCAAGATTTCTGGAAGAAAAGCAAGGTGGGACACGCTCAGTGTTTCCCCAACAGTGGCTGCACATGTTATTCATCAAATATTCTTCCTCTGGTCCTTCTTTATAAGACACCGAGGTCCTTATTATCCCATACATATGTGTTATATCCGCTGCTGAACGAGACAGTAAATATGGAGAAAGGCACGGAGGTAGAAAGAGAATTCTATGATGGTTGTCAATTAATGTACAAAAGGCACCATTAATTTATAGTTCATACATCCAATGTATTCCGTGTCACTGTATTTTCCACTCAGATTCTGCAGAGACATATTCCCAGCATGCCCAGTCTCTGGATGGCACCATGGGAAGCTCCATCCCACTCTATAGATCCTCCGAGGAAGAGAAGAGGGTCACAGTCATCAAAGCCCCGCATTACCCAGGGATAGGCCCCGTGGATGAGTCTGGAATCCCCACAGCCATTAGAACGGTAAGCCATGCATGCCAGCACATGTGTCTCTCCGGGTCTGCTCATGAGCTCCACAAAGGATGGATTGTGCATAGCTCTGTGCATTCCTAGGGACTTATAGCATAAAGACTGTCCTCTGAGCCCTCTGAGCTCCCATGAATACCACGCTGTGTGGCAGAGGGAGAAAACCGGGCATTGAAGATAACCTCTTCTGTTTTTTCCATTTGAATTTAAAACCATGAAAATGGTGGGGTTTGTTAAATAATAACACTTTGTTTTTAACTTCCTATCAAAGCAAGGTGAAGCTTAGAGAGAGAAGGGGGGCAGTTACTCGTTTCACAGCGAGCAATTCCCACAGGCACTGTAAAGACAAGTGATTTGTTTCTTGAAATGGATGTGAGTTAACACCAGGGGGTGGCAAACTGTGGATTGGGACTTGGGAGGCAAGATGATTGGAGTGAAGGGAGATCATATCACAGGAAGGAAAAGTTGTCTGAGAGAGAGAGAGAGAGAGAGAGAGAGAGAGAGAGAGAGAGAGAGAGAGAGAGAGAGAGAGAGAATCTTTGCACATCCCCCCCCCCCCCAGCTGAGCCTACTGAGAGCTCCCTCTATCATAAGTGAAAGTGTTGTTGAGGGTATTTTTTTTAAGTCTTTAAACTCTGCCAAAGCGTTACTCAGCGTGCTGCCGGGGCAGCCCTTTCTAGGGCAGCCCTTTCTGGCAACACTGCTCACAGCAGCAGAGCCTAGGCTGGCAGCTGTGTGCTGACCACATCCACTGCAAGAGGAGGTCTGTGGAAGCAGGGAAGGAAGACCGGGAAGCCAGGATGAGAGCCACAGCGTCTTTGCAGGTGAAGGTGGGGGCGGGAGTTGAGAGGAGGAAGCTCCAACTGCAAAGATTTTGCCTCTGTACCTACACTACATAAAGGGCTGAGGTGCTGCCAAGAGTGGGTTTTCCCTGAAAGGAAATGCAGGGGACCAGAGACAGTAAGGAACCCAGAAAAAGAACGGGCAGGGTATCAGGACAGAAGCAATGGTGAGACAGGAAACATTTTGAAAAAGTTGAAGTATGAGGGTTTCCTTCTGTCTTTGAGTTTGCAGTGATCATGGTTTATATACAGACACGAGCTCAGAACTGATTTTTCTTGGCATTGGTGTTGTGGTTGAAGCCAAAAAAGTATATCCGTATACCATGCACTTGGGATTTAGACTTCTCAGATTGTTAAGAATGTTGAATGTAATTAATTATAAAGCTCAAACGTTTGTGTTGGAATCAGGAGGGTCATATTTAAGTGACAGAAACATCCCAGGGCTTGTGACTAATATGCTCCGTTTTATGACAGTTGTATGTTTCTAATGGCAGCATTTTGACATTTGTTTTCCCTTCAGAATTTCTAACTTGAAATGGCTAAATTTGGATTTCCCCATGATACTGAAGGCATAGTGACTCAGACAGGAATTGGTATCATGGATTTTGCCTGTTAGCCCATGAGACACAGTATACACATAGCCTAAAAGATCATTGCTTTCTGTGTAGTTACAGTCTGAAAAGATTCTATCTTAAACCTACAAATGTGGTTTTTTTAAGTTAGTAAAGGATATATAAAAATAAGCACATTTGTGACCTGTACTTTCTAATGCACATATTTTTAATCTGTAATATTTTACTTGAAAATTGTTGCTTTGTTGTGTTGTTAAGGAAAAATCCAAGATGTTGGAGGTGATTGATAAAAGAAGTATTAAATTTATTTTATCTGCTGCCAAATGAAAAGCAACCACACACACCCACTAAGAGTGTGATGATAATTCCCCTTATAGAAAGCTGAAGGTGAATTATTAGCCACTGCAGAAGTTCCTTATAAGGAGCCCTCTATTTTTCTGTATGACTTGCTCAGACCTTTAAAGCTGTACAAAGACAGGAGGGATCCTGTTCAGGTTTACTACTTTGTAGCCTTACGAATTACACGTCCAAGGATAGATCTGTATTTATAAATGCCTGCCATCCCTGGGCCAAGAATGCCCAAGGTTATTTTCTTCCCTCATTCGTGTAGAAAGTAAGGACTATCAGGTTGCCTCAGCTTCCTGCTCGGCATGTACATTAAAAGCAGGACTGTCTCATTGAACCATGTCAGGGAATCCTCTCAGATAACTAATGAATACTATGGTAACAGGATATAGCAAAGTGGTCCAGAGACTGCTGAAAACAAGCACCGAACGCCCTCTAGTTTTGAGTTCTCATGATGGAGGGAGACAGCTTTTCAGGGCGTCCCTTCTCCTGTGACCTTGGGATCTCTATCAGCCTTTTCCTGCCATATTCTTAAAAACAGCAACAAAAATTCTCTAGGGCTCAGAACCCGTGAGACTGTGAAAGAAGTCTGGCTAGCTAAGTGATGTGCAAGATTTCTTTTTTTTCTGATTCAAATATAACACTTGTTTGGCTGTCTTAGAGCTAGCAGGGGAAGTCGACTAGGATTGTTACTGTCATGTGTGGAGAAAACATATCTGGTTTTATTTAAGTGTCTGCATGTTAAATAAGTGTATAGTGCCAAAGTTTCATAACTCGAAGATGAAAGTTTGGAGTCCCTTCTGATAGAACCATGGATAACATGGTAGAGTCCCAGAGGGTAGAAAGTCCACACAAAATGCTTTTGGAGGACACATCTAAAAGTAAATTTCCCAGATGGGGACTTCTGCATTCATAATCTCAATGTGAGACATAACACGCTCCAAAATGTCATTGCCGAAAGGAACAAAAGTGTTCACAGCAGTTTTTCTAGAAAGAGACACTGAGTCTGCCTATCTCAGCTTTACCGGCTTCATAGTGTCTCTGCCAGCCGGCTGGGCACTTCCTGGCTTCTTTGTGCTCACCATATAAAGCTAGCTGATGGCATAACTGTGAGAGCCTGCCTGATATAGGTCCTCTGGTGAGTGTAGACAACAGTGCTGTCTGTCACAGTGCATTGCCATACACAGCGATGTATTTCCTTATTCGGCGTCCTTGTCCCCATTGGCTGTGTCCAGGTACAGTGAGAAACTATTTTTATATGCAGTTGCATGTTGCTTTGCTATTGTTGTTGCTCTAATAGCATAAAAGTATAAAAGAAGTGAGGCTCAGTGAAAGAGAAACCTGCCTTTTAGAAAAAGAAATGTCTTCTAAAGATACGTGTTCAAGTAGTGTGTGTGTGTGTGTGTGTGTGTGTGTGTGTGTGTGTGTGTGTGTGTGTATGTACCTGGAGAGGCTAGAGGTTGAAACTTGGTATCCTCCTCAATTGCTGTCCAGGCTTTCTCACCAAACCCAGAGCTGTCTCTGCCTCCTCGGTCCTGGGCTGACAGGGGCCCACTGCTGTGCCTAGCTTTCTACACAGCTATTAGAAAGAGGAATTTGGGTTCTCACACTTAAATGGCAGGCACCTTACTGATGTAAGTCCTCTCACCACCACCCCATGTGCCCGTATTGTTCTTGAACCAGCAAACACCAGATTCCTGCTTCTTTTCTGGGTTGCCCGCCCACCACACCTATCTCCATAATTTGGCCATTATTTGATTACTGATGCTCTCAAGCTCCCATTGTAGAAAAAGCCTACAATGCATGTGTGACTCTCAAGAGAACTGCTGCTCTCGGGTAACTGTCTGAATTGTCTACTTTCAGAAGTCAAAATAAATTTAAATACTGCCTAACAGTTTCTAAGAGAGAAAAAATGCAATGACCACACGTACAAAAGAAAATTGAGAATATAAAATAGCAAACAGTTTCTGCTCTCACAAGTATAAATCCTAACCAATGTTTTAAGTCAGGGCAATGACCTTGGAAATCTAACACTTTTAGTTGCCTGTACACAGAAGAGTTAACTTCTGGCTCAACTAGCTCCAATGAAATTAAAATGGAGGTCATGCCAAGAAACTTGCTCACTACAGTTCTAAAAAGGGATGTGTGTTTTCACAGACTACAACATATAGTCACTTCCAATAAGCTAGGCTCACTCAGTATTTCACTCCACAGACACTGGAATTCCCCCACTTTTTTAATATTCTGAGATTTGTTATAGTGGACGGACTATCCTAAGCCCCTTACATAGATTTATAAGAGAATAAGGCAGAGAGTCAAAGAGGAGGCTATCTGGTCTCCACCTCTTTGGTTTCTATATGCTCATGTGGCATATGTACCTGTATACACATACATACCCTACACACACACACACACACACACACACACACACCAGATACATAACTTTCTGAGACTCCAGTTTCTAGAAAAGCATTAAATGTTAAGTAAAGGCTCCAAGATCTGAATGTTGTTTAATGATTGGACATTAATTTCCTATTTGTGCAATAACCTGCTGCTTCTCTCATACCGAAACCCTGGCGTGTATGAGGAATGGCTACTATCGGAGCGTTTATAATTTAACAAGGTGAAAGATGTATGCACTCATGTCTTTTATTTTTTAAAAGATTTATTTGTTATTTATCTGAGTACACTGTAGCTGTCTCCAGACATACCAGAAGAGGGCATCGAATCCCATTACAGATGCTTGTGAGCCACCATGTGGTTGCTGGGAATTGAACTTAGGACCTCTGGAAGAGCAGCCAGTGCTCTTAACTACTGAGGCCATCTCTCCAGCCCCTACTGATGTTTTATTAAAGAAGTTTTGAAGGCCTAACTGCACTTTAACATATTCTCTATGACTCTGCATTGCCTGATACAGTCAGTATTTTCGTCACTTAAACCAGTAAACGCTAATTTTGTCTTTATTGAAGCTGATCAGAATATCTATCCCTTGGGTCAAAAATATCCCCTGGATATTTTCAGTGTCTTCATAGGACACTCAATATTGAAGAATAATCATAGGAATAAGGAAGTGGATCTGTGAAAGGCCTGCCAGGCAAACACGAACGAAGACCTGAGTTCCATGCACAGCACTCACATAAAAAGTCAGGCATGGTGCCACACACTTGCAGTTCCAGAACTGGAGGCAGAACTGAAAGTAGACGGATCTCTGGGGCTGCGTAGCCTCATTGGTAAAGCCAGTCCCAGAGAAAGACCTCATTAAAAAACAGGATCTCTTTAGAGGAATAACACCTGAGATTGCCCTATGTCACACACACACACACACACACACACACACACACACACACACACACACACACACACACTAATAAGCCAGGCTAGTGATAAATCTCTGTGATTCCAGCACATGAGAGACGAGGTAGACAGATCATGTTAAAGACTAGTTCAAAATACATGGCAAAGCCCTGCTTCAGACACATACACTTAATCATCGTCATCGTCATCGTGGTCGTCGTCGTCACCCTCATCATCAAAAGGAGCTAATTTTAATCAAATACTATCTGGTACTAAGCACAGCTGATTTGAATAAATAAAACCTTAATACAGAATGTTTCGAGTCAGTAAGCATGGGATAGTCTACTCACAAACTGCACAGGTAACGGGGTAAATTGCTGACCTTGGCAGCAAGTCATAGCAGGAATGTAAATCCACTGTTAGAAATATCCAGTATTAGGAGTATCCAGGAGTTATCCAGTATTAGTATCCAGGAGTGTTCACTTGAGTTTTATTAGAAGACTTATATCACCATACATAGACATCAGCATAGCCGAGGCTCTGAAGACAGGTCAGACCCACAAGGTTAAAGCCTCTCTTAAAGGTTTTGCAGAGAAAAGGCTGTCCCGTGCCGTACAGCTGATGAGTACCCCATAGCACAGGCTGACAGTCAGGCTGCTTCAGATTACTCTATAGCTGGGGAAGTGCAAAACATCTAAACCTTGGTAATGCGTGTCGGGCTTTTAAACTGTGTCCCCTAAAGCCCCCGATTACTCAGAGTGTTAGGTGCACTACTTTGGGGACAGTGAGAATTATAGACTCACAGTCACAGTGAGATGTCTGGCATTTATTTTATAGCAGCTGTGAAGGTGGAGAGAGAGAGAGAGAGAGAGAGAGAGAGAGAGAGAGAGAGAGAGAGAGAGAGAGAGAGGCTGCAGCAAGTGGGCACAGCTGGAGTAGCCCTTTGCCTAAACCTAAGAGAAAGAGTTTATAATTCTTGGATGCTCTCTTTAACAGACAGTTGACCGGCCGAAGGACTGGTACAAGACAATGTTTAAGCAAATTCACATGGTACACAAGCCGGGTATGTATGTTCTTCTGTTGTTTGTTTTTTATCAAGTCCTTATGGACTGAAGGAGATATGCTCAACTTTTGCATAGACTCTCTCCACACGAAACTTCAAGACCCCGGCGCACTTGGTGGCCTGTTCTTTTCCGCATCTCTCCTGTTCTTACTCTATCCCACCTACTTCACAGATCTGTGCCTCTGCCTTAACCATCAGCTATCAAGAAGGACCTAAGAGCTGTCCTTGGAGCTTGCGAGGTGTCCTAGTGTTAGCTCACATCTACACTCGGGTATTCTCCACTTCTACACCCGCTGCTGCTCCCCTCTGCCCGTGTCTGTTTCTTACCCCAGGAGTGAGTGTAGGAGGCTCAGGCTTCTCCTGATCCCACTCAGTACAGTTGACAAGTTACCTTAAAAATCACTTAATAAAAAATTACGATGCAGAGGACACAAGAAGCTGCCTGGGGAAGTGAGGACAAGAGACCAGCTTTGCATGTGTGACCAGAGTAGCAAGGCACATTACTTTGTAGACAAGATCACTCTGCCCAAATTTGTGCAAATTTGGAAATACAAAGTACTGTTTCGTGCTAGAAAAAAAAAAAAAAATGTGGGTTTTTTTGTTTGTTTGTTTGTTTTGTTAGTGTGTTTCTGTCATTTCTCTGACCGTCTGCTGTCTTGGCAACAAGGCGGCAGCCTCTGGATTACCATGTTTATGTTTCATTTTCTAGATGAGGACTCAGACATGTATAATACTCCTTACACATACAACGCAGGTAGGACGGCTCTCCCTCGCTTGCTTGTGATGACCAGTCACACTCCACTGTTGGGAAGAGCCTCGCTCCTCTGTCTTGCTGCTCAGACCCCATGTTGTCCCTTCCTGGGATGAGAGGAGAATTGTCTACTCCTTTTCCCAAGCATGCCTAACAAAAGATTGATCCTTTCTCCTGGAAATGGGAACTAACACCATTCTGTGTCATTCATTCCTCTGCTGTTGGTCATTCTCAACTTCAGGAATGTTTAGCCATAGTGTGAAGGGTCAGGGTGAGAGAACAGTCTAGGACCTGGGTTACACAACAAAATAAAGCTTTTTATCAGCACAAAGAGTGATTATGGTTGCGTAAGTCCTCTCAGATTTAGTTCCCCAAAACAAGTAAATCGAAGTGTTTTACAGCCATGTCCAGACTCTTGCTCCAAAAGGGAGTCATTCATTGAAAGACGTAAAAGTCTCTCCCTCTTGGCTGAGCTACTTTTCTGACTCAGAGTTGCCAGTGCTCACAATGAGAGGACTTCAGCTATGCTGTTCCCGTTTGTATTTGAATGTGCTGGTTTCTTGTGGAGTGGTCTTCATGCTTCCTCGTGTGCCAGACCCCTAAAAAAAATGCCCCTCCCATCAGTTTTTCCCGAATATCACATCAGGAGATTCTACCCAGCCTTAGCCGTAGACTCGGGGCTGTGCCCTCATTTAGGGTCCTCTTTGCTACCCTAACAGAAATCTCTGTGAGACTCTTTCCCTCTCTAAAACCTGATGACCAGCAGCCAGCCCTTTAACTGGGTGATTTTGCTGCTCAACTCCAAAGATAAATGAGGGGGAAGAGAAGGTAAAATAAATAAATAAACAAACATACATCAAGCTCTGAGTTGGACTCTATATCCCCATAATATTACAGAAAGTCCATAAATTATAAATAATCCCTTCCTGGCCCTAGTCCATCAAACTCACTTCATTGAGTTACCTCACAAGCTGAAGTCTGTGGAACTTAAGAAACACTTAAGAACAAACAGGTGTTGTCCAATGTCACGTCTCATGGGGAACACATGTACACAGCAAAGCAGTCCCGCACAGATAGACTTAGCCCAAGATTGAGACGATGAGAAAGTAAGAATTTTTATATCCTTTCAAATATTGAAATTAGTGTGTCTCCCTGGTAATTAATAACCTGAAGTTCAGTTATGTTAACCCTGTAAAGATTGGGGAGTTTTATCCTTCAGTCCATCAACAAAACACCTATAAACCCTCTGTACTTTCTACTAACCCACGGCTTTGTGTCTTGTGTAATCTTCCTGCCATCCTTTTAGCTCATCCTTCTGGTCTATAAAATATTCTCTGTCTCATTCATCATCTTCTACCATCCCATAATTCTTACGATGTCTTCCTCCCTTGGGTTTTATTAAGTGTCACCAACTCTTTCCAATCACACACCTTTTTGTAGCAGCGTGTTGAGGAGGGTTCACACTCCCATGTCCCATGCCGGAGCAGCACCTCAGGCATACAAGCATGTTCAATGTTTGTTGGATTGCAATTAACATATCAACGGTCATATGTCCGTATTATAACATCTTAGCTGCCATTTTCACTTTCCTCTGTAAGTTTACCTAAGGTGTTAGTTTCTGTAATTGAGAGGAAACCTTGCTGAGTACCTGTAAGTCTATTTTTACTGAAGCCTGAATTTTCATTAATTCTGCAATGACTGATGATTGACAATAATCAATACTTATGTGCAAGACAAATTGATGCCTAATTAACAAATGATAATTCATAAATTAATGTTGATAAATCAATAAAAATGTACCACCTAATGTGCATATTATGTTTATTGATAATTTTTGCAAAACTATTGGTGATTTTTGCAGAGCCCAACCACTAAATGCACTTTTTAAGTTATTTGCCTGTTTTGCTGGTTTTTCTTTTTCATGGTAGGTCTGTACAACTCACCCTACAGTGCTCAGTCACATCCTGCTGCGAAGACCCAGACCTACAGACCTCTCTCCAAAAGCCACTCAGACAATGGCACCGATGCTTTTAAGGAGGCACCCTCCCCAGTGCCTCCCCCACACGTTCCACCACGACCAAGGGATCAGTCTTCAACATTAAAGTAAGGCTCCTTCCCCCAAAATGGCTTCTCTTAGGATAAAAACCCACTCACTATGGTACTCAGTGAAGATTCAGTCCAGCATTGTGAAGTGTATGTATGTGTGGACTTATCGGTCTATACTGCGCATCACTACAGAGATTATGCCAAATACTTTCAGGGAAGTCTGGGTCGTGCTAGCATCATGCTCTAAATTAAACTTGATGAATCAGGGACTGTGATGGTTTGTATGTGCTTGGCCCAGGGAGTGGCACTATTTGGAGATGTGGCCATGTTGAAGTGGGTGTGTCACTGTGGGTGTGGGCTTTAAGATCTTCATCCTAGCTGCCTGGAAGTCAGTCTTCCACTAGCAGCCTTCAGATGAAGATGTAAAACTATCAGCTCTGCCTGCACCGTGCCTGCCATGTTGCCGCCTTGGTGATAATAGACTGAAACTCTGAACCTGTAAGCCAGCCTCAGTTAAATGTTGTCCTTAGAAGAGTTGCCTTGGTCATGGTGTCTGCTCACAGCAGTAAAACCCTAACTAAGACAAGAACATAACTTTTATTTCTTGTTTAGTAAGCTCATATAAGAAGTAAAGAAGCCATGGATGTAGTTCATAAGTAGAACATTTATCCAAATACTACAAATGACAGCAAATATGTACAAACATATACACCCACACACATAAGCACACACGCACACGTGCACATATACAATACCTTAATACATTATGTCAATAGGCCTCGGATATGAGGCTCCTGGATAATGGCTTGCTCCACACACTCTGGACCCTGGGGCCAATTCCTGAGCAGAGGGGGCTTGAGTATGGTACATCTCTGTGTAATCTCGGTCTTCATAAAGCTGGAGCGTGAGTTCCAGGCCACTGAGCTGCATAGTGACTTCCAAGCCAGACCTGGCTGACAGTGACATTCTGTCTCAAAACAAATACATATAAAAATAAAGTAATTGGAAACAATTGCACAGATCCCCTCTGCTACCCCACATCAGAAAGAGACTAAGCAGTTAATATTTTGTTTTGACAGGTTTGAAAGTTCAGGACTTTTAAGAGGCTTTCTAGAAACCAAGGGAAATTATTCTTAAACCGTAAACAAGGCGTAATTTAACAAGTGTCTGTGACTCATGATCACCTATTATTTTAGCTGATTCTCATTTTCATTTCTCCACTGAAATATTTGTAAGTAAGCTATTCACACTCAAGTAAAATTTTCATGAAACATTTCAACTGTGTCATTTTAGCAGGACTGTGGCTAATATTTCTAGTTGTTGGTAATCTTTACTGAAAGCTGGTTATGAAGCAAGCACAGGGTTAAGCACTTTCATTGTATTATATTGTCTTATTCTGATAACAATCTAGTGAGACATGGTCTACATTACAGAGGAAGAAATGGGTTAGAAACTTACAGTAACTTGCTGGATATGGATAGAGTGTCTAAGCCAGGATTCAACCTTGGTTTCTCTTAAGTCCAAAGCCTATGCTATCTCTACTGGTAATTAATAAATAGTAATGGAAAATGTTTATTATTACTGGTTTTTATATTATTGGTTTTTAAACATATGGTCTTAGTTACTATTCTGTTTTTATGAAGAAACACCATTACCAAAGCAACTCTTAAAAGGAAGCATTTAATTAGGGGGTCCATTTACAGTTTTAGAGGCAAGCAGACAGGCAAGGTGCTGGGGCAGCAGCCATGAGCTTTACCTCCTGGTCTGCAGGCAGCAGGCAGAGAGACAGACATTGTGCCTGACATGGAGATTTTAAACCTTAAAGCAGTAACACACCTCCTCCAATAAGGCCACACCTCCTAATCCTTCCCAAATAGTTCCACTAACTGGGGACCAGGCATTCAAACATGAGCCTATAGGAGCCGTTCTCATACAAACCACCAAATGCATCTTATAAAAAGTATACTCAACACCACTAAAATTGTATCATTAGGAATAGTTGATAATCATTTATAGGATCATGATGTAATATATAGCAAAAATAAATACCGCATGTCAAGGAATTTTCATCTTAATACCTCTTTCCTCGTGACAAATTGTGTAGAAGCACAAATGTCTTCAAACTGAGAAATAATTAATAAAAAATAATAAATAATAATTATGAGAAATGCACATTTTTTTTATGAATTTTCTCCATAATGCTCAGACAGGACACAGTTTCACACAGGTAGGAAAACTGGAATGGGAAGGTGTTCAGGCTCTTCTGGATGGAGCTCACTGATCCTCTATACACCTAGGACTTGCTTCTCCTTTTCTCTTCAAGCACTTCTTTGCCTCTCTTTCCATGGAGAAAGAATTTCATCCCTCTCCATGGAACCAGAATTTCGAAGCTCAAAAGACAAAAGCTCATTTCTCTCAAATATAAATAAAAAAATAAATACATATTGAATAATTCTTCAGCCTCTCCAAGGGAAGTTTTCTAATTTGGTTCTGGCTGCCTGGAAGAGTCTAATGTTCTGAGTCCTCCTATGAAAATGTACTTGCCAAGAGCCCGTGACAGACTCTCAATGGCATTCCCATGGGAGAGTATTTCAAGGCTCACACTAAGGGGTCTCCCACTCCACTCTGCTCATCCCTATGCATGTCAGCCCAAGTGATGGAGTGATTAAGCCTGAAGATCTGGGCTCCATCCCTAGAACCTATGGTGGAAGGAAAGTACTGATTTCCAAACGTTTTTCTTCTGCATGCACACGTGCACACACGCATACCTACACGCATGCGTGCATGCACACACACACACACACACACACACACACACACACACTAAAGCAATAAATTCCTAATAAAATTAACGTTGGGAAATTGACCATGGTGACATCTCACAGGGCTTTCAATGTGGGCTGCTGTTCATTTACAGGCATGACTGGGACCCTCCAGACAGAAAGGTGGACACCAGAAAATTTCGATCGGAGCCAAGGAGTATTTTTGAATATGAGCCTGGGAAGTCATCCATTCTGCAGCACGAAAGACCTGTAAGCACTTGTCCTTGATCCAAAACCCAGCTTGCTAGGCCACAGGGGTCCCCAAGCAAACCTGAATCCCATCCCATTTTATTTATTTGACATTGTTGAGAAACCTTGTTTATTTTTAGTCGTGATTTGTGTATCTTGTCTCTGAATTGAAAGAGGTACTTTAGTAGCATATACATATATATGCAAGTCTCCTTATCATTAGCTATAGCTAGCTGTGCCTAATCACCTGAAATGCTTAATTGCTAATCTATCTTGCCAGTGAGAGAGATCATGAGCCCCTATCCCTGATGTACAGACCCAGGCAGATGAAGCCCTTGACTTCTACGTTGGTTTCCTACTATTTAGCTCACTGAAAAAGAAATTTTCCCCAACACACTTCCCATAACAAGTTGTTTAATTGGTTTTTATTAAATCCCTCTCAGGTTACCAAGCCTCAAGCTTCCTGATTGATTACCACTTTAATGGATCAGGATTGTATTGTTCTTTGTGGTCTTTTTTGTTTATTTTAGTGACACACAAAGTAAACAGAGTATGGACTTGGAAAGGCCACTTGCCTCCATTAAGCTAATAGCAGCGTCTTCTTGGCCCTTGTTTCTTTCTCAGAGATCAGTGTCCTCAAGACATCTTAAAAACTCTGCAGTTCCTCTGTTTGTCCAAACCTGGTTCCAGATAAAACCTGTTGGTGTTTTCTTTGTGAGCTTCTCCGGCTCCCACACCAACACCACACTAGTACTTAGACTGCAAGGTCGGCCCTGAGATTTAGCTGGACAGCCTTGGCCATGAGTAACCTTGATTTAGAGTTGGAAACCCTGTGTTTTGTGGCAGTGTTCTTGAGTATGTCCAAAGATCTTCCAACCACATAGTTCAACTGCCTTTCTTCAAAGAATTCAAATTTCTTTGCATGTTAAGGTTGCAACAGAGGGACTGAAAATGAGGGGAACATTACTGATTCCAAGCTCTGGATTATAACTCAGTTCCTGTGTTGTCTGTTTGAATATCAAGAAAGTGAAATTGCCAAACCAAAATTCAATGGAATACAATATTACTCCTGAAAAATTTATTAGATTAAATTATAATAGAAATCTAATGATTTATGAGGCTCTTGGGATTATTTTATGACTAAAGATAAGAAATGTCTTAGATCACCAAAATGGAAGCAGACCTAAAGAATAATTCTCTTTGTTAGAGCTCATTGATGGGGTCCCCTCATTGTGGCTGATATTTCTACAAGTCTGTGGGGGCAAGCTTTGAAGGCTCTCTGTTTTAAACTACTAATAATGATAGTAATAACAGCAGATATATCTACTACATGCCAAGCTCTATAAGTACTAATAATTTCTTTATCTTATGAAGCCTTCCCGACAACCCTATAAAGCCATGCACTTCCTACTTTACAGATCAGGAGACTAAAGCAGCATTCATCAAGTGCCACATGGCCATGTAGCTAGCATGGACTCGAACCAGTTGAGCCGAGGCAAATGTTTGTTTGGTGTACTTCATCACTACCATGTGGTCTCCTCTGAGCAGGAAGCCTTTAGCTAGTAATATTCACCATAATTTATTTGATTGTTTTCAAGTATAGTATAATTAGTGGTTAACTTATAATAAGTTCATGTTACTTACTTTACCAGAAAGCTGGGTTCAGGGTAATTATAGTGCAAGACAAGTATTCTTAACTGGTCTAAGAGGATAGGGAGGTCAGAAGCCATGAGCATGGGCAGAGATTCTGCTGTGGATAAACCTCTTCAGCCACAGGAAAAGATGAATGGGAGGAACTGGTAACTTGGAAGGAAATGAGAACTCAAGGCGTACATTTTTATCCCTCCAAAACCATTCCGTTGGGAGCCAGGGTTATGGCAAATGATATGAGAGAGTCAATGATATAATTTTGACCAAGCCTTGTTAAATCATTGTTATTATAGGGTAAGACTATTACCTTCTTAAAAATCAATCCTGAATTTATCCCACTTTAAATTGAAACAAAAATCAAACACAAGCAAACCGAAAAGCTAGTTGGGCAAGAGTATTTGAGGCCAGCTAAGCATCTTGAAGGCTCAGACTGTAGGAGAGAGGGTGGGTTTGCTAACTGAGAGGACATACCAATGCGTGAATCTCAAGGCCCTGACTGTGTCTTCTGACTTTTTACCCAGGTATTTTGAGAGGGTCCCTTTGTTCTCTTCGGTTCTAATTTTTGAAAACGATAGACAACCACTAGGCAGTCCTTTGTTGTTCTCAATTTCCAGCAACCCTGTCAGCTTTCCTGTATTCTTGGATGCCCCTCACTCACTCTGAACTTAACACTCCTACTCACAGGGAGAAATGTCATGGCCTTTCCGGTCCACAGTCGTCTGTCTGTTGTCTGGGTTGATGAGGACCACTCACTTCCCTGATTAGTGAATCCAATGACCAGTTTTTTTTAAAGCCTGCCAGTCCTATATTTTCTCCTGACATTTTCTTGTCCCTGGAGCAGAACCGAACTCCCTGATCCAATTTACAAAAACTAAAAACCAACAACAAATAAAACCTACCCAAATTCTGTGATTTCGACTACCCCTGCCAGCTACACAAAGGGCTTTCAGGGCTTCAGACCTTTGGTCTTTTCTTTCTTCTGGGGAAACACTCCCGCAAGCAAGACCTCTCCTTCCATGTGGAAGGTCTCCTCCCCCCTCCCCAGTTTTATCAGAGGCACACTTCACCTAGGGGCTTGTTCACCTAAGGGCAGCGGGTTTGTAGCTCTTCTTCCTGAATACCTGCAGTTCCCACTTTGACATCCTTACCACGCACCTGTCCACCTGTCTAGGTTCCTCACGTGTTAGGCTCCCTGAAAGCGGGCACCTTGACTGCCAGAGCATCTTCTATCTTCCATACTCAACTCAATGCCTGGCATGTGGTACCTATGCAGAAAATAACTCCTAGAGTGACTAAGTGAATAGAACCAATGTTACCTTTGCAGTTGATGGATCAAAAATGGCGAGAGACTAAATCTATGAGGCCCGGTGAGTCTCTATCAAGACACACAGATAGAATTCACAAATAACTGTAGCTCAGCTTCTATGAGAGAGCAGAAATTCTCATGCCCTGGGGTTGGGGGAGGGGAGGATATTGCCTTCATCCTTAGTAATTGAAGCCATATCTAATTATATCCTTTACCAGGGAGACAAAGAAGGAAATACATTTCTTTGAAGCTCATAAATATTTATTTGATTATAAATTTCAGTGCTGACTAAATGGGCCTAATGTCTGATCCAGAAGAGGCCTTGTGATCACCAGAAATTTGTGTTTAATGACTTGATCCACAGATTAGACTATATTTCCAGTTTACAGACTCCATATGACAATCATAGAACTTTACTTGGATAATTTTAATAAAAGCATAACAGATCGTCTAAATCAGATACACTTGTAGATCAGCCATGTTAGTTGTCTTTATGCTTAATAAAATTTTTTTAAAAAGTCCACAAAGACATTGTTACTTTGATGCAGTAACTGTGTTTAAATATAATAATAACCAAAAGGACACACACTGGATGAGGTAAAAGGCAATTTAAGCTACCAGAGACTATGGTTCGTCAACAGAAATTACTACTCAGAGTTAAAACTATAGAAATTTGAGAAGTTGGTAGCTGATGGTTTGACCCGTGAAAAATTATCCCATCATACAAATAGTACTTTCTGTGAAAACAAGTAGAAAACATCGCAATCCGTGCCTTGAAGCTTAAAGCCAATGAGCGTTGACAAGAACAAAGTCAGGTCCCCTAGTGTATTTAGGATAACACAGAAAGTGTGCACCCAGCAAGAAGGCTGGGTAGCAGCAAAAGGCCTTTAAGTTGGGGAACCTTTAAAAGCCACTCATTCTAGGGAGCTTTTAAGAGCAATTTCATGTGAGCCCTGGTGTTAGCATATCTTAAGCACTTCTCAAGCCGGAGATAGACGGTTTGTATGAACAGAAGGTCGCTAGGCTTGTTGTGAATGGATAGAAATAAAACAGAGTGAGAGAGATGTCCATCAGAAGCTGCTGTCCTGCTGTTGCAGGAATCACACTGAGTGGTAGCTCTCCCCTAGTGGATTCCTATGAAGAGGAGTTTCTCTGGTGTGAGGGAACCGAGGGAATGCTGACAGAGATCCTGTGCCTATGCTTCTGTTACCTGACAATCTGCATATGTGTCGCTGACTGTGGCCGTGTTTCTGGATCCTTTAGGGGCAGTTCTGGATTGCTACAGAACGCATTCAATTACTGTATAACTACAAGAATTCACCTAGGCAGTTCTAGTTCTGGTATCTCCTTTGTTCTCTTGGGGTCTGACCTTTTTGGGGATGTCTATTTGTTGAGGGTTACTTTCCTGATGTTGTTTGTTTTATGTTCTTTTGAGACAAGGTCTTTCTATGCAGCCCAGGTTGACTTCCCACTCACCATCCTCTTCCTGCTGGCTCCTAAGTCCCTGCAGCTCCAGTGTGCGCCAGCACACCCAGACGACAAAGCAAGGCTCTGCTCAAAGTTGTTTCACTCACAGCATTGCAGGATTGCTGAGGATGGCTTGTCTTTATCTGGCGGACTTTCTGTGCTACTATCAGAGTTTAGCAAGTTGCTCACTGTGACTACAGACAGAAGCTTTAATAAATAGAACCTTTCTATTTCTTGAAATTGCTATTTTCGCATTTGGAGCAGAATGATAGCTATCTATTCCTTTCCCAAGATTCTATTACAGAAATGTATCTCCACAAAGGAGAATGTGGACTGTTGATTTGTTACTGATTTTCTTTCAGTCAAGGTGAAATTAAAAAGCTTGTCTGTTTAGTAAGTTTGCTGCCCCCTAGTGTTCATAGTGTTTTGAAGCAACTTTTTTTCCCCTCTAAGACTGGTTCTCAACTTTCCTAATGCTGAGACCCTTTAATACAATTCTTCATGTTGTGGTGACCCCTAACCATAAAATCATTTCCATTGCTAATTTATAACTGTAATTTTGCTACTTTTATGAATTATAATGTAAATACCGGTGTTTTCAATGGTATCAAGAAACCCACAGGTTGAGAACTAGTGCTCTGACAAGTTCCTATCTTCCCTGAGCAAAATAAAACACTCTTGTTGGGTGTAGGTCATCCCAACAGTAGATGAAAGCAAAACTTTTAAAAAGTGAGCGTTCATAGACACTAAACATCCAGAAATAGAAACTATAGAGTTTGGGAGAATTCCAGGTTTCTCTTCTGTTATGAAGATAGTATACCTCTCTGAACTATACAAAAGTTGCTGACCAATCCTCTCTAATGTTAACCGTTCAGAGATAAAGGCTCCTATGAAATAATTATACACTGCAGCCAGCGTCGTCTAAACAATTAGAGAAAAGTAACGTTTCATCGCTAACAAAATCTTAACGCTCCTATAACTAGTGGATCAAAAATTTTAATTCAATGGAAAGTAGTTATAAATTCCTCATGTTATAAATTGCTTGAGCTCCTTAAGAATTCTAAGAGAATAATATGGGATTAAAGTGGTGGGTATTTAGCAGCCCTCCTGGATGGTACTGTGGGCTTCACGACTTTTCTCTTGGTTGGCATGAATGGCTTTTAGGGAACCAAGTACTTTCCTTAGAATTTTTTCTGACTTAATATATTATACAGTGCAACTATACAAATTTCATTAGGGACATGAGATCTATCAAAGAAGTAGCTATGAACACATTCAGTATTTTGAGCATCATTTTATAGATAAGCAACCACCATGACACCATCTAGCCTGGTAGGTATCATAAAAAAACATTAAAGGTTAATATTAACTCGGTTAGGAAAGGCTGTGTGTCTACATTCTATTGCTAAAGTAATTGTGTTTGTTTATTCTCAACTGTTTATGTTGGCAACCCAAGGATTTCTGTCTTAAACCCAACATTCATAAACCACTTGAGATGCAAGTCAGTTACCCCAAGTCAGTCTCTCCCCTCCCCACTCTGCTAAGCCTACCCACACCTTTCTTTAGCTCCAAGTCAACAGGGGGAGATTGAATCACAAAATGGGATATTTCTTTACTTTTGGAGACTTGTGACCTTCAGGTCTTTGCTATGGTGGGCCATTCACAAGAAATCTGCTCTCCACGGTCACCCAGGCCATAGCCCCTTCCTGAAATGTTAGTCTCCGGGACTAACAGCAGCTGGTGCCCTCCAGGTTCTGTCAAGAGCCCCTGTCTAATGATCCAGTGTTTCCTCACCCCTCTCTCTTACAGCCCCCTCTCCCAGCAACTCCGACACCTGTTCCCAGGGAACCCAGCCGGAAGCCTCTCCCAGGGTCACCCTCAACAGATGGCCTGCGTAGCCCTTCCCCTCCGCCCAGGAGCTGTGTCCCCGCACCCCGTCCGAGTGCCCCAGATCTCTCTCCCACCCCGGTGAGCGCCTTCCTTCTTCACCTTCTCTCATGCTGTGGGGAAGCTGAGCTCAGCCTTTGTTCTGAGGGTCAGATCCC
The DNA here is from genome assembly GCA_028551405.1 of Uromys caudimaculatus. NCBI lineage: Eukaryota > Metazoa > Chordata > Mammalia > Rodentia > Muridae > Uromys > Uromys caudimaculatus. The sequence continues at coordinate 33,338,150 of CM052719.1, forward strand.
TGTCCCTGCTGGGGTTCTTCCTGCTCCTAGACCCTACTTCTTTCCCAGACACCCTCATCTCCACCATTCCATGCTCCAACCTGCCCCACCTGCAATGTCTGCACAATGCAGACCACTGCTGCCACTGCAAGTTGCCAGGGACTTCCAGGACAACCGACTGAGCAGTCCCAGGAGAGCCCTTTGGTGCCTTGGTTGGACATACCTTCACAAACTGGTGTGCTACCATCCCCATTGTCACGGCCAGGATAGCTTCCCTAGTTCACGCATCAGGCTAAAGAACTAGCAATGGTGGCAATAGGGACCCCAGTGATGTCATGACCCTCATTTACATATCCTCATAGTACTTCACTTCCTCCATTCTGTCCTGCTGAGGTTTGTTGGATGAGTCCGATGCATGTTTGCGTGTGGATGCGCGCGAGTTTTCATACCACACGGCATTTTCCCTCACTTCGCTCAGTGTGCCTTTTCCTCCCCCTTTTCCTTCACATCTGCTCTAGACGGGTCGCATAAATCCAGCTGACATAGATTTAGAAAATGAACCCTGGTATAAATTCTTTTCAGAACTGGAGTTTGGACGTCCGGTAAGTGAGGCTAGACAACTACTATTAGACAAATAGGAGAATGTTGTTTGATTTTTAAAGCATATTAATTGTCACAAGGGAGACGGGGTCATGTCGAAAACAGAAGAAGCTGGATGCGTTAAATATGTGTGCGCCAGCTTTGTGCAAATTCGCTTTGGTAACAAATGCCTAAATATGTTCATTGGCTTCCCATATGGTTTTTTTCCAAATCACGCATTAGAATCACATCTAATTAATTACAAATCTAGCATGCTGGGGTAGTTTCTGTCTTGGAATATTTAGGTCATTAGCACAGCTTTAGGGGAGAACTGAATTGGGCTAGTTTAACAAGTACCTAACTGTCTACAAGAATGACAATTACTATAGTTCTTGTTGCCTAAGAAATTATCAAGCCCCTGCAGAGTGCTTGGACCCCAACTCAATGACTTGATCTTCCTGATGATCAACCATAAGAAAATAGACCAAAAAGGTCAAGGAATTTACCCAAAATAGTCACTAATTAAACTGAGGCCTGTCATGCAAAATGAAAATCTTTGGACAGTTGCCTCTATAATGTATTACCAGACCATTCCCACAGTAAAAGTGATTCTTTGAATGGGAGAGATAACAAAAAGAGAGAATTAAGAAGCCCTGTGGACTCTGCTTTGTAGTGCTTTCCTTATGAGCAATGAGCAGGTCTCTGATCCCTAGAGTCCCATTCGGAAAGCCCCCACTTTGGATCTTGTGGGATGTGATTAATCTGTTTGGGACAGGGTCAACTCAGGTTTCAAATGAGCTTTCTTTAGTCCTTCAAGCTGTCTCAGGGAACATCTGTGACATGCATTTTACAACCCCTAACTTGTTAGATAGCATGTCACTTCCACTGTCCAGCAATATTATTAGAACTCAGAGTCTGTTCTTTCTTATACCATGTTATGTATGGATTTATAAATATGCAGATCACCTATTCCTTACTGGATGGCTGTGTGAGTCCCTTTATACTTTAAAATGCAGCCTTGGTTAGCTTCATTATATGTGTCATTGAACTGTATCAAATGTGACTGTAAATGAATATTCCACAAAGTTTCCCGGCATTTCTATTACCTAATAAAAGGATTATTTCCTCCTGTTTTTTTTCTGACATCTCCTCTTATTATTATAAATGTATTTTTATTCCATTGGGAAAATGCTCTCCTGTTTTGCTTTATATATTTGCTATTACTGGGTAGTTTCTAGAGACTACTGATTTCTGTGCTGAGCTCAAATTACCAGCACTTTCTGTAATCCTTCTCAGCCACACAGGGTCTCCCACTAGCATGTTCTCCCGTACTCCTCCGCTGTTTCCTGAGTAGACCTTGCAATCTGCTGTGGCCCAAGACTGGGAGTGCTGATTTTGATTTGATGAATTGAGCTTACAAATCTACTAACTGACCACAAGCAGCTCGGTGCTGTGCTTGAGAATATTTACCAGCATCGCACTCGTGCTCCTTGGCTGCCATTTTGCTCCGTCCCTGTCACTCTTTATGTGTACCCGATGCTATCGGCACTCGGTCTCTAACTGTTGTCACCTTTTCCACATGTTCAATACTCGCTGCATTGACTCTCCTCCATCCCATCTCTCCACTTCTGCTTCTGTGGTGCATCTACACCCAGCCTCCTAAAAAGGCTCTGGATTATGTTCAAGATCATTCTTCCGGTGTGTCCAATGAGGTAAAGACAAATTCTTCTCTCCTTCCAGCCCCTCCCCTTGTTACTGTCAATCTGAACATCTGTGTTGCTATAGTTCACTGTGCTGCTCCACCTGATTTTGGAAACTCTCTTTGTATCACCGTGTTACATGTCGGAGCATTATCCAGACAGGGCAATGGGGTTGGCTATTCCTGAATTCTAGGTGATGAATCTCCCAACTGTTACTTCTAGTTAAAATACTCAGCAACATGAGAATTAAAAATATAAAAGGAAAGAACTTTGGCAATGTATAAACTACTCATTTTTACAAACTGAGCAAAGTACAGGGCTTCCAGAAGCCACTTTTTCATTGTGCTTAGAGGTACAGACTCAAGAGATTAGATTCTTGGGCCATGGAGATGGCCCATTGGGTTGAAGTATTCATTGTGAAAGCCCAGTGGCCTGACTTCCATTTTTGGAACCCAACCACTGTGGGTAAAGAGCATCCCTCACATGCTGTGGCAATTGTGCTATGTCCAATATATTTAAAACAAAGTTTACATTCTTTTCATGATCAGGCACTTATTGCTTATATTTTCCTAAATGTTACTGTTATTCCTTAGTTTTCCTAAATGCTCATAACTTGTGGATTTGACCATCAATCAAGAATAGAGATGATGAACACCCAATATGTGTGTTCCAGTTTCCCAGTTCCACCCCTTGACAGGCATCACTAACCTTTCTTGGCATTATAGCCCAGGTAGCCGTTACAGCAGACAGTCATCACTGCCTCGTGGGATAAAACTTAGTTGAGATCTCAGCTGAAGAATGCTTATGAGTAGGGTGGAGAGATGACTCAGTTGTTAAGAGCACTTTCTATTCTTGCCCAAGACCTGGCCTTGTTTCCAGCACCTATGTGCAGCTCAGAACCATCATCCACAGTTCCATTTCTGACAGGGTGGTTGTCCTGAGACAGCGGGAGGACAGACTGCAGGCGTGGAGTTTAAAGGAAGAATATTCAAATTTACAAAAGTTCAAACTGCAACTTCAATTTATAGGTCGTGTAATAAGTATCATGGTGTATGTTAAAACAGGGAGTAGCTGGGGAAAAAATCAAATAAAAAATAAAATTCAGTCACCAGGAGCTTTGTGCAGTATTGAGTTCGGCAATTTCCCAAGTAATTTTGTAGCAAGCTCTATTCTCTAAAAAGAATTAAATAAAACAAGCAATTCTATCGTGTATGTTTTGTTATCATTTCAGCATGTGAACAACCTAAGAATTTATTTTGAAATTTAATTCTGTCAGATGATTTTCTCAGGTTTTCCACACCAAAACAATGATACTATATTGAAGGACTATCATTAGCTTTATAATCCAGTTAGGCAAAGGGACATCTTTATCATAGTGATTATATCTTTCCTTCTTTAAAGTTCAGTATGATGCATTTAAATGAATTAATCAGCATTTTATTAAAAAAAAATATGTATGTTCTTTCCCCTTGGGTATTTTTAGCAGGTATTTCTGGATTTTTTTCAAAGTAGTTAGTTCATTGAGAACTGAAACAAGATTTAGACATCATTTTCAATTCATTGTTTTTTTCAGTCCAGAAAACTGGACTGGAATAACTTTACGGAATGCATCTACACTTGCCCCCGAAGATGGCTGTTGAGAGAACAAATCACTAATCGCACAGCCTTCATTTCAGAGCTATTCCCTTTAAACCACACTTTTTACCATCCCCAGTAGATGTATTTAAAGCTCAGCAATTCTAGACACAGTTTTATTTTAATTATTGAGTTTGTATAAAATGGGTTCTTGATATTAACACTACACAATAATTACTGAGGACAGAGATGAGAAAAACTGAACAATGCATTTCTTATGTCAAGGTAGTGGCCAAAGCACTACATTAATAAAAAGCGGTTTGATAGCAGTTGAGCTGTGTGTTTGTATCTTTTGGAGACTGAGAGATAGAGTGACTTTAATGGCATGTTAACTAGGGTAGCCTTTCAGAGTGGAAAAAGAAAGATGAGATACTTAGATTCTGTATTTTAAAACATTTGTATGAGATGGCTAGCAAAAATTGTAAATTATTAAGTCATACATAAGCTATAATTTATCAAGTATATGCTATGAATGACATACTTTTAAATCAAATGTAACGGAGACATTTGTTTGAAAATGTCTGGATGAAACCTATACGTTGCTAATTTGAAACATTTCTTAAAGAGTAGTTAAGAACCTGTTTGCAGAGTTTAATCAATAATTACTTGGCAGAAATAATGACTGAATGTCTGGCAGTCCTTGAAATGCCCTTCTACTGTGTTAAAGCAGCAGTCACATGCAAATGAGAGATAAGTGGTGTTGGGGAAAAGGAGCTAGTTCTTTTTTGGGGAGTCTTTTTTGTTTTTCAGGTGGAGTGTCATAATTATCATAGAAGGGTTTACCTTAATATTAATCTAATTTTTATTATTACTTTATAATTGACAACTGAACTTTCGCTCATGATACATAAACTCAAAGCCTGGATTTATATATACGCCAGCAAAATGGCCCAGCCGTGACCTGAATTTGATCCCCATATTGTGTAAGAAGAAAACTGATTTCTTCAAGTTGTCTTCTGACCTCCACACACATAGCATGGTACACATATATCATGGTGCATGCACACACACACACACACGCACACACACACTGTGTTTTTAAAAATCTTTTTAAACTGGTTTTAACTTGTTTGGAATATAAAAAACAGAGCAAGGGAGAATCATTGCAGTTTGTCTTAACTCTGAAACACTACCAATTCTCATACAGTGTTTTATTTTTGACTATAATATTGTCTATGTTTATCATCATTGCAGGTTCATATTTCTGGTCTTCCTAGGGATATTCTAAGAGCATCTGAATTTGACCCTTTTAGTGGTCAACTGTGTGTCAGGTTGTCCCATAAAACCTGTGACCTACAGACGGTGCTGCTCTAATGCTCCCTAATACCACTTCTGCAAACATGTAGAATGACCTAATATGATTTTACTTGTTATATTTCTTCCATATTATGCTTTGCTTACTTTCTAGTATCCAAGTCACACAAATTCAAATAATCATGTAAACTTATGAACATAGCAGAGCTTCTTTCTATTCCTACATATGCTGAGAACATAGGAATCCTAGAATTTTCTAAGAGGTACAAATATTAAATATTCTTATTCTGTCTAAAGTGAAGAAGAAATATTTTATGCCAATAGATATTTTTGTTTGATTATGGGTAAGATTTCATTCTCAATCAGTAATGTATAATTAAAGTAAAATATTAGGTATAAGACTTGTCAGACTGATCTATATAAGAACCATAAAGTTATAGCCTAGTGCTTTGCTTGGGAAACTGATAGTATTTGCCAGTTAATGGAAAAGAATAGTAGAAATTACTTATAGTGAGGTCTTTATTTCATCTAAATAGGTTTTTAATATTCTGATAAAGTATTTCTATGTATAGGAATTTAGGATAAGTTCAAATTGCTCAAGATTTATAAACCTGTACCTGGCTGAAGTCTTGGGTAATTTAGGGTGATTTCAAATCAAATTCTGTGAGCTTTATGAAGATGTCATGACATATGCCCTTATAGAGGAAAGACTTACCAAGCTCGGCTTGTATGCTATATTTTCAAGACAACACCTGGCACTAACAATGACACCATAAAGCACTTTATATATATATAGTCTGCAAATATTTTCTTACACAAAATAAAAGCCAGTCCTTCATATAGGAAGCTCCTACTTAGCAGTTGCGGAGAGCCTGAAGTTAAAGCTAGAGATACCTCTAGCCCTCGTTCAGTCCAGTGTTCCTGGTGATGATGCTCCTGATGGCTTTTTCTTCCTGGTGAAATGAATGTCTTAGAAGTTGTGTTACATCCAGAATGCTGTGTGGTCTATGAAGAGAGAACTCAGACATGGCGTCTCTTTGGAAAGACATTTTCACAATCACAGTAAATGATTCTTTTAATTGCGATATTTTAGAGTATCCTTTTTAGAATGCAAAACTCAGTGGTGACAAATCAGTGAAATTTGCTATGGTAATTCTTTTCATGGGGCTACTATTCTATATTGCCAGGTCTCCATCTATCAGTCCTCCATAGACAGAAGCCTGGAAAGACCCAGCAGGTAAGGATCTGGCGACATTATACTAACCGAATAGTCCATGCCAGCAGTTGCTTTTCCAATAGTCACCTTCCTTGCTGGAATACTCATTGCATTAAATAATCATTTGACTCTCATTCTTATTTTAAGTACTGAACCTCATGGTGTGTATCCAGTCCCTTGTGAATGCTTTCTTACTGATACCCTACTTGACACTATGATTAAAAAAAAAACAAAAAACCTCTCTTTCTTTATAAACCATCACCTCCGTCTTCTACAACTGTGTGAAAGGAAATTTTAACAGTTTACTTGCTGAATGGTTTTTTAATCACTCATGATTTAAATAGACAATATGGGAATGCCAGTCTAAGGTTCTTCTGAACACATTAGGAAAACGAAAGAGAATCCTCAAGGTAAAAGAGACTTGTTTGGCTAGATGGCTTCCCTTTATCTGGTCCTTTCTTCCATTTTGGCAAATTCTTTCTAGATAGATTGATGTTGTCAGAACTATTTCTTAAATATATATATATATATATATATATATATATATATATATATATATATAATTCAAATAGAAATAACACTGAATTCCCAAGAACAGTAAGTTCACTGCACAGAAATTTGTACTTTAAAGGGTGATTATAAACACAGAGAGAGAGAGAGAGAGAGATCCAACCTACAATTGTACGTTTCCAGCAATTCTTTCAAAACTACCAAGTCCTGGAGTCCATGAATATGCTATTAGATGTTATTTCTTAGGTGAGTGGGTGAGTAAAGAAACTATGGCACGTCTATATAATAGAATATCATTGATCAATAAAAAGAAATAAGCTATCAAGAGACCAAAAGACATAGATAAAGCTGGAGACACAATACACTTGGTAGAGTGTTTACCTAGCATGTATGAAACCCTTGGTTGAGTCCCCAAGGCCACAATAAAAACTACACATGGTGACACAGGGCTGTAATCTCACCACATGGTAAGTAGAGGCAGAGCAGTCAGAAATTCGAGGTCATCCTTAGCCTCATGTCCGGGTGACAGGAGATGCTTTTACAAAGTAAAAATTTTAAAGGGTTTTATTTGATATGTGTGTGTGCCTGAGTGCATGTGTGTGCATCAGTCGCATGCAGGTGTCTGAATGTAGGAAGAAGGCGCTGGAGCCCAAGGAACTGGAGTTACAGAGAGTTGTGATAAAATATGTAAACACCTGCCAAGTGTGGGTCCTGGAACTGAGCCATCGCTCCAGCCCCACAAAATAATTTACTTTTTAAGAGATGTAGATAAAAAAATATATTATACATAGAAGAAACCAATCTGAAAGGATTCCATATTGTCTGGTTCCAACTATGTAATGTTTAAGAAAAGTGGTCTATGGAGACAAGAGCTGTGATTTTTATGAAACATAAAGACAACGGGACAGATTAGAAAGTGGTACCCAAGGGACCTTTCGTGGGAGTAAAAGTATGCTACGAGGCACATTCGTAATGGACAGATTTCATCACACATTTATAAACCCCTCAAGTATGTCACAGACGGCATGAACCCAATATGTCAAAGGTAGACTGAGAGATGACATGTCCAGATAGGGCCACTAACTGTTACAAATGTCTGTAGAAGACGTGAAGACAAAGATACTGAAGAGGAAAGGGGTGGGCACAGGGGAGCTCTCCGCTCAGCTGTCCTTTGACCTCTGCAGAGGATTGGTTACTAGGACTCACCAAGGATAGAAAATCTACTGACTCTGAAAGGCTTAGTACTTACAGACAACCTATTCATAGCCTCCGATCTACTCTGAAATATGTGTAATGCCCCGTGCAACACAGATGCTACTAAAAAGGGTTGTTGGAGCTAGAGAGGGGCTCGATGGATAAGAGCACTTGCTTCTCTTGCAGAGGTTCCCAGCCCCCACATGACAGTCCCACAGGATCCTATGCCCTCTGCTGGCCTCCATGGGCACCTGGCAGTAAGTGTAGTACACAGACATATATGCAAGCAAAACCCTGATAACACATAAAATAAAAATGAGTAAATCTTAAATGAGTGGATGTTATAATGGATCACTTGGGGAATAATAACACAAGTCTGTCCAAGTTCAGCAGCAATCTAATCCTTAATATTCCCTGTGCATGGATGGTTTAACCCGTGGATATGAAAAGTCTATACAATCCAGTCAGCTAGTCTGCAACTTGAAACTTCCCTTTAAAAATGAGATCTGTGCCCTTTTTAAAGGATGCTCCTATGGAGTGTATTTTGGATGCAGAGGAATACGTTTCTCACTACGTCGTTTTGTGAGTGAGAGGTTAGGTGCTGTGTCATTATCTAATGCGATCGTCAGTTTTCTTGTGCATGTATTAACCTCTTCCAAACCAACCAAACTGATTCTATCTATCAGCTCTGCAAGCATGGCCGGTGATTTTAGGAAACGGAGGAAGAGCGAACCTGCAGTGGGCCCGCCCAGGGCCTTGGGGGATCAGAGCAGGACCAGCCCTGGCCGGGCAGACCTCCCAGGATCAAGTTCCACCTTTACGAAGTCTTTCATTAGCTCTTCTCCTTCCTCTCCCTCGAGAGCACAAGGTGAGCAATGATAAATGAACCCCACTTGCTAGTTCACAATTTAGCCCAGAATACGGGGACAGGCCAATCCCATGACCATGGCCTGTGCTACTCGTACTTGTAGTGTCCTGAAGCAAATACAGTTTCCTAGCAAAGCATTGCTCCTACCCAGTCCAATTCAAACTGGCAAGCCACATGGGAGTCTGAAAGAACTCAGACCAAGCCATGCAGTGATTGTGAATGCTTTTAGTTCTAGTACTCGGGAGGCAGAGACAGGTAGATCTCTGTTAGTTTGAGGCCAGCCTGGTCTACAGAGTAAGTTCTAGGACAGCCAGGGCTACACAGAGAAACCCTGTCTGGGAAAAAAAAGAACTCAGACTAACATGTTACTATTTTCTCAAAAACAGAATGAGTTTATTATTATTTTCTTTAAAACCCCAAAGTATTAAATAATTTGTTGTCGTATTTCCAGAAATGGCAATCATAGGCTTTTACATAGTCACATTTTCTAATGTTATTATAGAGAATTAATTTGTATAATAAGAATTAAAATTAGCAACAGAAAAATATTGCCTAAAACATGCAACGAGATGCTTTAAATTCTAGATTAGAAAGTTATCTTTTTAAGTTATGCCTTTAGTCATTTGCTTTATCTTGTTTAACCTTCATTTGTATGAGTATCCTATTCTCCCATGTAACATGGTGGTCCACAATGCTTTACCATAATAAGTACATACTGGCTTAAAGCCACAAATTCAAAACTTAGAAGTGAGGGGCCATGTGCAGTGAGATGGCTCAGTGGATAAGGGCACTTGTCACCAAGCCTGACAACCTGAGTATGATCAAGACTCATACAATAAAAGAGAGAACAGACCCACACATACACATACACACATTGTCTTCTGACCGCCACTTGCATGTAACATATATATAAGAGAGAAGAAAAAAACAAGGGAGAAATGGAGTAGGGAGGGAAGGAGGGAGGGAGGGAGGGAGGGAGGGAGGGAGAAAGGAAAGAAGGAAGGAAGGAAGAAAGGAAGGAAGGAAGGAAGGAAGAAAGGAAGGAAGGAAGGAAGGAAGGAAGAAAGGAAGACTAGCCATTTTTTCAGATGGCCTGTCTCTGCTTTGAAAATACAGTAAACTACACATTGAAGGGACACAGAGGCTCATTGAGTCTCTGGTAAATTACTTGGGTCCTTTATTTTCCTTTTGGAATCATAATCTAATGTCCCAGGAGCATGCCAAATTTGGGGTCCCACAATCTCGTGTCCAGGAGTTAAAACAGAAGACAATGGGTTTTAAAAACATGTAAGAAAAGGAGTTGTGACCGAAGTGTCTGTGAAGGTGGACAGAGTCAGGTACACATAACAACTGCTGCACTAAAACCGTTGCTGTGCACTGGTTAAAGGGGAACCATAGCTCCTGTGTATGCAGGAGACACTTTATGAGGACTGGCCTCTGTGTGGGTGTGCAGCTAGCCCATCTAAGACCTAACTAACTTTCAGAAAGTCATTTCTTCATTAATGAACACACCTTCATTCTATTCTACACATCCACACAAGCAAATATCCTAAGTAGCAAGTCAGTCATGAAATGCCATGGGTCCATCATTCTCAGATACAATCCAAAATGTAAAAGGATCCTGATATATTTAAGTAATTTTCTTACTATAGAGAGTGAAATGAATTGCCAATTTTTGGAGAACTTGGGGAAGAAGATCATAATTCATAAATTGTTAGAGAGAAAGAGAGAGAGAGAGAGGGAGAGAGAGAGAGAGCTTTATAGATAGAGTTGTGATTTGGGCATGCCTTGCTGGCTAAAACACAATTGAATTGTACAACAGAAATGTGTTAGCTACACATAGTGTATTTCATGTGTGATTGTGTTCACTGCAATGTCTACAAAACTGCATTGAAAAATATTATCTTGCTTTAGCATCAAGCATCCCTCTGAAATTAAAGCTATGTGTGTTAAGGTGGTCTATATTAAACCCACACTAACTAACTGCCTTCTCTTTGCTATATATTGACATGCTCTTCTTTCTTTGCGAACCTTTTAACTTCTCCAAATGTCTTTCTCCTGCCATGCTGCTCTGGACTGAAAGGTGGGGATAATAGCAAAGTGTGCCCGCCCCTTTGCAGTTACTCGGGGCTCAATGGCTCCCCCTCTAGTGAGTTAGAGTACTGCAGCGCTTATAGACAGCATTTGGACGTCCCCCAGGACTCTCAAAGGTCCATCACTTTCAAGAATGGCTGGCAAATGGCACGGCAAAATGCAGAGATCTGGAGTAGCACTGAAGAGACTGTTTCCCCCAAAATCAAATCACGTAGCTGTGATGATCTCCTGAATGACGACTGCGACAGCTTCCCAGACCCTAAAACCAAGTCAGAAAGTATGGGTTCTCTGTTATGTGAAGAAGACTCCAAAGAGAGCTGCCCCATGACGTGGACTTCTCCCTACATCCAGGAAATGTGTGGGAACAGCAGATCCAGGCTCAAGCACAGGTCAGCCCATAATGCCCCAGGCTTCCTCAAAATGTACAAGAAAATGCATCGCATCAACCGCAAGGATTTGATGAATTCAGAGGTCATTTGCTCTGTAAAATCTAGGATTCTGCAGTATGAGAAGGAACAACAGCACAGGGGGCTGCTCCACGGGTGGAGCCAGTCTTCCACTGAGGAGGTGCCCAGGGACGTGGTACCCACTCGCATCTCGGAATTTGAAAAGCTGATTCAGAAGTCAAAGTCTATGCCCAATCTAGGAGATGAAATGTTATCTCCAATAATCCTAGAGCCCCCACAAAATGGTTTGTGTCCCAAGAGGCGATTTTCTATCGAGTCTCTGCTAGAGGAAGAAACTCAGATTCGACACCCTTCTCAGGGTCAGCGAAGCTGCAAATCTAACACCGTGGTGCCCATCCACATTGAGGTCACCAGCGACGAGCAACCTAGAGCACATCTGGAGTTCTCCGACAGTGACCAAGATGGGGTTGTGTCTGACCACAGCGACTACGTTCATGTCGAAGGGTCGTCCTTTTGTAGTGAAAGTGACTTCGACCACTTTTCCTTCACTTCCTCTGAAAGCTTCTACGGATCCAGCCATCACCACCACCATCACCACCACCATCACCGACACCTCATCAGCTCCTGCAAAGGCCGATGCCCGGCTTCTTACACTCGATTTACCACAATGTTAAAACATGAAAGAGCGAAGCATGAAAATATGGACCGACCCAGAAGGCAAGAAATGGATCCTGGCCTATCTAAACTTGCATTTCTAGTCAGCCCTGTGCCTTTCCGAAGGAAAAAAATCTTGACTCCCAAAAAACAGACTGAACAGGCAAAATGCAAAGCCTCAGTAGTTGAGGCTCTGGACTCTGCCCTTAAAGACATTTGCGACCAAATAAAAGCTGAGAAGCGGAGAGGAAGTTTGCCAGACAACAGCATACTGCACAGGCTCATCAGTGAACTGCTGCCGCAGATTCCTGAAAGAAATTCATCTCTCAATGCTCTAAAAAGGAGCCCCATGCACCAGCCTTTCCACCCACTGCCTCTAGATGGTGCTATTCATTGTCCCCTGTACCAAAATGATTGTGGGAGAATACCTCACAGTGCCTCTTTCCCAGACGTGGACACAACTAGCAACTACCACACACAGGACTATGGTAGTGCACTGAGCCTCCAAGGTGGATGAGTTTTTCTTTCTTTTCCTCATGTGGCTCAGATCCCATCCTTTCGCGCATTCGGTTTTTTTCCATTCCGCATCCCATCACTCTTGAGCCGTGAGACCGTGTGACGTCATTATGTGTTACCAAGCAAAGAGCTGTGTTGTGCAGGCGTGTCTGACTCGGTAGTTCTCATTTGCCTGTGTGATATTCGATATTCATGTGTTGGCTGAAAAGTCATCATCAATTCACAAACACTTACTCACTTAAAAGTAAAAGAAAACTCAAACGTGTCACTTAACATTAGGGTTAAAACAAGTAGGATGTAAAAGCAAATGAAACGATAAATCTCCACAGTCTTAAAGTCTGTATTTACTTACACTGATGCTATGCAGCACGCTTCACAAACGGTAGATCCAAATGGTTTTAAAAGCAGGCTGTACAGCTTCCAGTCAAGGCATTCCAGAATCGAGTTTTCTAGCAAAATAGCCACTTTCTTCAGTTGTCTAATATCCTAATAATCACCTCTCACCTTCAAAAGGATATATCAAGACAAAAACTGTAATGTAATATATGTATCCCCAAGATATATTTGGGCTCACTAGGAATCAAAGCCAGTAGTTTCTCAGACTTTTCTTTGATTTCTATATTAACCTTAGAACACTACACTCACTCACTCAAGGTCCCCACCATTTATTTAATAACTCCCTCCATCTAAAGGACACAATTTGGATGGAATTTTGTGAATGGTTCCTTAAGATATCGACATGATTTCTATCATTCAAGGATTTCATCTTCTTCTTTCTATTACTTGATTTACTCACTTGCTATTTCCGTTACGATAATCTTGTACTGAGATTGGATTATGCTAAACACAACTCTCCAGTAAGTCCATTTTCACAGTTAACACAAATGTTAGAAGGAAAATGACAGGTCTAATCAGAGATATTTACTGAAGTTAACATAACTTTAAAACAATATGCTTTGATGCTTTAATTCTCAAGTGAGTCTGTGTAGGACATACATGTCATGAGACTAAAGTAAATATTCCAGACTTGGGGGTGGGCTGTCAGTAGAGAAGCTTCATACACCTGCACTGCAGAAGGCTTTAGCTAGATACATTGTCTCATTGAAACCAGCATGAGCCAATGGATTTATATTACTATAAGTGCTGTTTTACTATTGAGAAATTAAAGGGCAAAGAGGATAAAGTATCTCAATATAACACAGATTACAGTAACAGCAAGAGAATTCAAAGCCCTGTTAACTAAAAATATATGACATAAAATATAATTTCTAACGGCAAAAACCCAAAATTGTTAATAACCACTGGGCAATTGTATTTATTGGTATTTACCTTCATTTTAATTTGTACTGTACAACATGCTGGAAAATGATAAATTAGAATAAACAGTGCTGAGGAGATGACTCAGTAGTTAAGAGCCCTTGATTATCTTCCAGAGGACCCAGGTTCAATTCCCAGTATGCACATGGCAACTCACAACTCTCTATAACTCCAATCCCAGGGAAAGACTGCCATCAAAGACACTGCACACACATGGTGCACAGACATACAGACAGACAAAAACCCATACTCAAAAAATATATATAAAAGGGTAGAATAATAGCTAGAATAATGATTTAATAATATTAATAGTATACTTTTTATTTACTTGATAAATAAAATAATGAATTCAAAAAATTAGAATTTGTAATAACTTTCTATTTAGACTGAAACAAGTTGTAATCTGATTTTTAACTACCTTCTTCAATTTTCTGATAACTGATATATAGTACATTATCAAAACATGAGTTTGAAGGATTGAGAAAATATACTCTACATAAATAAAAACTATCTTGATGATTTGTAGTATTCAATATATTTATATTTGTTAAAGTGAGTAAATGTTTTTTAAACTTTGATCCAGTTAGACAAGTAAAATTCTATGATGCTGCCAGATCCTTTTACTCCTTTAGTTACAGCCCACATAAATCACACAACTATGTTAGGTTTAAGAAACTGAGAGGGAGATTTGCAGTCATCATTTTTAAATGTAACTATTTATAACTTGCATTAGTGAGGATAAGGCCTCACTATTTCATGAGCAATTTGGCAACTTCATACAAGGCTTTCTGGTTATCCTTTAGTTTTCTGGAATAAATATTTTACTTTCTGATTAGTTGAACATTCATGTCCAAGGGAAAGTCATAAAAGGTATGGAATCTTAAGTCCCAATAAGTATTTACAGTCTCACACACACATTCATGCCTGTACACACATGCATGCACACATGCACACACATGCATACACATGTGCACACTCATACATGCATACATGCACACATACACACACAGGCACACACATACATGCATATACACACACATGCACACACACACATACATGTTTTCACACACATACTCCACACATACACATACCTGCATGCACACACAGGCACACACACACACTCACACACACATGCACACATGAACCTACACTCACACACACACATACACGCATGCACACACATACACATGCACACACACAAGCACCCACATTCCACACACAAACACACATGCATGCATGCATGCATACACACACGTGCATACACACATACATGCATGCACACACACACACACACACACACACACACACTCACGCACTGGGCAGGGTATGACTGTAGTCCTGTCATGTTCATACTTTATCTCTCTTTTCATCATCATTTCTTAGATTGTATTTCACAAACATTTGTTTCTAGAAATGTGTTATTTTTAAATTTTCCATTCTTTCTGTATCTTACAATAATAATTATATATTGGGACCAAAAAGAATAGAAATATTAATCATGATAAACTTGGAGCCTGACAATCCCTACAACTGGGAATCAGCAACACCAAGTACTGCAGTGTAATTAATTGACAATATAATAATGTTTTATATATGATTAGAATACTTGTTATTTGTGTATTTCTTCATTTTCAATGTGTGTGTGTCTTATATCATTACTATACAGTTACTTATGAGTTTTACATCTGTGTTCTCATTAATGACATCTCTCCAAATTTGGGGGTAAAATAATTGCCACCAGGGAAAAGTGGCTAGCCAGGTTCCTTTCGATGAAATGAAATCTCACACTGGCTCCCCGTGTCCTTTCCAACAGATCACGAGTCCCCTAGAAGTTACTCATCTACTCTGACTGACTTGGGAAGAAGTGGATCACGGGAACGGAGAGGAACTCCAGAAAAGGAGGTAGTCAGTTGAATAGTATTGGGCATTTTTAAAGGACCTTCTGAGAAAGCACTCACCAGTCAGCTGTGTACCTCAAAACAGTAAATAACTGAGACTGAAACCAGGCAGTCACAAGAGTCTATAAAGGGTTCTGCTTAGAGCCCGAGTCTAGGGACCACACTCCACTCATTTCCTCTTTGGAATGCACTTTGGGCAGTGAGCCATTTCTGAGTCTTGACCTGGTTCTCATGAACTAAGAGTTCTAAATGGCGTGCTTTGTGTGTATGGTGGGGCCGTGTGTGATCTGTACAATTACTTTTGTTGGAGAATACTTCTGAAAATAGATACAGATTTTAATCAATCAAGTTCTTGTAGTGTTGAGAAGTTCTTATACACCAGTGACTCCTGTTCCATCACCCTAACCCAGAGCTGGAACGCCTATTCCTAACTGCCTTGGAAGCCACGAGGGCTTTGACTGACAGCTTCTGAGATAGCCTGTGGGACCCTTATGAAATCTGAGTTTGCCCAAGTTTCTTGATGCTCACTAGAATCACAGGGGAAAAACAATGGGGTCAAGGAAATTACTGATCAGGAAGGGAAGAGCTGATATCACTGGCTCCATGGTACATTGTGTCTCACGTAGATTCATGGGCCCAAGAGTTTGAGAGCAGGCATGGGTATTGCTTCATAACTAAAGGATAAGCCAAAGGATTCCTCAACCCTCCATTCCTAAATTTTTGGCTAACCTCTTGGTAACTCAGCTGCTTCTTGGATAGTCAGTATTTAGTGAAGAAAATAACTCCCTTTATGTCTTTTGTTTCTTGTGACTCAGACAGACAGACTAGTGTTAATCCATAGAAGTTAGCTAGCTCTCCACAGTTGTCTGTTTGGCACACGTAGGGCAGACTCCTTCGTGAGCATTTTATTGTATTACGGCATCAATCTACTTTAGTTCCTAAAACGAGGCTGATATGAAATCAGCTATCATTTAGCTCACTGGTGTAAGGGTAGCACTAAACGATACATTTGTGACTTGTACATATTACTTAAATTACATGTATTTTATAGTCCTTATGTCAAATCTAAAATTTTTTAAATTGGTGCAAAGTGTTTGCCTTTCTTTTCAGAAATTGCCTGCAAAAGCTGTCTATGATTTCAAAGCTCAGACATCTAAGTAAGTGGAATAAAAATTCACTATGTGTTTGAACCTCATTTTTACTATTGTGAGAGGTGTGTGTGTGTGTGTGTGTGTGTGTGTGTGTGTGTAAATGAGTGTGTTACAAATAAGACTCAATTCTCAATTCTATAACTCACTCTAATCAGTTAGCTCCTTTAGAATTAACTCAGGCATGGTAATTCATTTTCAAGTTCAGTTGTGAATCACCAAGTCTTTTTTTTTTTTTTTTTTTTTTGGTTTTTCGAGACAAGGTTTCTCTGTGTAGCCCTGGCTGTCCTGGAACTCACTCTGTAGACCAGGCTGGCCTCGAACTCAGAAATCCACCTGCCTCTGCCTCCCAAGTGCTGGGATTAAAGGCGTGCACCACCACTGCCCGGCTGAATCACCGAGTCTTAAATCACATCAGTTACTGACTGATGCACAATGAATTCAGAAGGGATTTGCAAGGAAACAAGAAGATAAGTATTTTTTCTAGAAATTTTTCTGTCAAGAATTAAGTTCTTTAAAAGTGATAGGGAGTTATTACCCCTACCTAGTGAGGGGAACTTGAGAGCATTTGTTTGTCCAACTACATCAAGAGCAGTTAGTGGCATGGACAAGAACACCTGCCCACAAGGATCCTGCAGAGAGAGCTTCGTCTCACAACACTGAAAGCTTAGAGCTTCCTATGAAAGCCCACTCCTGTCCTGTGGTCCTTGAGTGTTGATGTCTTCATAGTCGTGGGTTGCTTTCCTGTTTCTTTAGGAACTCCTTCATCCAAAAGACAAGGCATGTAAATGAGGGAAGTCAATAGGGAGCACACAATAGAGATCTGTACAGGAGAGGACTGTCTCCTTCAAAAGCATGTCACCCTCCCCATCACCAGAAATCCGCCCATGGATTCACCTCAACGTTCCCACCACGACCTCACAGCAGTGCTTAGCTGGGGCCTTGGTGACACATTTGAGACACAAACTATACCGTCACAATCGTGTTTCTTCTGTATTCCGGGCATGATGTTGACACTTTGTAAGGTGTTATGAAAAAAATTTATATAAACTATATTTATTTGTTGTGACAAGCCATCAAAAATTTTTTCCTAAGTATGTACTATAGCAGACTATATAACACAGGAAGGGTGCCTGCCTAGGGCTCAATAGGTGTTCCAGGGATACTAGAAGGTGTACAGGAAGTTAAGAGGGAAAGGGGAAAGCAAGAGTGGAAAAATTAAGGCAGAAGGAGTGAAGGTTGATTTGATCAAAACACATTGTATACGTGTATAAAATTCTCAAACAATAAGTTAAAAACTAAGTCTAAGCATGAAAAAATCCACAAGACTCAGAGCCGGTGAGATGGCTCAGAGGTAAAGGCTCCTGACATCAAGCATGACAACCTGATCCTTTCTTTCTGTATAATGGAAAGAAAGAGCCAATACCTATGAGTTGTCTTCTGCTCTCCATACACAGTGTTGTGTGGGTACCCACACGCGCGCGCACGTACACACACACACACACACACACACACACACACACACACACACACACGTAAAATAAGTAATAAAATACATAAACAAGCTTCGAAGAGAAGACGACACACATCACAGAGGACAGGGCCAAGAACATGACTGGACCCCTGCATTTAAATTGCCCCTCCTGCCAAGCTCCTCACCCTATTCATGGACCCCAACCTTCTCTGGAGGTCCCTGATAGAGAGCCAGGGAATCTTGCTCTCCCACCATGCTGCAGGGGAAAGGCCGTGGTACTGCCTGCCTGTACCATCCTAACTTTCACAGAGAGCATGTGTGTGTCTATCTAATATAGTCTGGGTGAGCTTTTGGTCAAGTCTATTCACCAGCCGCCCATTGAAGCCAAGAAGGAAGTGGGTCGGCTCCTCCTAAGAGCAGGTTTGTCTTACTATAACTTAATGATCCTCCTCTGGTTCTTTTCTCAGAAGACACAAAGATATAAAAAGAACACCTGCCACCTCCAATGTGGTTCTCTATTCTGTGACTTCCAAGGGTCATCAACCCAACCGTCTTTGAAAACTGCAGAGGAAGCCAATTTTAGTCCTTTTAAATTAGGAGATGTGAATGCTTTTGTATGTAATGTGAACAACATACACACATATATGTGTTTTAAATAAGTATTTGTTTAAAGCTAATTTTATTATTCAATAAGCTCAACCAGAGTAATTACAAAACTACAGCTAAGGAACTCACCCAACAAAATGTCTCAGTTGTAGACAGGAGAAGGAAGAGATGGTTTCTCATTTCCCATGGGGTCCACAACAGCCAGCATTTTAAAATGCAATAAAAATACAGCAAATTATCAAAATGGACTCTAGCTCTGACATGAGGGACAGAGTTTTGAAAACTGGAGAATAAGGCAATTTTCCCTTTACTGAATATATCCAGAATTTTAAATGAATATAGAATTTTACTATATTAAGTAGAAAGTATCTATATTCATATTAGAAGAAAAATTACTTGCCTATAATTCCCATGTATATTCTAAAATTTTAAGTTGGTGATGTTTAGAAATGCCCCTAGCACAAGCCAAATTGTTAAGTTATAAATGTTACATATGACTATATATATACTAGCAAGGTGACAATAATCTGTCCCCTCTTTCAAATTGTGTATCATTGCAGGATATGGCTTATATAGGGTGTGATCTATATGCTTGTCCTTCAGAATCATTTCCAAGGTTACATTGAGTGACTTCTTGAAATTCGTAAGGAAAGTCCTCAGCTAGCTGAGCTTGGCAGATGTTTATGTGGGGAGTGTATTTCTCAGATAAATAGTGTGGATCATAATACTAATTGCTATTCATTCAGAATGAGTCCTTTAATCATGTCTCCTCCAGGGAGCTGTCATTTAAGAAAGGAGACACTGTCTACATCCTCAGGAAAATTGACCAAAACTGGTATGAGGGGGAGCACCACGGCAGAGTGGGCATTTTCCCAATCTCATATGTAGAGGTACGTCCTTTATCCTCACCTCCTGAAGGACGCTGTCCCAAAGGTTGTCACAAGCTTATGGAACCAACAGTTGTTCTCCTTTACAGAAGCTAACGCCCCCAGAAAAAGCACAGCCTGCAAGACCACCACCCCCAGTCCAGCCTGGAGAGATTGGAGAAGCCATAGCCAAGTACAACTTCAATGCAGACACAAATGTGGAACTCTCCCTGCGAAAGGTAACCTGGTTGTGCTCTTTGTCAGGGTGTTTTCAATGACTGTGCAACTCTGAAGCCGAAATAGGTTACCTTCTTTTCTAGAACATTCTAAGTCTTCTTTAGCTTCTACAAAAGACTCGACATTGTCCAGGGTCACTGTTACCTCTGGTCCCTGTGACTCTTCCCTGTGAAACACAGACTTCTGAGAGCCTATGTGGCTTAACCTAAGAATCATGGCCCTGAGTCCCCTTCAAGGGATGCCTCTACTGGGTACTAAGAAGCGCATGTGTGGAACCCTCAGAGGACAATGCATTTTAACTATAAGATTTCAAAATATCTTTATACTGCCTCATTACTCAACTTTAAATAAGTATATCAATACTTTTCTCTATCTTGGAATCAAGGAATGGTCCTAATGTAATGAAAATACGACCTCTCTAGAAGCCTTTTTGAAGAACTATCTATGCAATCCTGTTTCCTTGATCATTCGTTGCTAAGCCTTGTAATGGATCCAGATTTCTCCAGCAAGCTATCCAATACAAGTAATTTGTCTGAAAACAAAAATCAAATGGAACTGTTTAGTTTCCTTCCTTGCACAGGTCAGGATAACAAATGAAGCTCTGTTATCATTTGCTTAACAATGACATGTAGATATTTGAGGCAACCAGGTCTCCACACAGCACAGAGAATATGGTAGTGTTAATTGGGGTGGTCTAGAATATGCTGTGCCTGTGGATAGTTGGTACACTGAGGGCAGCTCAGGGCTACAGGAGGGAGTCTAGTTTACTCCTTCCACCCCTAGTTCTGCATCATCAGCAATCCTCTCTTACTTTCCTTGTGCACTACTTAACCCAGAAAACCACACAGCCCTGCACACGGTGTACCATCTTCTGTGCCATACTTTAAGATTGGTCACTGTGTGAGATACCCCAGGGAAGCCTAACCATTAACTGCCTGTTCTGGGCACGTGAGAAAATCAGTATGTTCTGCTCACTGGTGATGAGGCACATTTAACAAGCCATCCAACACTTTAAAGAGAATCTTCAATCTATTGGCACGAAGGGGGCTCCCTGCTGTGCTGAAACTGTCAGTAGATGTCACCACCATGAATCAGGTCCAGTTCCCCACAGTTCTATAGCACCTTCTAGCTGCACCTGCTGGGTTTGCTTGCTGATTTGGTTCTGGCCCCATGTATGGTTTTAAGTAAGGAGTTAAATAACATTATCTGACATTGGTCTGCTCATAGTGATCAGAGAAATATCTACTATTGCAAAAGCTGAAGATTCTACTCAAACCCTTATTGGACAGATTGGCATAGCCACTCAACACTTAGAAGGGATGTAGGTGTTAAACTGTCCTGATCAGACGCAGGGGGACATTGGCCCTCTCCACAGCTATGGGTATTCTCAGGTGCCATCTCTGCCTCATCCTTTTCAGTCACTCTGTCACCTCTCAGGACATGTACATTACAGAAGGAAATGGCATGCCATCCGACATTGTGCCTTCCAGAAGATGGCTTCTGTGACCCATTTCAGACACTGTTTATTCCTCCTGCATGTCCTCACAATGATTCTAGTAGACTTTAGATGAGGCTTCTGTCATCGATACGGCATCTTTCATATCGTTTGCCTTTTGAAATAACTTTCACAAGTCATTTTACTTTGAACCAGCATGAAACATACATAAGCCCATTCAGAAGCTTACATCTATGTTGACAATCTATGCTTTTCTAATAAACACTGGGACCTTGCTTGCATTCTTCTGATCAAGCAAAAACTAGAGGTATATAAAACTTTTCCAAATAGAAAACTACCATTTTATCAGAAAACAATGACAGTTACACTTTTTTATATCATTGTGTCTCTACTTATAATGCATTTTCCCAATGCTCATTCCAGGGTGACAGGATTATTCTTCTTAAAAGAGTTGATCAAAACTGGTACGAAGGTAAAATCCCAGGAACCAACAGACAAGGCATCTTCCCTGTTTCCTACGTAGAAGTTGTCAAGAGGAACACAAAAGGTGCTGAGGATTACCCCGACCCTCCTCTGCCCCACAGCTACTCCAGTGATAGAATTTACAGCCTAAGCTCAAATAAGGTAAGAAGCCATTCCATCATGCCACCTCTGTACTTGGGATCTCAGAATGTGATCATCACCTAGGCAATTTGGGGGATATCAGACCATCATATCTATTGAAAAGAAACAAATTCATAGATTAATATATATGAGTTGCAGGTTAGAAAATATAATATTTTCCTCAAATAGATGCTGGCATAGAAACTTAATGTTCGTTTTTGTTAATTCCATTTTTAAGTTAAAGTCTATAAAGAAAGAGAAAACGTTAGTATCAACATTTCTTGACACATCTCAGTATTTCTGTATATATAAATTACACACATACAGATATATATGTCTATAGTATATCTAATCATTATATTTACTAGGTATATAATATAATATGAAAATCTTAAGGTATTTTCTTCATAGATAGCCTAAGGCATTATATTTAATTTAAGGCCTATAATTCCATTATTGGTGTAAATATGATAATTAGAAATACTCAGTTTTTTATTATTTGGGGGGGGCCACAAATTCTACAGTTTCACCTAAGCTGGTAGCTGAAGATGATTGATTATCTTTCTCAATACAATCTAGAAAGGACCGCCCCTCCTGAACTGGTTCATTAGATCATGGCTATCTGCCAACATCCCTTATCCCCAATTTTTTCCCTCACTTTTCTGTTGAATTAGAAGATATCTTATGGATGTATATAGGGGTTTCTTTCTCCTTTACAATTATCTTAAAATACAAAAATGTAAAGCATCAATGAAATTATTTCCAGAATATTGTCAAATGCCTCCCAACAATGAAAGGGATGTATTCGGTTGTAGGTTATGTTATATTGTTGACCTCAGGGCAAGGATGTGAATGACAGACCACTGTGAAAATGTGAAGTCAAGATTATTGTCAGACAGTGTCCCCAGGAGCCTAAGCCACCACCCAACCTAAGTAGATAAGCTATGAATCTATCTCAATTGACATATTTTTCCTTTAAAATGTCTAAGATTTGGCATTTTATGAATTCTAATTCTTTTCAAACACTAGGTTTTAGTCATGGGTAATTATGATAAATTCTCCTTCCCTGGATAACTGAGCAGTTTGCACCAGTTTGATTATGAAGTTTCCAGAATTTAACATTTAGAAGCCGACCTCCTTCCTTCAGTAGTTTCTGTTGATAATGGAAGAAGAATCTTCATCCATCTGTATATGTTTTGCCTACTACCCATCTATATTAAGAAAACTCTCAGATAACCCTCAAGTGACTGAATCTTTAAATAAACAGATGCCAGAGAGAAAAATGTGTCTCTATAAATGCTTGCTTGTCATTGAAGAACTTCTCCCATATACTCTAATTAATGATGGCAGGCTAATATTTTAAATCAATGTTCTTGTCTTTTTCTTGAATACGTTTTAAATAGCATCCATGGCTTGTGTTACAGTACTGCATTTTACATAGAAGAATGTACAAATACCAAATTTTAATAGAGGAATGTACAAGTTTCACTAGTAACCAATTGCCTTATTCTTACTGCTGAAAAAAACCAACTTTATGTCGATAATTTGAAAGAAATTCTAGTTTCATTTCAACTGGCTATCTATCCTATGATACCATTGGCTTAATGAAGGAAATTCCGATAGTGTTGTGCTGGTCAATTTCAGGAAAAAAAAAATATGTATTTTTAAATAGTGAAAGATATAAAAGCAAAAAAAAGATAGATAGACCTATTTTCTAATTGGTATTTACAAATAGAGAGAGAAATACATTAATAACTTTTGTATCATTCTTTGGCAAATTCAAATCACATAGCTTGATGTATTTCTATTTTGAGAACAGCTCAAATATGAGTTGGTATTATTTCCTATTTTGGCACAACAGAATCAGTTCTAATACTTTTTTTAATATGAAATAATTTTAACTTTGTACTATAAGTATATTTTGTGATATAGGTGCTCCTTATCAAAATTAGCATTTATTATTTGTATTATCAAGTCTGTTTTAAAGTTTTTGCTCTTTTGTCCCTTTAACAAGAATAGAGGTGACATGGGGACATAACAGTGACGTCAGCAGTCACAGATAGCAGTAGATACTATAGTTGTAATGACCATGGTGAAATTTAGAGATTTCTCATGCACATTAATATTTCTGTCCACATGAGAGAAAAAAATAAAAGTATTCATCTTGAGTTACTATCAATTTCACTCATTCCCAAAATCTAATCACTAAGACCAACGCAAACACTTCTGTGTTTGTAAACCAGAAGTGTAAAATAGAACTTTAGCCAGTAAGAGAACTTCAGTAGGCTATCGGATGAGAATTCCTCTTAGGACCAATATGGCTGTCAACTCATCAGAAAACACGGGTACAGTATGACTTCCTATCAGTGGCTAAGCAGACTTGGATCCCATATGAAGATGCTCACACGGTTGTATTACATTCTTGGTACCAGTCACAACACCCTATGATGAGATTCTATCGTGTTTCCTTTAAGATGTAAATAAGTTCCACTGGTGCCCCATCCTACAGTAGGACACTGTAAGTCAATTATTCAGTGGGAAATACTGTGCACTTGGACATAGCAAAGCCCAAGGGTGAGGTATTATTCTAAACAGTCAACCAGAATGTGCATCTCCAGTAACCTTTTCTGAAAGACTTTTCCTCACACACAAAAGTCAAGTATCTAGAAAGCACTAACTTAAAGGTCACCTTGCCAGCCTCTTTCATGGCCCTTGTATGCAGAGCATGTAACATTGCTTCCCCCCCACACCCCATACAGTGAGGGAAGAGCAGTATATATCACAAGTTACTAGGTAGGCTCTTTAGAAGTACTTCTTTTGAATTTGCATTTGTTGTTTTATTTAAAATATTCAAACTATATCAATAATATTAAAATATAAAGCATGATGTTTTGACTTCCCAAGATACAGCTTCATAAATTATATTCCTTGGACTTAACTAAACTATCTCACTTAGATGGCTCTGTGTGGGCATCTCCTGTCTGCTTCAGTGAAAACATTTACTTAGATAGTATTTGAAACTTTGAAGCAGTGATTAGGCGAAATTGGTTTCAGTCAGATCATGGGCCTCTATGATTAAGAAATATATTTTATCACTTATTCTCTTAAACGTGTTCATTTATACTAAGTCTAAAATGCTTTATGCCTCATAAATGGAACAAACTGTGAAAACCCAAGAGTGGGCACCTCTGCGGGGAGGGAAAATAGTCAATCAATTCAGAGATCAAACCAAAGCTTAGTTATTAGATAGTATGCTATGCTGACAATCCCCAGATACACTTGAAATATAGATAAGAGTCCAAATAGTCTCAGACAGGTGGATTAAGATTAAACCTTTTAGGATTTCTTACTTGCCCTCATGGTATCTATGAAGCTCTCTCTATCTTCTCTTTTGATGCTGGTATCTTCCAGAAGTAAGAGTGTTTGGTTGCTCATGTAAGCTTTACAATTAGCCTAAATGATTTTATGCATTTAAGTTTCGAATAACTTCTCCCGACCTAGACATCTTCCAACTGTCTTCCATCCTTGTCTGTGCTACAGCCTAGAATTATATTCACCACTGCACCTCTGTCACTGCATTTTCATGTGTTATTATTTTCTTTGTCTGTTTTACTTCATAACTCCTGATCATTTATAAGTTGGCTTCCAGTGAACAAACCTGTCTTCCCATGTTCAATGCTATGCCTGGCCCAGAGAAAAAAGCCATCCAGGGAACTGCCCAAGGGTGGCTAACCCTGACAGACTGGTGTCCACCAGCAAACCCATTGGCTCCAACACCGTCATCTTTCCTCGACAACTTTTTGATTGAATTAGAGAAGTTTAATGCTTTAACCTTACCATGCGACCAGGCCAAGTCGAATATCCTAAACCAGGTCATCCTTGAAATTAAGGAGGAGCCCTCTCCTCTCCCTCTCTCACTGCCTCCAGCCTCTGTACCAGTCAAATCACCTCACTGTCTATCTTCTTCTCCCTACTCAAGTACTTCAAGTGGGGCTCAGACTGCCAATATGGTGTCTCTTCAGAATCACACAAAGGATACTCAAAGCATATTTGTAGATTTGAATAAAAAGAGAAGGGGTTTTTCAGACCCTACCAAGATCCTTGAAGCCCTAGGTGATAAATTTGTGGCCTCTGCATGCACCAATGTGGGTGCCTTGCCTATAACTCTTCCTGTCATTGGAGAGGAAGATGAGGACAGCTATGAGGGTCTTACATACCAAAGATGGCTGCCAGGATCTCAAGAACAAGATGTCACATGGGATGACCCCAGCAGTACAGAGATGACACCACAACTGCACATCAAAGAGGAAGAAGAGGAGGAAGACGAGAACACAGACTGCTTAACATATTCAGTAGGCTTTCCCACACATCTTAGGAGCCCCAAGGAAGACATCAATGCAGCCAAAACCAGTAATGAGGTATCTAATTTTCCTAGTTACTGGGGACTAATCAGTTATACAATTTTTCAGAAAAGTTAATAATATTACTAAATACCTACTGCTGATACTGCCATAGTAGGCTCCTTTATGAAGAGTCTAAGTATTGGAAATTCCAGGGTGGAAGGATATGCAAGCACAACATAGTTTATTAAAATGATGGGAATTCCCCCCCTCCCATTATCCCTTTGACACTGTAAATCCAACTTTTATATACTTAAGTTTATTGCCTTTCTAATATTCTAATATTAATAATGATAGCTAATCATTAGCTCACAGTGTCAGGCACTATTCTCAGAACCCAACATCTCTAATTTTCAAAACCCAGAGAGCCCAGGAACCATGGTTATCCTCACTTTAGAGATGAGGAAGCAGATGGGTAGTTTCCATCAATATAGGAAGGGAGAGACCTGAACCATAAGTTTATGAACTTCTCTCTTTAAAAATAAACTAATTGATCTCTCAAATACAAATTATCTAAATTCAAGAGCAAACATGATTATCTATAAATTATGCAATTGTTAAATAAAAAAATAAATGTTTGTAGCATATTAAGTCATGATGATATTACACAAGACATTTCCTTCCTTGATTGCTCTCTCTAAATAACTAGCCATGACTTTGTAGAAAAGAAACCCCTAGCTTAGTGACACAGAAAATCCACTGTAATAAGCCAAGTGTGCAACTAAATATGTTATTTAAACATCAGATTTTCCCTTCAATAGGTTTTATTTACAGGATGTGCTATCTGTCTATTTCAGACAGGATCTTAGGCATAGCATCTATCCTTTTAAGGTTAGTAAGCATCTCTATGCTCCAAGAAGTTCCCACTCCCCTAGCTATGTAACTATTTACCTTCTGTTAGCCTACCCTATAAGCAAGTTATATGCCATTGCAGAGTTTTAAGTACTTTACTGCCCTCACAAACAGACTAGTAGAACACAGACATTAACAACCACCTATATTCCCCCAAACCGTTCCCACTGAGATTTTGAAATCAAAATTTAGAGGGCTAAGTCAGTGCTTTCAATACAAAAATCTATAAATATCACTTTTCCCAAGATACTTTACAACTTTAAAGTTATTACACGTGGAAGGTACTCTTAAGACCATGTCCCTTCATCTGTACACGACATAATCACATCTTGTCTTTCCTCAATATTTAAGCCACCTTCACTTGCTTCGGGAGATGGAGCTGCTACGCCTTTCCCCAGCTGTCTGTTCCCTTTCCCTCCACTTCCTTCTCCTCTGGCCTCTGTCTCTGACCTGGCCTGTGAGCTTTTTCAGCCTACCCGGCCCTCCTCACCTCCTCTCCTCCCCAAATACCCTTATCAACAGGAGATACGTTCACCAAAATCAAAGGTAATTGCATCCTGAGTGTGGTTCAGCTTTCTGCATGTCTCTCACGATGTTCAGTGGGTGTATGCATTTAGACTCATGCCGCCTTACAAGATCTAAAACGTTATGTAAATTGTGACTGCTAACTTTTAACATCATCAGCATGGCCTCCGTCCCAAAATTTAAGAGTCAAATCTGCATAGCAACCATATCCATATTGAGAAAGGAAACCAACTAAAACTTGCCTCATAATCTGAGGTAACCATTAGATTGTGTTTTAAGCTCTGAGTCAGCTTGGGAGCTATCCCGTTCTCAGGCATAAGTTTAGTGCCTGCCAGCTTGAGTCTGCTCAGTAGACATGACACCTTCCATCATTTCGTCCATCAGCAGGTTGATAGTGCCTAAGATCAGAGTGGTCCTCGGATTTACTTGTCTAGAGCCCCACTCTTTCATAGGCCACACCACGGATGACTTTGGCATTGACTGCAGAGTATCCATCTCTGATACTTGACATCAGCAGCCCAGCTGGTACTTAACTCCTTCCCTAGGATTACTACATTTTTGTACATTAATGATTGGTCTTTTGGAAAGCAGTATTGACAATTCAAGATGAAATCCGAAAGCAATATTGCAATTCCAGATGAAAACTATCACAGAAAACTTTTTATTCTACAGTGAGCATGATCCCAAAATCTTTTTCTTCAGACTTCAAATAAAAAATTCATCCCCGAATTCCATCCTTTGATAGTGAAACAAGGGCCTCTGTAGATCAGGAAGGAGTTAAGGCTCTAATACAACCATGTTTCCATAGCAACGAGCACCCATCACCCATCACCTACAAACAACATAGCCTATCTATGTGACGCTGTTCTACATATCAAAAGAGATCTCAGGAAGGAAAAGTAACCTACTCGAAGAACAGTTTTTCTCCACGCTTGGAGTCTTCATCTTGGCTTGCAAAAGATAATTTAGAACTGTTAAGAATGACAATGCTTAGACCATGTCTAATCAAGGCTAAGAAGCGCCTTGTAGCATGCTCTCTGTGGTTTGATTTTCAAAGCAAACACATTTACTTCTCACCCTGCAACATTTCATCAGGTGTTTCCAATCAGTACATGAGAGAGTGCCTCGCGGTCAACACTTCTCAGCCGTCCTGATGCTGTGACTCTCTAATGTAGTTCCTCATGCTGTGCTGACCGCCAATCATAAAATTATTTTCCTTGCTACTTCATAACTGTAATTTTGCTACTGTTATGAATCATAATATAGATATCTTTTAGAGATCGAAGCTTGCCAAGGGGGTCATGACCCACACGTTGAGAACATTGTCCTAGACTCTTCTCTGACTTAGATGTTGAAGTCATCATTATAGTAATTAGGGAAAAACTAAAATGTAAAATGTTTTATCTCTACCACAAGAGCCAAGAGCATTTCACGTAGTCTTTAGGGAATCAATTTGTCAAAAATAATAAGGGAGAATGAAGTATTCACAATAACTATATTTGAAAACACTGTTTTAATAAGTATATGAAATTACTAATTTCAGAAAAATAAACTTTTGTCTCTTGTATTTTACCTCATGTTTGGAAACAAATGTTAAACATTAATTCCCCATTGAGTTTTCTAAACCATGTAAAGTCTATTTTATACTCATAAGAAGAATAAGAAACTCATAAGAAGAAGACTGAACACATTTGTGTTTATAAACATAAAAACAAAATGATTCAGTCCCAGATCTCATATTCATTACAAGAAAAGAAAGCATTGACCCAAGAGAAAAAAGGTTTTAATAGCCGTAGAAGAGTATCCTTAGGTATACTGTTCGATATAGTAACATTTTTGTTAACCCATAACAACCATTCTTTAACTCACATGAGGTAGAGGAAGAGAGAGGGAGAGAGAGAGAGAGAGAGAGAGAGAGAGAGAGAGAGAGAGAGAGAGAGAGATTGAGAGAGAGAGAACATCCCATGCTAGCATGGTGGTTCCTCGGACATCAGACCTGGACAGTCTCAGAACTTGCTGTTTCCTCTTTCAGAAATGTCACATGAGCACACACAGGGAGGTACAGGGAAGGTTAGAATCAGTGGTCTGCCCTCAGTGACCATGGGCTTGAGTGGAGACAAAACCAGGACCTGAGAGTGGAGAGCATGCAATATCCTCTTCCATAAGCCTTAGACATGCATGACAAGTATGTAGCACCTGTCTTGATCATGAAATTTAGCCTAACCTAGAGCTACAATCTTTAACTTAAAAGTTAGTCTTACTGATCAAATTCTAGCTGGCTGCCACAGAAAGAAAAAAATAAAGCAAACTCATGTCAAGATTTGCTTGTTCACTGCCATAGTAAAGATCTTTCTTTGAAAGAATGTCAGATGAAGCTGTAGTCGTGCAATACTCGATATTTGATTGTATTTTACTATCTCTCACTCTACCTTCCCCCTACAAAAAACTCATTTTCTTCTTAGAAGCATTGTTAGAGCATTTATCTCTAAAAATACTAATGCTTTTTATAATGCTTGATAAGCATTAAGCCAAATTTTCTCTCATCTCACCTTGTTTATTACTGCCTACCATTTGGTTAAACGCAGAGAAACCAGGCAGCTCAAAGAGCGCTCTGGATGCAGTTGTTAAGCCTTCTCCTAGGAAGGAGGTAATATTCTGATGTGTGCTCTTAGCCACA
Organism: Uromys caudimaculatus; assembly: GCA_028551405.1. Classification (NCBI taxonomy): domain Eukaryota; kingdom Metazoa; phylum Chordata; class Mammalia; order Rodentia; family Muridae; genus Uromys; species Uromys caudimaculatus. Next base: position 33,368,815 of record CM052719.1, read on the forward strand.
CATGTTAAATTCAAACACGTTCTCCTGCCAGCTTCTCTCTCCACACTTTTTCTTCACTGTGAGTCCCCCTACTGTAGGAGCAGCTGATTCCGGAAGGGTAAAAGCTCTACAGAGCAGACAGAGAAGCTCTGTGCCAACTGTGTACCTCCCTGTTCAGCTAGAATTCAAACATGGCATGCTGTGTGTGTGCGCATGGAAAACCGGAAACCAAGAAGGTTCCTCCCGAAGGCCACAGAACGAAGCCGAGAACTAACCCACTTCTTATGGCTTTTCTAGGCTGACTTAAAAGGCAACACATCTGTCCTGGGTAAGCCGCCTCGGAGCCCAGTGATGTCTAAGAGGTCCTGCGGCTCACCTGCCAGCGGTTCCCACAGGGTAGGATCGGACATCCCCTACCTGCTGCAGTCATCCTAGCCAGCCTGGCCCTTCGGGCAGTAAAGTGAGGCTGAGGAGTTCCTTGAGATGAAATGCCCAGTGGTTGAGGAGTTGGGAAGTCAGATCTGAATGGGTCCTGTGCTGCCCTGTTGTATGTGTAAAGTTTCTCAAATCCAAAAGGGCACCTCAAACACAAATAAGAGCACAGAGTGCATTGTTTCCTAGATCTGTCTCCCTGCCATATTCAATTGCTGGTTCCCAGTCACTATTTTTAGTGCAGAGAACTAAACTGTGGCCAGTCATACCAAGCTCGCCTGCTTCCAGTGATGTTAACTCTAGTATCTCTCGGTTTCTATGGATTTACTTTAAACTGTGAGCCATTTCAAAATGTTCCGTTGCTCAGGAGATACATGATACATTCTTTCCACGTTGCTCCCTGTGATGCTGCTCTCTGGTGGTCTGTGTGCTCCCAATTCCCTCACAGCTTTGGGGTCAGCTCCTTCTCCTTTAACTATGCAGTCTGTAACATCTGCAGAACTTGGGTGGATGCTAAATGGCACCCTGAGTTCTGGGGAATGCAGAAATGTGGGGGTTTGCACTGATGCAGAGCTCAGGATTCCTTTCACCATATCTAAGCTAATGGGCCCCGATTTTAGCTTTGGCTGCCACACAGCTCTGCATTTTAAGGACTCAGGGATCACTTTTTAGTGTTCCCTTTCTAGTCCATAAATACAAGTAGTGTTTTATACATAAGGCATTTTGTGCCTTTTAGTTTGCAAAGTCAGACCTGCTTTTATCGCTGAAGCAGACTCATATTGCCGTCGGGAAGAAGGGGATGTCAGGTTGTAGAGATGAACACCCTTCCAGAGCTTGTGGGAGGGGAGAAGAGAGAACAAAGGATACAGACAGAGAGATAGAGAGTAAGTTCATGTATTTCCGTTTTATAAATTTGTATATGACTTAAATGTTTGAGGAGCAGAAGACTATCATTTATTTAGATTTGTTCAGAGCTGTGTTTCACGTTCATAATCTAAAAGGGAAAAGAGGCCAATGAGTGTAGGGATTGTTAGCTAGCAGAGTCACAGCCCGCTATTTCTGGCTGATAAGTACTACGCCTAGCATTTGCTGAGAAGGAATGACTCGGGAACCCAAGAGCTACTCACAATGCCTGCACTGCTTTCCACAACTGTTTTTAAAGTACCAGCACACATCTAACCTAGAGCTGATTCTCCTAAGATAGCTTGAGAGAAGTGTAAATAAACACTTGGCTTTCAAACTTCTAGCTGCAATAGTGTGTGTTGTCTACTGATCCCGGATTCTAGGCTAAGCTTCAAAGAAGTTCCATAATTTTTTATAATTGATCCTTTATATTAATCTTTATAATTGACCCTGGCTTTGCACAATACCATGTGCTTAAAACCTGCCTCTTTTGTATCCGTTTTTATATCATTTTTTTAAAAGGAAAATTCAAAAGATATACTATGTACTTATGAAAATCTCTTGATGAAATCATTGCTTTCATAGTTAATCCCCATGGTGACACTGAAGAGGGAAGACAGAAGTTAATTATTTAGGTTACCATGACACTAGCATGATGCATCACTGGGTTTTCAAATCTTTGTTAAACTCTAAAATCTTATCAAGAGAATATAACCGTAGCGCAATTATTGCTCAAAATGCCCCGCATGGTAATGGCACCTGTTAACTTGAAAGTTGCTTTCTTAAGCTCACAGTTTGCGTAAGCCTCTCCAAATGTTCTAAGTGTATATTGTTCTACATTAACCTCAGCCCCGCTGAGATGTTAGGCATGATAGAAATGTCTGAGCAGTTAAAATAGAAGTCAACACAGACCTTAAACAGTGCAGGCTAACAAGTCATTTCTTCTCAAGAATTGAGACTACAGAAAAGGAAGAGCATGGCCAGAAAAACAGATTATCTACTTCAAATTCTTGTAGGCTTCAGGACATCCTTTCAAAATCCATCTAGGCTGAAGTATTTAATCCCTGCTAACAAAAGGCAAAAACAACGTTAACATGTTACTCCCACCGCCCACCACTAGGTGGCGATGGGGTGCACACACAGCAGCAAAGATGGTGTCAGGAAGCACTTTGCTTGAGTAACCCACAGGAAAGGCAAAACACAGATGCTGAGTTTAACCAAATCAATCCATCTAGTCCGTCATAATACGTCATTCAGTGAAGAGCCAATCAAAATTGTCCTTCCATCTCTTTTTGTCATTTAGTAAAGGACAAAATGTCTAGTAGGTGATCCAAAGTCTTTAGATTTAGGAGAAGATTTAACTAACATGCACAGTGAGGCTGAATTATTACCTCTGCGGTTTTCACATGACTAAGATACACACTAACTAGCTAATTTTCTGACTATACAGAGTGTAAGAATAAGGAGAAGAATCTGCACATGGCAAAAGAAAACTGTAAGATGAAATATCTATTCCTTCATGGGCTCCATGAGGAGGCACGAGGCTTCCTTATCTTGTCTCCCTGATTTTAGGATGAGGTATCTAAGCTGCATCTCCAAGGTCGATAGCAGACAGTGCCCCACACGGAAACAAACGCACATCCATAAGTGATTGTCAGCACTACAGTCCCTCTAGTAGCCAAGGACCAGTAAACTTATTAACTCTAATACTGGAATTACATGACTTTCTTTAGAAACAGACCAGTGCTTATCAGCTCACCTGAGGAAGATTCCTAGTAAAGAAAGGCTTTGAAATGTCACAAAAGTCACAACTGAATGAGATAACGCAAATCCTTCATAATAAACGGTAGTATTGTCTTATAGCCTGGCATGTGAACGCTATGGGGAAGACGGATGATTTGGGAAGAAAGGAGGGGCGAGGCGTGGAGAATGTGAGGCGGGGGAAGGGCGTACTTCGAAGGGTGATTAAAAGACAGGAAATGGCTGGCTCACACACCCAGGAACTACAGGAGCCCCACACTCAGAGCTACAGCCCAGCTTTCCTAACTGTCAAAGAGACAATTGATTTAAATAGTTAGGAGGCTGGCGATTTGAAGGAACTGAACAAGTAGGGTTCTAATGACAATACTAAGTAACAGGGCTCTCACCTTCAAATGTGCAGTGTTCTACGTTCAGTAACGGGTTGACCTAGCTGTTAACTTAAAAGGGAATTAGGAAAGGATTGGAAATATGACATCATGGGTGGCTTACACTTGTTTCTTCATATATTACATTAATTAATGATTTCATAAATTAAAAATCTCAAAAATGTCTAGAGGATGTTTTGTTATAATTTTTAGACAGGCATTCCCTATGTAGCCTGTAGGCTGGCCTTGCACTCACTAAGATCTGTCTGCCTCTGCCTCCAGAGTGCTGAGATTAAAGGAATGCATCACCCTGCACAGCTTAGTCTTCATTATCCTTAAAAGCAATATAATTTATACTTTCAATATTTTATACTAAATAATATCATTCTGGTTCCTAGGAGTAAAGCATCCATGGGGCTGGTAATTCCTATCTATTCTTCAGTTTTAAATTTATATATTCCATGCATAGAGACTGAAAAAATTGACAGGAGTACTGTTTTAAAATGCTCCCAATTAATAGACTTAAAGCAGGGAAAATACTTAATCTGCGCTAGGTTAATGACGCGGCTAGGGAATGATGGCTGAATTTAGAAAGGGGTCTGTTCACAGTTTCATACTGTCTGCAACCCCAGGGTTCTCCGTCCACCCTTGGAACAGAGGTTTCTGTGGACAGTCTCAGGGGAAACCTGTCTAGCTCATGATGATCAATAATAATGATGTGTATCCAAGCACCGGCTCTGATATCTGAAGACGTGGCTCTAAGGACTAACTCCGTCACTCTCAGATTCTAGGCTCTGCATTTGTTATCTCAGCAGGTAGCTGTCATTTAGCAGAAAAACATTTGAAATGTGAATGGGTTGAATGTATCTCTTTCCCTAAAACGACGCATGTGGGTGATGGATGTAAATTACACTAAGCTTCCATATACAAGAAACATGTTAAATTTCATGCTCTGAAGTATTTGTGTGGCTATACAGGATGCTAAGGCTCGTCATTTCCAATATTATAAGTATCTATTACAGATACTGGTCTTGATGCTTAGTTTTAAAAGAAAGGAAACTCTTTTGAGAGTTCAGTGCACTGGGGATTCCTACCAATATTTCTCTTCTAAGGTAAAGCATTATATGTTACCTGGATCTTGTCCGTTTGCACTCTTCTTAAAGTTCTCTGTGTTCCCTTCGGAAAACTGCATGTGCTTTCCTGCCCCAGCCCTCACCCGGTTGAGAGCAGAGAGTTTAAATTCAAATCCAGCATGGGATGTCTGGCTATTGACATTTTCATCTGTACCCTGTGGCAATGTCATCTGTGAAGGAAAGGCTCGGAGCGAATGTGGTTCTGGCTGGGTGTGGCTTCCCTCTGCTTGTCTGAGAACTTGCTGGAGAATGAGGTTGAATGGTGTCCAGCCTCCCTGCTCCTGTGGTTTTTGTCCTTGCTCTTGCCATATTCCTGACCTTGGAAAAATCAATGGGACTAAACGTCAACTTTCCCCCAATGCTTGAAGAGACCAGATTGTGTTCAAAAGTTTGAACCTTGGGTATTTTGATTTAAAAGCACCCTTCAAAATACTTGAATTACTAAGCGTAAAGAAACCCTTTATTTGGTGGATTTTTTTTCTTCCTCTTGGTTTTTTACAACAGGAAATATAAAATGTCAAGAAAAAAAGTTCCATGCTATTACCCAAATTACCTTTTTAATGATACCAGTTCAAACACTGATGACACTGAAAATCATTTCATTTCAGCCACAGCGCCCTGTGTTCTCTCATGAAAACATTCAAGGTGGGGGAGAACCGTAAGTATTCTTCTTATCTTCTAAACACTAGACTAACCTTGAGCCACAAGATGGGTAATATTTGTACCACACAGATACCAAAGACTTTGTAAGTGAAAAGGATTGACTAGCATACGTGGGCTCTCCAGTACCAAAGATCACATTGTTCTCCTTTATCAATAAGATCAGACTAAGGTTTAAAGGCGAACAGAAAGGACGGAGAGATGGCTCAATGGTTAAGAGAACTGGCTGCTCTTCCAGAGGACCCAGGTTCGATTCCCAGCACCCATAAGATAGCTCACCAGCAGTAACTCCAGTTCCAGAGGATCCAATACCCTCTCCTAGCCTCTGTGGGTACCAGACACTCAAGAGATACAAATGCAAACATATAAGCAAAACACATATATACATAAAATTAAAATATAAATAAATAACAAAAGAAAACAGAAAACAATTTAGGCACTGAGAAAATCTTCCAGTGTTTTACTGAATCTGCCTTTTCCTCTGCTTGCTGTGTAACTAGTAATCACAACTTTGTTTTCCCACTTCTTTGAATACTTCAAAAGTATACTTAAGGTATACTTTAGTAGCGTAATTTCAAAATTATAATACATACTTTAAAACGTCCTTTGAAAAACAGCAGTATTAAAGCACTCGCTACTGTTCAAATGCATGATACAATTTCCACCACAGCAAGAATGTGCCTTTTCAAATGTTCCACCCAAATCTCTTCTCCTTTCTGACACACACATTAAATCAACCTGCAAGTATCACCCATTGTCTTTAAGAGTCTCCTTTGACTTTCTATGGCCCAGTTTACAGTAGCTACTCAGATAAATAGAGACAAGAGGACACCTCTCTTCCTATTGACGCATGCCTATGCTGAGTCAAAAAGAAACTTCCAGAAGCCACAGCCATGGTCCTCAGCCTTGCCCCATACACCTCAGTTTTCTGCCCAAGCTCTGCTCACATAGTAAAATAACATGCTGACCAAAGATGACTTTTTGTGGGCAGGCCCTGGTGTGTAACTGGTGTTTTCTGCACCAAAAGTCTTGGTTCTTCATGGTTGAAAATGTGCCCTCTAGACCTCACCACTCTCTGAAAGTGCTCTCACACATCTGGTCAGGAAGGTGTTCTTCTGAAGTCCCTACCGCAAAGAGACTAGGTGAAAAGCAAGTCACTGAAAAACTTCACTTAACTGAAAAAATTTAAGAACACTTTGCAATAATGTTTCTGTTGTTCTTTTAAGTATACCAAACAATGAGAGGATTATATCACAAAACTACACTCCATTTGTAACATTCTTGCTACAAAGTAGCTGTTTGGGGTGACAGCTTTGCTAGCATGCTCTTTTAAACAGCTTTTCAGATGTATGAACAAGCTGTGCTCTGTTGAACTTTGTTGTGTCGTGTGCAGCTGTGGCCATGTGGCTGTCCTAAAATCAAAGAGCCCACAGGTGGAGAAAAATACACTTTAAAGCCTTGCTTCAGTCATTATTTATCAAATTTATCTTCCATTGCAGCCTTAATTAGAGGGATTATGAAATGTTAGCTAGTTGCATATCTTTAAAAAATATATCTTTTCTGAAGCAAAAGTAGAAACCTAAGCCATGTTGCTATGGTCCAGTTTAGGAACAATAAAAGGTTCGGATTATAGAGAAATTGACAAATTTATTTTTGAGGCAGTCTTGACCCACCCCCTCCCCACCTCCATCTCACCAATATCCTTCAGAGCAGTGCTGTTGTTATTTTAATTGGGCTGCAATTCCTGTGTGCAGCACTGATTTTGAAAACCAGCAGAGGTAGAAGAATTTCCAGGAAGGTTTGTTTACGTTTCCATAAAAACGTGTGTGTGTGTGTGTGTGTGTGTGTGTGTGTGTGTGTGTGTGTGTGATCTAATTAAACCACCATGGTAAATAAATTCTGACAAGCGTATTTGGCTTTCATCATATAAAAATGAGCTGGAGTCTATGCCAACGATGGTTTGTTAGTTCTGGGGACCTCAAGAGTTCTCAAGGAGCTGCAGTTTGTAGCCTTAAATAGGCCTGTAAGTAGTTGGAAATCAGCCTCAGTAAGACTAGAGAGTAACAAGCTGAAGCAGAGAGAGTCTGCTTTCCCAAAGTGATGACAGAATACGTCCATTAACATACCACAAGGATGATGACCATGTCACACCTCAAGTTTGAGATGGGACAAGGGGCCTTGCTGGCAGCCCCTTTCCCTGTGAACATCCAAAATTACGTCATGCTGTCACCTGACCAGCCTCAGATGAACCCTTGACCAACACAATGATTTTCCCGTTCTCTTCTCCAGCCCAAGCATCTTCGTAAGGTGGCCCCTCCCGGTCTTACTTGCCGCCTCTTCTAGGGTCTGTCTTTGTTTCTATCTTTGACTACAAGCTGAAGCCTCTCCCAACAAAAGACCTCAGAAGACTCCAAATGGCCCAAAGTATATAAATAGCTAAAATTGCCCACTAGAAGGGAACATTATGAGCAAGGGAAGAAAACTCTAATGTGGGAACTTTAGGGGTGGGTGCCGGGCTACAGAAGATGGTGGTTTGAGGGAAAAGCAGAGCTCTTTCCTAGAACTCCCTGGAGCCAACTTTATCTGCATCCCATGATCAGGAGACACTCAAGAGTGTAGTGACGAGCCAGTTGTAATTTATTAACAGTGTTTGAATTCAAGTACTAGAACAACTTTAGTCTACAAAATAAGATTTTCTTCCCAGTTCAATAAAGTAATTAGAAGTAAAGTGTTCTTATTACAAAAGAATTCGGTCTTGCCTACTTTTTAATGATGGCCTAAAATAAATCCACAGTGCCCCAGGGTTCTTTTCTTACATTAGCACAATTGTGTGACAGTAATAAAAAGCAATGGAAACAAATTTACCAGTCCTTTTAATTTTCCAATTATATCAGCGATAGAAACTTACATCATAAAATTTTCCCACCAAACTGCATATCAAATTCTTCCCAGCTTTCTTAGCCTCTGTAATATCAGTCTTTGCTTTCCAAGGTTCTAGTCTGTGCTAATAGTCACCAAGTTTAATAGTTCTAAACGTGAATGTCAAAGAGATTCAGTGTCACCATCTGTCTCTTAAAGAGTTCAGACAAGAAAAACAAAATGGCAGCTCTTTCAGTATCTCTCTCTCTCTCTCTCTCTCTCTCTCTCTCTCTCTCTCTCGCACACACACACACACACACACACACACACACACACACACGATTATTTCAAAGGGAACTTTTTAACTCAAGCACAGTTTTTTTTTCTGCATGGACACATTTTTAAAAGTCTATAATCTACAGCTGAGCTGGGTTGGGGATGACCATGCATGAAGCCTCATCTGTGACTCGAGATCAAAGGTGAATTGCATCAAGTCTTGCATCTCAAATCCTGATTCAGATTATAACACTAGTCCTGCCTTAAAGGGTTTCCTATGATAAACATAGTCTTCCCTTTATAATTTCTACATCGTTATTTACAAAATGTGTGTTTGAAATAGTCTGTACAATTCAATTTAGAATCATTTGAGAATTCTATGCCTCCATTGTTTGTTTATGGTTAAAGCTAGATACATCTGCAGTCCCTGCTGCTGCCACTATAGCTGCACAATATAAATGCCATTAATTTTATATTCTATATTGTTAAGTAGCATCTGAATGGTAGACATTCTGTGTTGAGACAATTTCAATGCAGGTCTGGCCTACAAATATCAAAATGCTTTTGCCTGATTCTTGAATATTATAACTTTCCCTGAATAGTTTTCATTGTAAGTTTTGAAACGTGATGCCCGTGGACATCTGAATGTTTCCATTGACGTTACATGTCTAGCAAAGACTTCAACAACCCTAGCATGCTGTGCTAACTTGTCCAGTTTCACCGAGACATGAAGTAAAGTAAACCTGCCCATTTGTCCTGTTTAAGGTTTCGGGCTCTTTATGACTACACTCCTAGGAACGAAGACGAGCTGGAACTCAGGGAAAGCGACGTCGTTGATGTCATGGAGAAGTGCGATGACGGATGGTTCGTGGGTACGTGCTTGTTTATTCGCAGATAGTTGTCTCCATCATCTATTTGAGTTTGCTCACATTCACTGTGATAATCGATCTTTGAGTTCGTGCTGTGTTATATACTCCCGAAGCCCCGCATTTTAATATAGCATGGCATTTATTGCTTCTGTTATATGTGATTTTTCAGCTAGTCTTGATTCAACCAAACTAAGAAAATTTCTTTACATGGCACCAACAAGCAATGACTGTGATGTCACAATAGCAATAACAAAAGCTCCCAAACGTTCCCAGGTGAGAAACACCTTACAATGTTCAAAGGAAAACGTTAGTCATCAGGGGAGATGCCACTTGATGGGGAGCAGAAGAAAGGAGACCTGACCCATTCGCTGGTTCTGATGTAGCGATCCTAAAAGTCTAGGGATCGTTGTCCATCCTCAGCGTCCATTAGTAGAAGGGAGAACTCCCTTGCCATTTCAAAGGCAAGCCCATACTGTTGGTCCCCAGCACCCAGCGGTGGGGGGAGGAGCAAGGCAGACCATGAGGAGGCAACAACATGAGGTCTTCTATGAAAACATTTGTAGACACAAAGGAAAGAGTTGAAAAGGAGATGAATGAGGCAGGCTGGAGAGATGCTCAGCAGGAAAGATGACCCAGGTTCCATTCTCCGTACCTGTGCTGGCTATTAACTGTCTAGAGCTCCAGTTCCAGGGAGACCTGATGCCTTTCCTGGCCTCCATAAGCACTGTGGACATGCAGGGCATAGATGTGCATTCAGGCACCCATACACACAAACATTTTGAAAAGGAAAGCTTTCTCTAGACTGGTCCAGCAGAGCTGAGACAATGCCAGAACAGAGGCCACACAGGCAGAAGCATGCGCTAGAGTCTACTGTTTGCATTAGTCACCATCTCAAAGAAAAGAGAAGTGGTTTACATACAGGGCTGGCAGGAATAGGAATCAAACCAAACCAGTAAATTATACAACGTTAATGAGAAATGAAATTGTAGAGGCCCTACCCAATCTACTGTGCTAAAATGCAAAAGAATTTATTATTCACACTTAATAGAAAGCATCCAAAGAACTGTATCATTTGAAACCAAAGGTGGCCGTAAGGATACCCATGTGGGCACTTGGTTTTAACTGGCCATGTTAGAAATCATTCTTAAATGGTTAGACTACATTCCATATGCCCAGACAAGTAGTCTGGCCAATCTTGCACATTTTTAAATGTAGTGATTTTAAATTGCTAAGAATTCTATATTTTGTTAAGAAGGGTAATAGTTTATTTTTATTTAGCAAGTGAGGGAGCACTGAGCATGAGGTTATAACACTGGTGATATTGGCTGCATCCAATGCAGTGGCCCATGTGGTACTGCAGAGGCAGCCTGAGGCTCCTGAGCCAACCCCTGTGCTCTATCGGTCATTGTGTCCCACTCCAAGCCTCACGATTATCTCTTATTCCTTGTTTGGCATCATGGTGGCCCAAGTCCTACACCCAGCTCTTCTGCATGATTGTTTTCTAGATTGAGAGTCTGGGCTTGGCCATTTAGCTTGATGGAAATTTATCCTTTATGTTCATGAAAGATGACGACATCAGGCAAGACAATTAAATTGCCTGCTTTCTCATTGTCTTAGAGTGAGTTTTCTTTATTCCCTCCCAAACTATTGAGAGCTTGCCTTCTCAGTGACCCCTTGTAGACAGAAAGTCTTCAAGCTGACTTAGGACCTGACATTCCATTGCTGCTGCATACCTTTTCACTTATTGCTTCTGTTTTCAGGAACTTCAAGAAGAACCAAATTCTTTGGTACTTTTCCTGGAAACTATGTCAAAAGGCTGTGACTCACCTCACTCCTAATTTATGCCACATTTCAGCCACACATCTGCATTAGCCCACCTGAAACACCCCAGCAGGTCATTACCTTCTCCACCTGCCGCCACCAAATCACCAGCAGAGGGACTGCCACTGGGAGCCTTAGGGCCGCTGGCAGCTTTAGAGAAAACGTGGCAAACTTACGTAAATACGCAGTTTCCTGCTTTCTGCCCTGAACTTTGAAATGCCTGTGTATGGAATCAGAATGAACGTGATCATAATTAAGCGAAATAATTAAGGAAGAAAGAGGAATATAAAGAACTCTTCAGGAGACTGTCTGGTCTCATGGCTGAATCTCCGCCTCTCTGGAAGGTGTGCTGTCCTCAGGAAGCCAGAAGATTTTTTTTTTTTGAAATGCTATGGATTGAGTTTTCACTCTCAGCTTGGCAGTATGTTTTTATTTCACAAGTTTGCCTAGTGCTCTGGTTTACACTACATGACAACTATACTTCAGCTGTTGTTTGCCTGCACTTATTATCCGTTGTTTCATGCACAGTGATTACAAAATCAGGAACGCATAGGAAAGTTCACTGGTTTGAGTGTGATTTTTGTTACATTTTCACATGGGGGGGTCTTTCCCCTACCCACTTTTTTGTGCTTTTTAGAAGTGCAGACAGCAAGCAATTAAGAGCCGTTGGTCACTGTTTAGAGACTACAAAAGACTTAGCCACACTACAGGACAAATCGTGTTGTGAATTCGCACTGCTGTTTTGTGTATTAAAATGTAATCAGCAGCAGCATGAACAACAAGCTCTTAGTGACTTATTTACCTGTTAAAACTTAAAAGCAGTGTTAGTGAGTTAGGCAGAAGGATGAAAGTAATACCAGTAGGTAAGTTTCACGGTGTGCACACTTCCACGTTTGAGATTGTATGAAAACATATAATTCATATGCTATGTTGTACATTTTGTGGAAATATAAAAGAATCCCACATTATTTTATAGAGTACTTCAGGAGCACCCTAAGGGTTTAGGCTGGCTTTAGCAAGGATTATGATCAATACAACTATTTTTATTACAATAATTATTTTTCTTCTATGAGACCCAGAATCCTGACTCCATTTGCAGACAGGAATATATATGTTGAACCTGAGTTTTTTTCTGGTGTGTGTAAAATACTTCCTAGGAACACATTGGGCACTTTTGGAAATAATGGTTAAATCATTCAGGTTGTGTTTCCTGCCCCCAAAACAGATCTACAAAACGATACCAAACCTGAAAGACTTCGTGGATTTACAGTGCCTGCATTCCACATAACCTGAGACTTAGCTTTGTATTTCGAATGAATTTGCATAAGACCTGTTCATCTTTAGCACCTTATAGACAAGACTTTTTATGGCTTTCCTCCTGTGGGCAATGCTTGGTCTTATACAATATATAAACTCTAGCATATTTTGTACATATGTTTGGGTATTTTTTTTTTTGTACAGACTATTTACTTGTTCAGGAAACAGCGAGATCTCCCAACTTGTTCTTTATCCTACACTTAAACCGAGTTTAAACTCTTTCAGCAGGTCACCCTTCCTGGTATCGTCACAGATCACAAGCTAATGTGAATCTGGAAGATAGCATCTGCACAAAAATTCTATGAGTTGGAAAGATCTTTGTAACTAATCTGAAATACACTTTAATGCTGGTTACAGAGGAACATTGTTGGGGGCAGGAGGTAGAGAAACATCTTAGAGAAGTCCACTTTACTCTCCAGTTCACAACCAGCTGTATATTAGAAAACCTTGGGATTGAATAGTCAGCCAGCCGGCCCCATGCAGCTTTGCTGATAAATGAATACTTTTTCACACCATTTATGAAAACAAATCTTCAACTCTGTTGCCTGGTATATTTAAGAAAAACTGCTGTTTCTACTCTCTGTATCTGATTTTAAAAGGAAAAAAATATTCATACCTGGCTTTCAGGTAATTGACTTTGAATTCTTACGAGCAAAGATCTTTGTGTTTTTCTTGAGTAGATATCTAATAAATTTTGCTTGAAAGTACCTCTACTTTTCATTAGCATTTATGTAGACTGTGTCTTATTCCAAGGTATTAGTTAAAAATAATTTGAAGCATTTTGTCTGAGTTATTTTGACACACGGATGCTTGCATCAACTCTTAGGAGTATTTTAAAGTCTATCACCACCAAAGCCCCCCTTGCTAAGTCCTCTTTACTTAAATATTACTCTTTAGCCAAAGCACCATATCTTGATATATTGCTGCCTCAACCTGGCTATTTTCCAAAAAGTAGTTAGTTGTAAAACTTGTAAGTTATGATCACCTGTCTTGTAACTTTTAAATACTTATCTGAGAGAACTTTACCGCCATTGGTCTCTTGGTGAATTTCAAAACTCCTGCCACAGAGGGATGGTCCTTTCCTGCCACACAAATAACAAAGCTGCTACTTGAACTTGGGTCCTTGTGAATATCTCAGTTCATTCTTGATCCCTCTGGTTCCGCACATATCCAGATCTGTCAAATATTCAGAAGCATGGGCCTGCCCTTGCCTGTCAGTTCATACACAGGTCCCATTGCTTCAACAGCCACTCAGGCCGCCTGAATTCCATTGGATACTTTCTCCTGTCAAGCCCAATGCTGAGATGTGGTCCTTTGTGGGAAGAATACACCTCACAAACCATTGGATGGCCCTGTTTTCACCTGAACACTGGTCGGTCACTTAATGTATAAACCTGAATCTGTCCACCCAGGTCATTGCAACGCTAACAGGAAAGAACTCTGATATTTATGCACTACGTGGTAAGTCCTGCTTTAGCTCCATCGTTACCACAAACAGACCCATCCTCTTCTTACTCGATCAAAAGCAGGGAGAATCTCTTTAAATGGCCGTCTGCTTCTATGACGATTTACTGCTCGCTCTCTCTTTGTAGGTGGCCAGTTTGTGTGGCCTGATACTTCCTTCCCACTCTTTTCCAGATCTTGACCCCAAAGGAGGATATTAGTTAAAGAATCATTTGATTACAAATGAGTATGGACACTGACAGCTTCTCACAGTCCATTTATTTAAAGAATTAGTTATTTCAGCCCCCTTTCCAGATGACAACTCTTTAAAAACTGTTTACATTTAAAAAAAAGAAGAATTATCTAATGAGACATTCATTATTGTCACTAGCTCTACAAGTTCATGGAGAGTCTAAAACTATAATTTTTGTGATGAAGTTAGCATTAGAGTTTTGCACAGATAAACCCAGTCAGTATTTTATCTTCTGTCTTTGCGCCTACAATAAACCATCAGTTCCCTTAAAAAAAAAATTAATATATCAATTATGTGTCAAATCATTTACTCCTCACTCACATGGAGGGTCAGAACACATGTAGAGATTGGCCTTAGAAATAAAATGTCCTGCTATGGGGACGTGATTATGGAACAAATCCAGTCTACTATTGGGTATTGGCTATCCTACAACTTAAAAATGGTTTGTACAGAGAACAGCAACGATTAACTCGATGATAGGAAGTCCTAACTCTGAACCTTAATTCACTTAAATGTTATTCCCTCAAAAATAATTCCTTTATTTCCATTTATGGTATATTAGAAGGGATTGTATTATATATTAGAAGAAAGCTATGAAGCATTTTAGGCCCCTATTCTTAATTTTCATCAATGCAAACTAGGAGAAATGCATTTTCTCTTTGTAATATAAGTGTGTATGCGGTTCCCTCATTTTTCTGTCTTGACCCTCTAAACCTGAAATGTTTACTCCATCCCTTTATAGCAAATAGCTTGTGAATTTGTTACTGACACTACCTGTCGGTCAGATCTGGAAGGTGACCAGAGAAAAGGAAAGTCCAGCAGCTGCTACCCACCAGGCTGCTCTTTCCCATGTTCTATACCTTTATTCTCATTATAAATCTAAGAGAAAACCCATTCTACAGATGAGGAAAATAGAGCTGCGAGAGGCTAAGTAACTTCTTTGTTGTGTGTGAAGTGTAGCATGTGGTAAAAGCTGGATTTAGGGTCCGACGTATCATCCAAACCTACATGCTGTCTGCTGTATCACCGTACACATGATGAGAAAGAGCATGCACCCAATACAGCACTAAATATCTTCCTGATGAAAGCTCGCTAGGGTTTCTAGAAGTACACAGTAACTGTGTCTGTGAGTTCTGGTTCACTGAGGCTCTGGAGGTCATGGTTGGTGAGCCAACCCAGCAGTCAGTGGAGTTTCAGGGAAGCGTTTGCTATTCAAGCCACTTGGAGACAGGCAAGCCTAACATGCTGTAGGAACACAGTGTACTCACTGGGAAGCTTTTAAATATACGCAGTCCTCGGATACACTAGCCACTCTCTGCTGGGTGACTTGTGTGGCTCAGAGCCTTAGCTCACTGCTAATTTCAGCCCCCTGAGAGCTCAGGAAAGTTCTGTCTGAGCTCACACACATACATATATCTTGACCCATAAAACTTGGAGCACAAAACAGAACTCAGCCTTGCAAATCTTCACCTGTTCCTTTGGGGTTTCTTGTTTCATCCTTCCCCCTAAAATATGATGGGTGACTCAGGCATCCCTGTGTGTTCTAAAAATAAATGTCATTTCAATCAACTCTCATTACGATTAACACCCTTAGACAGGTGCCAAGTCTTGCATTCTATTGCAGAGTGCTCAAGAATAACTCATTAAAGCATTTTTTATTTCTTAAATTTAACACTCCTTATGTATTTATCGTACCAAAAATAGAAACTAGAAATGGTCAAAAGAAAGTAGAAATGGTCAAATCCCATTTGAATGTTATGCTTTGAAACATATCCCTCCAGAGTACTTTTGTGTGTGTGTGTGTGTGTGTGTGTGTGTGTGTATGTGTGTGTGTGTGTGTGTGTGTGTGCTCACATGTATATGCAGATAAACTGGGGTAATACTGAACATACTCTTATATTCTACAACTATCCTTGAATGGGGCTCTAGAGTCAAGTGACAAAATGAACCTGACATTAACCACACCTATAAAGAAAAGAAGGTCAAGGCAACTTTGATCTGAGATTCATGAAGCTACAATCAACTCAAATAAATACCCAAGGCTAAGAATTGCTCTGTTGTAACCAAATGAAAAATATATATAACATATATATATAATCTGAAGACTTGATCAAGGAAGGGAAGGAAAGATGAAGAGGGGGGAGATAATACTATTTACCATCCCCTGGCATGCATTGGGTATCTTTCCAATTGAGTGCTGCGTAAAGAAAGATATTAAGTTGAGAAGGGTAGAAGCTATGGAGCAGTTGGGTGTAAGAGCGAAACAATCCTGGAAGGTAGCAAAGGGTGCATGTCCTGAATCAATAGTACCATAGCAGATAACAACTTATCTTGAAACTAAGCATGTCATAGAAAAGTTAGAAATAAAAATATTGTCATATTTCTATGTGTCCCCATGGTTTGTCTCACTTGGAAGACTTTGTCCCTCCATTGGGACACTGGGCAAGGTAGGGAGACATTTGTGGTAATCAGAATTGGGAGTGTTCTTGCCATCTAGTGTGTGTAGAGATGAAGGATGCTGATAACTTCCCACAAGGCCAAGGATGCTTTCAGTGTCCAACGATGCACAGAAAGGCCTCTACAAGTAAGAATCATCTAGCTAACTCTCTCTACTGTTGATGGTCAGAAGTTCTGCCCAATGACTGGCAGACCAGATCCTCTGGCAGAAAGCAGCCATCTTCCCCTATTCTGGAAGTGAGGCTGGAATATACTGAGGAAAGAGAAGGGGAGTGAGGAGGTGATACGGGAGCTAAATGATGCCTGCAGGTAAACATCCATCTCTGCAGAATGGTGGAAGCCAAGTCCAAGATCAAAGTGCCAGCAGGCTTGGTGTCTGGGTAGGCACCCTTTCCCAAGGATGGCCATCTCTTTCCCGTGTCCTCTCTTGGAGGAAGAAGGGAATGCTGGGTTCTTCTTTTATAAGGCACCAGTCCCATTTTTAATACTCTACTCCCATTACCCACTCAACTCCAAAAGTCCCATTTCCATATCACATCCTAATGGGGTTTAACATGAATCTGAGAGAGTACACGGACATTCGTACTGCACCAAGCTTTACTTGATCAGTGCTTCTTCCTTGATGACATGCCCTCAGTGAGACCCACAGCCTATTTCTAAGTTGTAATTGCATTGCTAAGACAAGACATACTGAGCACACCAAGAGCTAGGGAGATGACTCCATGGGTAAATCACTTGTGGGCCCAAGGAGAAGGACCTGAGTTCAGGTCTCTAGCACCCACAAAGCAGCATGGCTTTGTGCTACGAGTTAGGGAGGCAGGTTCCCTGGAGCTCATGAAGCTTAGCCAAGTGGTGAGCTCTGGGCTCCAGGTTCAATGAAAGAATCTCTAAATAAATAAATAAACAAGTAAATAAGCAAGTAAATAAATGAATGAAGCAAAGCAAAGAATCACAGAGGAAGACACCTGAGCTTCCACACCAAGCACACAAACAGGCACATGCATGCACATATGTGTGCTCACACCGGATAATTGTAGAATAGCTATATTCTTTACCTATGTGAAAACGTAGACAAGGTCATAGATAAAGAAGTTAGTTAGCTATTTGCTCATCCAAGAAAAATTGCCTTGGAGAAGATAGCAAGGAATTTTATGCATTTTTAATTGCTGGCTGGCTAGCCTTTAATCATATGAGGGGAAATTGGTCCCTGGATTAGACGGGCATACTCACAGTTTGTTTGGAGGGCATCTACGATACATTATCAACCGACAACACTTGTTATTACCATCACCACTCAAAGACGTTACCCTAGATTAGAATTAACACCATTGCTTTTTTTAACAGATGAACTTTCACATATATATATATAAAATGGGTCGCCAGGAACAAAATTTCACTGAGGCTTGGCATTTTTGGCTCTCTGCCTTGACAATTCTTGACTGAATGCCATCTGTATCTCTGCTAGGACTCAGAAGTGTTGGCACAGTAAGACATTACTCTTTTTTTCCATAATTCCAAAGATAATGCTCATCCTGATAACTCAGTATCAATAAATCATATGAAATTCAAAGCAATAACGCATATGAAAAGAAGCACACACAAACACCATGCTATTCTGATCTGCTCTGTCCTTAAAGATCACACTGGGGACATGGAAATTTCTTACTTTATTTTTAAAACAGAAATCCCTCCACTAACTGCTCCTGTACAAACTTCCCTGTTGTTAGAACCTTCTCAGAGTTTCTGCTAGCAGAAGTTTCCCCTGTAAGTATTGGCATTTTCTCCTAAGCCCTTAGCTCAAAAAAATGTTAGCTGCTGGCACAGAGAAATGAGTGGGGACTGGCAAGGTTATCTTTGCTGTATTCCTCAGGAACACACCAGCACTATTAGGTCAAATTTGTAACTAAGTCCCTAAATTATTATTTTTCTCTCTTTCTACCTCTCTTTCCTTTATTTCTGCTTACTAATGGATAATTCTCACAATGCTTATGAATTCTAGGCTCAGTGTTGTCTAGACTCCTGACCACCCAATACACAGACAATCTTACACACATATACACACGCACACACACTTAAGCCTTTAGTCAGCTGTCACATGATATGACAGAAGGCTTAACAGACATCTGCTCATGAATTCATGGGTATGGTATTTCTTTCACTGTCAAAGATAAATGGCTAGACAGCTGTATTGACAACCACAGCATACTTCTCGGTACAGATGATACATAGAGGAGGTGACCTATTTTCTAAATGTAATCATGGATAATCTTCCTACTTCAGGACCCACAGTTTTTCCCTGTAAGACATGTCTTAAAAACAACAACAAGGATCACTACATAAATTTCAAATACTAAAATGTCAAAGCTTCCTTTTTCATGGTAGTGTGAATACTACTAATGATGCATAATTTGTGGATTGTTCTGGAATTCAACATTTATAAAATTATATTTTGTTCAATTTTTTTAAACATAAAAAGTATGAATTTCTAACTTTATCAATACAACTCTTCTGAACACCATGAAAAGAGTCGTTTTCAAACCTGGACTAGCTTTCTTGTTAACTGGCTGGAACATCAGTTGGCCTGTATAATGTATAGAATAAAGATATTATCACACAATGTTCATCTGAGATGTAAAAGAGAGAAAATACACAAACAGCTAGGCACATAATTAGCACCGAAAGGCTAGACCCCTATTCCTTCCTTTTGAAGTTCCCATGTTGGCTCTTAGCTCCTCTTGGCTCACTGATCATCTTAATCAGCTGGAAGATTAAAAGGGGAGATTAGAATATAGCCTTCGAGATGTCTAAAGCCAACAAGAGATTTTTTTTTTTTTTTTTTGGTTTTTCGAGACAGGGTTTCTCTGTGTAGCCCTAGCTGTCCTGGAACTCACGCTGTAGACCAGGCTGGCCTTGAACTCAGAAATCTGCCTGCCTTTGCCTCCCAAGTGCTGGGATTAAAGGCATGTGCCACCACTGCCCAGCCAACAAGAGATTTTTAAACACGATATTGTTGAAAAAGACTGCAATTTTTTTTTTTACAGTAAACCAATCAGTTCTTAAGAAAGAAGAAACACTAAGACAGAATTCAGACATATAGAAGAAAAATTTAAAAGGGAGTTTGAATATTGTTCTATCGGCCAGTGTTCTATTTTGATGATTGCTCTATAAAGACCTGGTCCATAAGAAACTGCAAGAGGCTGAGGGGTAATGTGTTGTATAAATAATTTGCTGGTACGAGTCCGGTATGTGCTGCGGTGGAGATGGCGGCATGTTCCAAAACCACACCAAGCCAAACAGTTCCACATGAGGGGTTTATTTGGGGGGACAAGGTAGCAGCGAGGAGAGAGAAGGGAAGAAGGGGGAGAAAGAGAGGAAGAGAAAGAGAAGTCTTCCGTATATATAGGGAAAGTGACGTGGCATGACGTAGCCACAGGTAAAGGTGGGCAGTGGGTCAAGGTGAATTCTGGGAATATGGTGGCCGTTGCCTTAGCAACAGGTGGGCGGGTCACACTGTCGCCTGAGTGACGTCACCTGCGTGCGACATCACAGGTTTGGCGCTCCTGATGCCAACATACCTCCCTTATTATTATTATAAAAAGAAGGAGGAAAAAAGGGAGGGGGGAAGCCGATGGTGAAAAGGGAATTAGGGCGTCATGTCTCTTAAACGGCTTCCTGCTGTGTAAGGGCGTTGTTAATTTTGGGGTGCAGCTAATTTTCACCATCGAGGTCCACCTGGTAAATGTTTGCATCAGGTTTCTCTTTGGACAGCAGGTCTTCTATGGGCAGCGGCTGGTAATCCTGTAACAGGAACTGATTAATAGTTTGGTTAGAAATTTTTTGTATTTGCCATTGAAGGAATGTAGAGACAAGATTGATGAGACAGGGGGCAAAT
>CM052719.1:33389734-33436686 GCA_028551405.1 Uromys caudimaculatus
GGCTGGCTTCCAGGCTTCAAAGCCTAACTGTGAGGGATGTAGCTGGTGGTCTGCTCTCCCTCTGTGAGGATTATCCCCTCCTGCTGACTCCTCATGCTCGACCCTACAGTCTGCAGAGACCAGGCTGTCTGCAGATCCTCCAGCCCTGGCCTGCAACTGTGCTGTGACTTCACCTGGCCAGGTGTCAACCTTGCAGTTTCCAATTCTGCATCTTTAGCATGTGAAGACTTGGGGCAGCATGGAACACTAAGTCCTTGGCCAGCTGTGCTCAGCTCTCTTGATGTGTCAGAAGTCGCCATTGCTATCTTAAGTACCAAATGTTCCAAACTCATTCTTCTTTCTCTCTCTGCCTGTGTGTGTGTGTGTCTGTGTGTGTGTGTGTCTGTGTGTGTGTGTGTGTGTGTGTGTCTGCCTGTTTCTGTCTCTTGTCTCCCTCTCTGTATCTCCCTCTGTGTCTCTCTGTCTCTGTCTATCTCTCTTTCTGTCTCTCTATCTCTCTGTCTCTGTCTGACTCTCTCTCTCTCTCTCTCTCTCTCTCTCTCTCTCTCTGTCCTTTTACTATTTTGCTACTTCCGCTATTCCAAATCACCAGGCAGAAAGGCAGGGTTTTGTAGTATCATTGGGGGGAGGGGCAACTCTTTGAAAAATTCTCAGTGGTTAATTTGATAAAGACATAGAATCCTTGCTTAAAGTTATAACATGCCTCATTCTTTCCTAAAATCATCAAGATTATTTTAAATATTTCTTTGGTCTATTCTTGCCATTTCTTCTGTTAAAATTATGTTTAACTGAATGATTGATGATGATAGAAAAAAACAAATTTTTGACTCATTTTTTAAAAATTGGAACCTTGTATCCATTAGAAAGTTAGTTTTAAAAAAAAAGTCATCAGAAACATGTATCTAGCTAAAGCAGAAAGGGAGGGCCACTTTAAACTGAGAACTGAAGGATTCTGGAAAAAGTCACAAAGTGGATTAAGAAAAACCAGGACAAAATATAAAGAGAACTCAAGATACAAATGCAAGCATCTTTTGTATTTTTACTTGTAGATGATATATGTATCTGCATACTCCAGTACTTCAGAGGCCACCCGAACCACACAAGCTCCCAGACATTGACACAAAACATCCAGGAGAGTAGTAAGATAAACAACAAAAACACCAGGATCATGTTTCATTTCTTCACCAACTTGTTTGAGAAAGCATCACAGGCAGCCAATAGAGTTCTGATCAGTGATGGATCAAAAAGCTTACAAGAAAAAAACCAGACTTTATGAAAGACATTTAATAATCATAAATTCCAGGCTTATAAAGATAGAATAGAGTTAAAGGGGAAGAGTTTGGAAATCATAGTTTTATCAAGTAAAAGAATCTTAGGTGCAGAAACAAAGGAGCCATGTTGAAACCAGAGTTCAAGAGGGTGAGTCAGGTGATTGCTTTAATGGGGTGACTCTAGAGTGTGGGGGGAGCCAGATGGCCAGCAAGGAGCCAACAGATAGAAAGGTGCAGATGCAAACAATGGTAAAATAAAGCACTGCAGCAGTCACAGACCCATGTCCAGGCACAGAGAGGTAAGCTGAGCAATGCTTGGCCACCGCTTAGCGCTGGGGTTTGAAGAATATGGTGACAGTGTGGTCAAATGCAGAAACGATGGAAAGAAACAAATTCACCCCGTCTTGATTTCAATTCAGAATGACAGCAATTCATTTCCACACACAAGTTTTCTAAGGATATAAAGACCTGGGGCTGGAGAAATGGCTCAGGGGTTAAAGAGCACTGGCTGCTCTTCCAGAGGACCCAAGTTCAAGCCCCAGCACCCACATTGGCAGCTCACAAGCATCTGTAACTCCAGTTCTGGAGGGATCCCATCCCAACTCTGGCCTCCATGGGCACCGCATGCACCTGCCTCACAAACACACAGGGAAAACCTTCACACACTTAAAATTAAAATAAAACAATATATTTTTTTAAAAATTACAAAGACCTAAATAACTTTAATTCAAAAATGTATAATGATTCAGTATATTCTATGATATTAAGAGATACAATAGTATGTTTTTAACAAGCATTCTGATAGAATATATGACTTAACTGTTTTGGGGAGTTAACAGGTAAAAGGTTGATTAGGATAACTGGGTTTGCACACAGAACCTCACACTAACATCGGAGTCCCACACACTGCTCTTTTTTTGTGTTAGAACTTGTGTTTTACACACGGTAGCTGAGTGGAACTCCGATGCTGACTTGTTGTTTATGTAGGAATAATGTGAATGGAATCACGGACTTTCATCTGACTTGCTATGAAAGATCTGAGCCCATTATAGGGAAGTCAGACCAACCTTAGCAAATTAAAGGCAGAGATAATATAGCCATATTCCACTGCCTAATGGCTAACCTACATCCTTTGTCCTGGGGAAAATAGCTAACTGCAGGGTTAATATTGCAACCATCCATATCTTTGTCTCTGTCTCAGGAAATAGCTAACCACAGGAATGAATGGCTAACCTACACCTTTTGTCTCAGGAAATGGCTAATCTACACCTTTTGCCTCAGGAAACAGCTAACCGCGGGAATGATGAACTTAGGACATTCTATACCTGCCCATGACACATAGAATTTCCTTGCTCCATGGCTTTTTCTTTAAATACCCCTGACTTCAGCTGCTCAGGGTCGAACTCCTCTGCCTCTGTGTAGGATATGAGCTCGACCCCAGTGCACTGGTCGTCCCCCCAATAAACCTTGTGTGATTGCAGCAAGGACGGTCTTTCATGAGTTCTTGGGGGGTCACGCCATCCCGAGACTTGAGTGAGGGTCTCCCCAGCTTGGAGGTCTTTCAGCTACAGCTTCAGGACAGCTGGAGGAAGCATGGCTT
The DNA here is from genome assembly GCA_028551405.1 of Uromys caudimaculatus. Taxonomy (NCBI): domain Eukaryota; kingdom Metazoa; phylum Chordata; class Mammalia; order Rodentia; family Muridae; genus Uromys; species Uromys caudimaculatus. The sequence continues at coordinate 33,392,606 of CM052719.1, forward strand.
GATTAACAATTGTCAGAGATAGCAGACTTTGTGCCCATCACCATTCAGGAAATCTTAGCTTCCCTGTTTTCTTTAACCAATCTAATGACTGTGTTTCCACTGAGATACAAGTCAGAGACTAGATCGTTTTAAAGTATTCAGGCTCAATCTGGGCAACCATTGCTGTTATCTAATTCCAGAACCCTTTTATCACTTCCAAAGAAAATTTCCAGACCCATTAGCAGCCGCTCCCACTTCTGTTCTGCACAGCCCCCGATAAACATCTTTCTGTCTCTAAGAATTTCCTGCTTTAGAGACTTGTACAAATGTAAACATAACTGTGTGACCCACTGAATTCCCCCTCTGAACTCCCGTTCATCGTGACAGCAGTAAAAGTTGAACCATAAGTATTTGATTCAATTTGATTTAATTTGATTTGAGCAATAAAATTTAGCAGTCAGTGTTACCTCAAAAAAATTTTCCAGTTTAGGACTGGAAGTTTGGGTAAACACTAAGCTTAAAGTACACTCACATGCAGGTTGTTTCTCTTCTTCCTTTTCAAGTTCAGCTACCCATAAGGAACACCTAAATGGTGGTGTCATGATACAAGGGTGAGACGTCATGTCTTTTAGCCTCTGCAGGGAGGTGGGTTGACAACCCCAGTCCTTCAGGTATAAGTGGTCCTGACTGGACTCTTGGCCAATGATGGTGTCTCATGTCAAAGCCCCATACTGCCTGCATCACCAAGATTGTGACTATCTGCTCTAGTCAAATCTGTGCCTTGCCATGTCATGTCATGCCTTCTCTGCATCTGCATCTATTCTGAAAGTGAGACTTGGACATGTCTTGGAGTTTGTTTATTTGGTTGGTTGGTTGATTGGTTTGGCTGTTTTGGTTTGATTTTTATCACTACATCTGTTTTGATGTCTGGCATTCAGAATGCATTCAACAGTGTCTTAAGAGTGAGTAAACAAATCCTTCAAAATGTAGCTCAAATATCCTCTCCTCTATGAACTATCTCCACCCTGTTTTCTCACTGCTTGCTCGATGTTCCCATCAGAAGATAATTTTGCTGCTCATTGGAGTTTTTGCTCTCATGTCTTAGTCATGGTTTTAGTGCTGTGACGAAACACCAGGACCAAAAATCGAGTTGGGGAAGAAAGGGTTTGTTTGGCTTACACTTCCAGTCCATAGTCTATCACTGGAGGAAGTCGGGACAGGAAATCAAGCAGGACTGGAACCTAAAGACAGGAGCTGATGCAGAGGCAATGGAGGATGCTGCACACTGGCTTGCTCCCCATGGCTTGTTCATTCTACTTCCTTACAGAATCCGTGGCCACCAGCTCAGGGATGGCACCACCCACAGTGGGGTGGGCCCAATGATCACTAATTGAGAAAATGCCTTACAGCTGGATCTCATAGATGCATTATCTCAACTCAGATGCCTTCCTCTCTGATGACATTAACTTGTGGCAAGTTGATACAAAGCCAACCAGTACAGTCGGCTTGTGCTACAGTACGCTGTACTTGTTCATGTCCCGTATGCTCTGAGTCCCATCTCTCTTTCAATACCCCAGGCTTCCCTCAGATCCTCACCACATAATGACATGCTCAGTAATGTTCTGGGAATCGACTTAGGAAGCACTATACCAACTGAGCCACCTGCCCACCCCACTATCCATAACTTTTCAAATGTTTTATTATTACTTCTCTGTGTGTGGAGTGCAGTTTTGCACACACACACACACACACACACACACACACACACACACACACACACCACAGCATGTGTGGAAGTCAGAGGTCAGTTAGGGGGAGTCTTTCTTTTTCAGTTTTACGTGAGTTTTAGGGACCATATTCAGGTTGGAAGGATTGCCCGGGAAGCGCTTTACCCGTTGAGCCATCTTGCTGGCCCTCTGAGTATTTTATATCATTGAAAGTGAGTGATACTCAGATTTTATTAAAAATAATCATAGGGCAAAAGTATATAAAAATAAAAACTAAGTTCTGTTGTTAGCCTCAGTTTTAGTTTTCCTATTTACATGACTCCCAGAGCTCTTCTCTACTAGTTGCTTTATAAACAATATAGGGGACAAGTTTATAAAAGGAATATATACAGGAGTTTCTAAGGGAAGAAAAACAAAGGGCCTACAGAGAACCGCATATGTGACGTCACCTGTCGGCAGAGGAAAAGGCAGGTCAGGGCTTGTCACCATGAGTGTGGCCTTCACTTTGAACGCAATGACAACTACCCTGCTTCTTCAGCTTCTAGTAACATGAATGTGTCACATCTGTCTTACATGTGACAGGTTGGTGCTGATGGCCACTGCTTACTTATAATTCCAACATAGTTCACACCCAGAATCAATGGCCAATCCATGGACTTCCAGCTTGCTCAGGGAAATTTGACGTGGCACAAAGAACTAAATTTGGAGGCTCAGATTTTATGTTGTAGGCTATGTTGAAAGAAATTATTGGGCTGACAAGACAGCTCATTGGGTAAGGTACTTGCTACCCAAACTGATAATGTGAGTTTAGTCCCCAGGCCCTGCATAGAAGGACGGAACCAAGGCCCAGTGTCTTCCTCTTGCCACTACCCCCCTCAATTCTACACACCACACATCTATTAAGAAGGCTTGTAGGAAATCAAGAGAAGACAGGCGGTTCAAAGCATTCTCTTCTACTAAGTCCATGAAAATACCCTTATAGGGCAGAAGCCTCTCAGGAGATGGAAGTACCATTGATAAAAGGTGAATAACAGGGAATCAGGTGTGTTGCTGCATGTCTGTTTCCCCAGGACTCAGAAGGCAGAGGCACGTGAGGTGAAGACAGTGGGTCCAGGAGTTCAGTGTCCAGCCTAATCGAATGGCCAGCTTCCTGTTCGGTGAGAGAACTATCTCAAGGCAAGGAGACAGACAGCAATAAAGAGACAGGACACACTGCTCTGACCTCCACATTCACAGGTGCATACACACACACACACACACACACACACACACACACACACACGAGGTGAAAGGATCCATTCTGGGCTACATCACAAAACCAAGAGAGGAGAGAAAGTCCTAAGTCCTGGTTGTTTATCTATTGGACCAACTGGGAACATGACAATGGTTCTGAATCAAAATGGTTGGAGCTAGAATGCGGTTTACTCTGCCTTCTTATTTGTTGTAATTCAAGATACCAACAGCACTCATGTGCTAGGGCTTCATGAATATTGAATGAGTTGGTATTCATCTAAGCAGAGTGTTGGCACCCAGGTGATAGCCCCTGTTTCTCAGCCACTTCAGCTAGTCATCAGCAGGCTACTCTAGTTTTGCACCACTGTGTCTGACTGAAGACTAGACACTCATCCCATTCCCTTTGGACCTCATTCTCAATAAGCATCATTCCGGGCCGTGAGTCTCCACCAGGCAACCATTTATAATGTAATGAAACGAAGACCCCAAATGCTCACTGTCCTAGTCCATTTTGTGAGGCTCTAACAGAATTCTTAAGGTAAGAAAGACTTATAAAGAGATTTATTTTCTATGGTTCTAGAGACTGTGAAGCCAAGATCAAGGGCAATATCTACTGAGGTGATTCCCTCAGTGTCATCCCTTGGTAGAAGGTAGGAGAGGAAGAGAGGAAAGAGAAGAGAGGGTACAGAGGAAGGACATGGGTGTGAAGTTGTCCTTTTATCGGAAGCAGACTTCTGGGCACTCCTATGGTGGTGGCACTGATCCATTCATAAGGGCAAATCTCCCACCACAGGACACTCACGTTGCTTTCAGTAGGAGACCGAGTTCTAACGTGCACTCTGGGAAACACGGTCAGAGCACACCATCCACGCATACACTGGGACTGAACAGAAAAGCACCCGCATCCTCTTCCTTTTGCAATACATCACTACCAACCTGTTCTACAGCAAACAGCAAACTGGAATGTGACAGCCATAGTAGCACCAGCCTTTAACTCAGCACTTCAGAGGCAGAAACAGATCTTTACAGGTTCAAGGCCAGCCTGGCCTACATAGTGAGTTCTAGGCCAGCTAAGCGTACATAAATGAGACATTGTCTCCAATATAAAATAGAATAACTCTCCAAAACAAAAAGATAAGAATGGTAAATGTGGTTATGCTTACCCTGAGTTGCCTGCATCAGACTGTGACATCACAACCTCTTCCCCAAAGATCAGAGACCCTTGTCTTAAAACTGGATACAAGTCAAGACTGAATTTTGGCTCCTATGCAGCCAAAGTTTCCTTAAGATGCAAAAGGGGGGGGGGGGTGCTCTGCTCCTTTACAATCCAGTCAAGTTATACAAGCCTGGCTGATTCGTGGAAATAAATTTGTCACTGAGGGCATGAGGCAAACACCTTTTTGAATTCTAGTAAGCAATCTGTGGACCCATGATGCTAGCCAACACTCTCAAAGGCCTCATTGTGGGCCTTTGTGCTCCAGGCTGCTAATTGCTGGCCTCCTTCCACCCCTCTCTGTAAGCACAGCACCATATTTGTCCTTCAGCTGCCAGTATTTGTTAGGAGCCTATAAACAGAGAAGAGTCTTTCTTAGCAACCAATTTGAAAGAGTACATCTCTGCTCCTTCTTGCCCCCCTTCCCCCAAGAGAGAAGCCTGAGATGGGAGGAGAAAGGGGAGGGGGACCCGAAGTTACTTGTGAAAGTCAAAATGCCAATTCGATGGGTAAACGGCTAACACTGTTGGCTGCCTTTGTCTTGAGAGGTTTAAAAAAAAAAAAAAAAAAAGTAAATTTGACCCTCTCAGAATGTCTTCAAAAGCCATCTGAGAACAGATTAAAAGGAGACTAGAAATGACCTCACCACCATTTGCAGACGTCTGGTCACGAGGATATCTGCAAGATAACCAAGAATAATCCAGTTATGTTATTCAACTTTATCTCCTTGGAGAACACGCCAGACTTTGAGTCTTGCTATTTTTAGTCTTGAGTGTCAAACACCAGGGGGGAAGCATCATCGGCTAGAGACTGTGAAGATTGTGTGTTTGCAACAATAGGTAAAGCTCTGAGGGGTGGGAATTACACTCACCCAAAGAGCAGCTGGAGCCCAGAGCAGGGGTGGGAAGAAGGGGGGGTCAAGAAATTATGGCTACAGGCAAGGTTTTGATGGCTGTTACATTTCAGATGGAGAACTGCAGGAAACTCATCACATTTATAAAGAGCGTGTGGACCTGAACTCTGCTTAGGATGTGTGGGAGTGCTCCCTGCTAGTTAATCTTACTGGAAGTTGAAATGTTTCTGCGCTTAAGTCAGCTCCCTCTTGCCAGCCTGAAAACGACTAGTTGAGAAAACAGGACGGGTAGGCATGGAAACCTCGGGGATCTTGGTAACAAAACTTATTACAGGGATTGCGGGAGAAAAATGTGGAGAATCTTCAAGAAGGAAGGCTCAGTTTGGCACGGTCCTAGGAGGTCAGATAGGATGGAAGCTGAACAGAAGAGTGCTAAGCTTTTGTGGTTGAGTGGAAATAATTAACCTTTCGTGAGCCATCATCTTTCTGCTTCCGGTTGCCTGACTGCAAGCACCAAGGCTGCCAAAAATCAGAAAGTAGGGACATTGGGACGGGCTTTTTCATCCTGCTTCCCTGTTATGTCCTTGAAGGCATGACAAGAAGTGTTCAGTTCCGGAAGTTACTAAACATTTAAACATATGAAAAAATTGAGAACAGAAAGATTCCTTCTGTAAGGTCCCAACTCTTATCTCAACGAGCTTCTTGGTTGCCCTTTGGTAGGTGTATGCTACAAGCAAGGAAATAACTAAGTCCCAGGGCAACTGAAGTCAGGAAACAGCAGAGCCAGGCTTCTGCCCTCAGATTAACCTCCTCTTCCCCAGCCTCCATCTCACACAAGCTGAGCTTTAAGTAAGAATGCTCAGAGGGTGCCAAGGCACTGGGCATCACAGGGTACTCCTTTGGGGCTGGAACTCATCTGCCAACTGCCACCACAATAGCAATGTAGAGGCATTAGCTAGTCAACTGACAAAAATTAGAGGATTACTTGGGCTCACGGTTTCACGTGTTCCAGCCCATATTAAATTGGTCCATTCTTTTAGAGCCATGGCAGGCAGCGTAGCATAAAAGTATGGGACAGAACAAAAGCAATTATGGCCAAAAGAGGAAAGAATGAAGAAGAGATGGCCTCTAGCTCCTTGAAGAGAATACCATGATGACCAGAATATTTTTCCAAGCCCAACCTCTTTGTTAATATAACATAATTTATTAATTTTGAGAATTTAATACAACATATTTTGATTACACTCACCCCTTACTTTTCGCAGATCCCCCTCACCTGCCCCCCAACTCCCCAATGTCTAATTCTTTTAACAACCCGTGGAGTCTAATTTCTGCTGCCCATACTACCCTGAGTGTGAGGCCATCCGCAGGCGCATGGTCCCACCCAACAGAGGCCCCACATTTAGAAGCAGACTGATTCTCCTCCAGAAGTCAGCAATTCTCTATAGATTCTCATTTATGAATGGAGACTTGTTAGTATTGCTGTGATGAAACACTATGACCAAAAGCAATGTGGAGAGCACAGGGTTTATTTGGCTTAAATATCCTGAATCCTAGTTCACTGAGGAAAGCAAGGCAGGAACTCAAACTGAGCAGGAACCTGGAGGCAGGAGCTGATGCAGAGATCATGGAGGAACGATGTTTACTGGCTTGCTCAACCTTGTTTTTTATAGAACCCAGGGCCACCAGCCCAGGGTGGTAGCACAATGCACTGGGCCCCATTACATCAACCACTGATTAAGAAAATTCCCTGTAGCACTGATCCCCAACCTTCCTGATGCTGGGATCCTTTAATACAGTTCCTCGTATTGTGGTGAACCCCCAACCGTAAAGTTCTTTTTATTACTTCATGACTGTAATTTTGCTACTGTTATGAATTGTAATATAAATGTCTGTGTTGTCTGGTAGTCCCAGGTGACTGCTGTGAAAGGGTCACTTGAAGTAAAAGGGTCGTTCATATGAAAGGGTCATTTGACCCCCAAAGGGGTCACGACCCACAGGTTTAGAACCACTGCTCTAGGCTTGCTTACAGCTGGATCTCATGCAGGCTTTTTTCTCAATTGTGATTCCCTCAGATGACTATGATTTGCATCCAATTAACATAAAACTAGCCAGCACAGTTGACCCCTTGTCAACTTGAAGTGTATACACATCACTGTTAAGCCATAACCTTTCTTTCTTGCTTATCACCAGGATCGCATACTAATATGGAGATCACGATATAGAACAGTCCAACTTTTAAGAGTCTTTAAAAATTCAAACACTTGAAAGGCCAAAGTTTCTTTAACTATGGGCTTCTATAAAATCAAAATAAGTGAAACACTTCCTTATTCCAAGAGAAAAGAACCAGGACATAGTTACAACCAAATCAAAGTAAAACCAAATTCCAACAGTGTAAATAACTCACGGGATCTGTGGCTTCCAAGGGCCTGGGTCACTTCCACCCTCAGCAACACATGCAGATTGTCCTCCTAGGTACAGGCCAGCTCCAGCCCACTGCTGCTGCAGTTCTTGGCAGTCTTCCCAGGATACTGGCATCTCCAAAATATTGGGGTCTTCCTGTGACCCCTTCACACCTTCAAAACCAATACCACCTGGGTGACTTACACTACCAAGTTCACTTGCCTGCACAAGGTACAACCTTGCCCACTTCTGGACCACAGGTTCTGGGTGCTGACCCCCTTTCCAGAAGATTTCACCTCAGTGATGCTGGTCTCTTCTTAATTACTACCAATTTCTTGGCTCCAGCTGACCCATACCAATTGTCCCCATAAAGCACCAGTTTTACTTCAGTGGTACTGGTCTCTTGTTGAGAGCAGCTGATTCTCCAGCCCCAGCTAACCAGAACCAGAGATTCTGAATTCAAAATATCAAACGTTCCTGATGGAGTCTTTGCTTCGCTCTGAAGTTTCACAAGCCAGGACGCTCCTCACCTCCACTGGTTTTAGCTTGATCCTCTAATCTTCCAAGTTCTTATAAAAGTTCCCCAAGCTTGAAAAGCTCAAAGGCTTCTCTTCCCCAAAGTCTTCCCAGGTTCCTCCCCAAAACACACGGTCAGGTCTGTCACAGCAATAATCCATGATCCTCGTGCCAATTTCTGTCTTAGGGTTCTTATTGTTGTGATGAAACACCATGACCAAAAGCAACTTTGGGGTTATAGGATTTATTTGGCTTACATATCCTAAACTAGTCTGACGAGGGAAGCCAAGGCAGAAACTCAAGCAGGGCAGGAACCTGGAGGCAGGAGCTGATGCAGATGCCATGGAGGGGTGCTGCTTACTAGCTTGCTCATCACGGCTTGCTCAGCCTGGTTTCTTACAGAACCCAGAACCACCAGCCAGTGTGGTACCACCCACAACAGGCTAGGCCCTCCAATAGCAATCCCTGAAAATGCCCTGCAGGCTCGCCTACAGCTGAATCTCATGGAGGCATTTTCTCAATTGAGGTTCCCTCCTCTCAGATGACTCTAGCTCGTGTCAAGCTGACATAAAACAGCACAGGGTTCATGAACCTTCCCCATCTGCGTGCTGGAGTGCTGACTGGCTTGATCTTGTGCAAGTCTTGTAGAGGCCTCTCCGGATGTGAGTTCATGAGTACATCGGTTCTATCACAGTCAGAAGATATTGGACACCGTTATTCTCTGCACGTTGGCCAGTTGTCTGTGTTAACCACAGTCAACTGCACAAAGAATCTTCTCTGATGAGGTCTGGGAGCTGCACTAACTTATGGATAGAGAGGAATTTAGAGAACAGATTGATACTATGTCCATACACCAGAATAACTGTAGTAGGTTCACGCGGGGTGGCCCCACCTCTTAAAGAGTCCACTACTTTGTGAGGATATCAAGCTAGGAATCACAACTTTACCATGTTCATGGGCTTTAGGGGACATTTATGATACAAAATATAATGGTAATATGTTCTTTTTTTTAACCACAAAAATAAGAGATTATTTGAAAAGGAGAGATTTTTTTTATATTGTTTTTGCAGTTTTCAAAAGTGTTTTTCCTCAGACTTAACTCTCTCTCTCTCTCTCTCTCTCTCTCTCTCTCTCTCTCTCTCTCTCTCTCTCTGCGTGTGTGTGTGTCTACCTGTCTCTATCTCTATTTGTGTCTCTTTCTCTCTCTGTCTGCCTGTCTCTCTGTGTGTCCTCTATCTGTCTCTGTCTCTGTGTCTGTCTGCCTGTCTATATCTGTTTGTGTCTGTCTTTCTCTCTCTGTCTCTCTGTGTGTCCTCTGTCTGTCTCTATCTCTCTGTGTGTCTGTCTATCTATCTGTGTCTGTCTCTGACTGACTCTCTCTCTCTCTCTCTCTCTCTCTCTCCCTACCCACCCCTCCTTGCTTGCCTATGCACCTTCCGATGTAGACCAAAGATTTTTCAACACCCGTCTACACTGAACTCAAGATTTTACCTGAGCACTTCCTGTGGCCAGATGGAGGCTCGGCATCCCTTCTGCAACACCTTCCTTCTCCTCTGGCCTATTTGATTGCTATTGAATAGTAGAGACAATAACGAGCAGCCACAGGGCCTAGAGGCAAAACAGAAAATTACTCACATCTGCTGGCACTTCTCACAACTCTTGGCCTCCTATAATGCCTCTGTTAACATGGCCAGAGTGATGGTAAAAACCTGGAGCAAAACATCCTAGAGGTTAACTTAAAATTCGCTCTGCATCCAGCCTTGGAAATCTGTAGGTGCAGCTATGGCTTAAAGATGGCGGTGTGGTTACATCGTTAGCACTGTTGTGAGAATTATCACATTGCAATCGAATTCCCCTATCATATACATAATTTTTAGTATTTTTCCTGTTCACTCCTCCCTAGTTGTAACTCAAATATTTAAGAAATATTATTTTCTAGTTACAGTCCTAAATGTCATGTCATTGGTAAGCACTATTACCATGAGTTATAAGGTCCCCAGGGAACTTAGAGAATATGGCTTCCCCCCCCCCAGTGTCTGATTTAATTTAGCATAAAGGAGAAAGGGGAGATGACAGATTCCAAACCCACCAAAAGCTAACAATTATCCAGGATTATTTATAACATAGATGATCAATAGACATTTACAACAATCATTTTACATGAATTTACACCTTAAAGAATGATGTATATTTATAATATCAAATGTTATGTAAGAAGATGCTATAATGAAACCCACTATTTTGTCTGCTAAGTTATTAGCAGAAAAAAAAAAAGGGAAAGGATGGAGACTGCCAAACGCTGGTAGAGATACGGAGCCACCAGAACTCAATCACTGATGGACTTAAATGCTGAAATAATCCCAAAAAGCCATGTGGCAGTCACTGTCCAATAGAACCTGTGAGGTGTGTGGACTCTTGTTAGTCCATTCCTAGACACTGGCCTAAAGAACTGAAGATAAAAGTCCACCCAAAGTCATACACCAATGTTCACAGCCACATAACTTAAAACAAGTCTATAAACAAACCAAACAGGCATCAGCACAAGTATTGGCGTGTCCGTATGGCAGACAGCTAGCTACTGAGCGAAATGGAGAGAGGCTGTGGTGCAGCAGGGATGATGGACAACGAATACCTTCATCACCCAGGTGAATCTTCAAATAACTGTATTTCTAAGGTATTTCATTGCTGTGACCTGACCAAGAAAGAAAAAGAAACGTAAGAGAGAAAAGACTTACATTGGCTCCCAATTTGGGAGACACACTCTGTCTTGTTAGAGAGGGTGGGAGTGGCTCCCGGCCAAGGCAAGAGCAATGTGTGGTAGGTAGCTATCTACATCCTGCTGTCAGACAGGAAGCAGAGAGAGATGAACATCTGAGTTCTTGGCTTTTTCTCGTCTCCCCTTTTATTCAGCCTGAGTCCCGGGCTTCTGTGAGCTCATGGAATGCTGCTACCCACATCCAGGGTGGGTCTTTTCAGTTACACTCTTCTGGAAACACCTTACAGACTCCCCTGCTGGTGCGTTTCCTAGGTGATTCGAAACCCAGTGAAGACTAGCCATCGAGATCATTACGCCATTCAGCAATGAGAGAAGCCAGACACCGAAACGTCCACACTGCAGGATTCTAACTGGTTAAAATTCCAGAAAATGCAAATCAAGTCCATGGTGCCAGAAAGCAGATCAACCATTGCCTGAGGTTAGAGAGAGGATGAGGAAACTTCAGAAGGACAGAAGGAAATGTTCTGGGACAATGAAAATGTTCTACATCTTAATCTGAGCAGTGACTTCATGGGCTTGTGTTAACGAGAAAGCACAGTTCATTGCGCCCTGTGGATAAATTTAATTGTACTCTTTAAGTGGATGCTTTTGACTGTATATAAACTTTACCTCAATAAAACTGAATGCAAAATATCTGTTCAGTTTTAAGTATGTGTTTGGATTTAGGACAACATTCTTTTCATTGTGAGAGGATTCATTCTCTGTAGAATCTCTTTACATCTCTTGAGCATTTTAAATATGGTTTATTTCCCTTCCATGAGTCAAACAAAGGGTCTTAGAGGTCCTTCACCATTATAGTTACTTGCAAATCACGGGGTCCCCAATGATAGGCCTGTTTGACACCGCATTTGATTACATATCTATCATTAATATTCTTTCTCAGTATTCCCCACTGACCAGACTCTATTCCTGTTCAAATCCTCTTCTTTAATCAGCTAACATAGTCCCCACTGAGAAGCTTTTGCTTTAGAAAGCTTATGTGTCAAAGGTCTGTGCTACAGGACCACTATTTTATGTTTGCAGGAGGTTTTCCATCCCAGGGTCGTTTGACAACGGTCTGGTTCAACTCCTCTCTGGCCATGGAATTGTTTATTTCCAGCATCTCCCCCTCAGTTCCGAGGAGCAGGCTCTGGCAAACACTCCCTGGTGAGGCAGGGGAGAGGTGAGGTCAACTGGGAAGACTCAGGACCCAAACGGGTTCTGTCTCAGAGACAAAAGGCAGAAACACTGAACGCTGTGTTCAGGGTTTAGGATCCACAGGCTTGAACTGGGTTCACAGAGCAATATACCCATGCCTGGGGAGACACTGACTAAAGGTTCCAGGAATGTGTCCCTCCACCCTGGAGTCAGGAATGAGATAGAACCCAGTGATCGTCACGGTGCTTAGGAGTGGAACTCTCTAGAATGATACTCTGCATTAATAAGGTTTCATGAATGTGACGGAAACGTTCAACCCAGAAAGAGAAACGAATAGAATCCAATTAGAAGGCTCAGAGTAGAAATAGTTGTCTGTAAGTAAATGGCATTGTGTATGCTATTCAGTCCTTGGCATATGGGTCTAGCTCCAATCCTTCATTATTCTCTCACTGAGATGTGGCAGGATTCTGAATCTCGCACACTGTGGGGAAAGGACATAGCCCTCACCCATCATCAACACATCCATGTGCATTTTACTGACTGAAGCTCCTGAGGACTGCCTTACACCCATATTCTCTTCTACAAGGATGAGCATACCACGAAGCAGAGGACCCAGAAGAAATGAGATTAGGGTCTGAACCTTTTTGCTGGAGAATGAATGATATCCAACATACCTGATGGACTAGGATAACCATGTGTGAGACTTAAGGGCCCAGAAGAACAGGCATGGTGGGGAGGGGATCTAGAATGTAGAGGGGAAACACCACAGTAGGGCCTAGGCAGTGTATGGAATTGCTGGTCCTATAGTCATTGTGTACCCACCACTGACACATCTGCCCCCATTGTCATACCAAAAGTGTCAAAAAGATAATGGCTCCATACAAGAAAGAAAAGGATTGTCCTCAAGAACTATGACCACCAAGAGATGCTCAGACCTCAGAGGGTTGTGTTGTTGGGTATTTTTGGTTGAACATGAACATGAGAGTAGAAACCCCACTCATTCTCTTTGGCCATCTCAGAAAGGCTGAGATGCTGGGACCTAGGAAACCTGCCTAGTCCAGCCTCATAAGACCGTAGTGTTGACCTCAGCTCAGTGGCTCCCTTTTCTCAAAGAATGCTAGGCACCTACCTGCTAGGCTGGCACACACCACTATACAGAATGGAAGCAGGAAAGCCCTCATTGCTTATATATGGTTGTCTTTCAGATTGAAAAGAAGACATAAAGACACAGTGCTGGTCTGTGGTGAGAACTAGCACCAAGGCTTAAGAGTCGGGCCTTGTGTGAAAACAGCATTAGAAAGCTTACAACTAGCCCTTCCCCATAGCACCCAATTACAGAGACCTGGAGATTTCTCCACCGATTGCCTGCACCAGAATGCTAATGTCATCAGGAAAGGAGGTCCAGTAAGGAGAACCTTGATCAGGGCCAAGCAACATCTGTTTCTTTGCTTACCATCAATATTAGCTTTTCTAAGTGAAATTTTAAATATAAAAGATCACTTTTCAACACAGTATCCTTGAAGTTAATGATTTTATTCTTGACTTATTCCCAAGTACAGTCTGTGCTCAGTTGGTCAAGTTGAGGAGATAGAGCAGAGGAATGCACATTCTTTCCAGTTCGGAAAAGAATGTGTGCTTTGCATGCATTATTCTTCCTTATCGTGTTTGCTCAATTGGGGGACTTTTGCTCAGGAACCGCAAGATCGGTTTAAATAAATCAAAAAGGAAATTGGATTTCATCTATCAGTGTGCTATATACCACAGCCATATTTGGGTGCCTTGGAGTTGCACAGTGTCTTCACTTATAATTAACATTGTTTATGATGCCCGGTTGAAACAGTATTTGTTTAACTTTCCATTTCCTGCCAAGTAATTCATTGTCCAGCTTCCATACACATTGAAAAATTACATAGTCAGCCGAGAGAGAGAGACAGAGAGAGAGAGAGAGAGAGAGAGAGAGAGAGAGAGAGAGAGAGAGGAAGGAAATGAAAAAAATTCTATTTGCTAATTTTAAAATACAATATATTATAGACATAGCATCTTTCATCTAAATAAAAGATGGTTTGATTTTGGCCACTCCATCTTCTTTTTTTAAAAAATGTCTAACTTTCACGTAACAGTAGTTTTGGCCATGTCACTATTCTTTTGCTCAAAGCAAAATTCAATGCTAATATTTAAATCGGAAATAATTAAAAGGAAATTGTCGTAGTGTACTTTGACATTCGTTGACAAAATATGGTCCCCAAGGGCACACAGATAATGCACAGAATGCTCAGGAGGGGCTGGAGAACAGCTCTGCACACCCTTCATGGGAGGTGACAGACACAGGTCCTGTACTTTCATCACGAGAAGCACCTACTTGCGGAACTGGGTGTGGCAGTGGGGGGAATATTTTGTTTTGCTTTGTTTTCTCATCACATTGTCCTTGTTTCTCCAAGTCAGGGAGCCTAGCTGGCTGTCCAAACACATGCAAATCAGTGACTCCAAATCTGTGCACTGTAGAATGGAGTTCATATGGGACTTTGTATCTAAGAATTACCACATAGGAGCCCAGGAAACTGCAGTTAGTGGCAGTGGTGGAGACAAGGGTGGCTATGGGTTTATACTCCGAGTTTAATGATGAGTAAATGTTGAGTAGATGGCAGATAGATAGATGCTACTCAGTCAGTTCACAAGTACATTTGAATGAACGTGCACACTCCTGGAGAACAAGACAGAATTAGCTCTGGTCGGCTATGGGAAATAAGATTTCACAAGAATAAATGAATGATTCTGAAGTACAAGGAACAAGACAACCAACTTTTAGAATCCTCTGAGCGGACTGGATCAGCACTGGCAAGAAACTTCCTAAGGTCTCTCATCATCCATAAACTACGCAGAATGAGCATGCAGAGTCTTGGTTGGGGTGAAAACACAAAGTTCAAAGTTACAACTAACTGGGGCCCCAGCATCATTTACGGACCTTTCCGAAGGAAGTACCTAACATTTTCTGGGTTAGTTTCCTCATACACAAAATGGGAGTTTAAATACAACCCTCACAGTGTTAGGGGGAGCATTAGCTGGGTTAGGATGCATGTACAGAGCTTAGAAATGTAACTGGAATGCAATGAGCCCTCAGTAAACATTAATATCTGAAGTTCGACTCAAGTTTATTGACTTTCCAGTGGACAGTGGGCCCTGCATAGAGCACTGCAAATACAAAAAATCAAGAAAGGAAGAAGGAAAAAAATAGCTTTTGAGTTTCTATGAACCCATGACTATGACCTATGCTGTTCGTACATGATCTGAATTAGTTTTTAATCAGAAACTTTTGAGTATGTACGATTAACTGTGATAAGTGAAGGGGGGGGCAAAGGAATGTGTAAGGTCTCTGAGACAGTAAGAGACATAACAGGGATTCCAAGCTAAGACTAACCTTATGCTCTGTACTTGCTATCAATAAGAAAGCCTTGGGAGAGGGGGAGACTCCAAGGCCTGATGCTATTACTGATGCTATGGTGCTTACAGACAGGAGCCTATCATGGCTGTCCTCTGAGAGGCCCAACAAGCAGCTGGAAGAGTCAGATGCAGATACTAGCAGCCAACTCAACAGAAGCTGGGGACCCCTGTGGTTGAATCAGGGAAAAGCTGGAAGAAGCTGAGGAGGAGGGTGTCCCTGTAAGGAGAACCAGCAGTCTCAATTAACCTGGAATCCTGAGATCTCTCAGATTCTGAGCCACCAACCAGGCAGCATACACCAGCTGATATGAGGCCCCCAGCACATATACAGCAGAGAACTGCCAGGTCTGGGTTCAGTCAGAGAAGATGCACCTAACCTTCAAGAGATTTGAGGCCCCAGGGAGTGGGGAGGTCCCGTGGGGCAGGGGTGGGGGGGGTGGAGACATCCTCTTGGAGCCTGGGGAGGAGGTATGGGATGGAGAACAGTCAGAACACAGACCAGGAGGGGACTAAAGACTGGACTGTAAAAAAAAAATTAAACAACAACAACAACAATAATAATAATAATAATAATAATAATAATAATAATAATAATAAAGAAAGTCTTGAGGAACCATCTAGCATAAAAGAGTTGTACATAAAGACTAAACCTAACAACATGTTGAGTGCCATGAACCACAATCAACTAACTAGAAATATGTGCCTAGACAATAGAGAAATTTCTTGCCACATTAGACAAATAACAACTGAAAAATGAAAATAGTTTCTCTTGACAGGCAATTGCATTATTTGCCAATAATGGTGGAAAAATAGTAAGATTCAGATTCTGTGCCATCAAAAATATCAGAGGTGACATTGCGTAGTCGTCTGCTAGTGCAATGGGCAGCATTCATAGCTATCCTCGGATGCTGGAAGTGAAAGCCCTGAACCTCAGGTTAGACATGATTACATAGAGCAGTAGTTCTCAACCTTCCTAATGCTGTGACCTCTTAAAACAGTTACTCATGTTGTGGTGGCCCCCAACCATAAAACGATTCTTTGCTACTTCTAGTAATTTAGCTAGTTGTGAACCGTAATGGAAATATGCAGGATATCTGGGACCTGTCCGTGTGAAAGGGTCGTTTCTTCTCCCAGAGGGACAGCACGACTCACAGGTTGAGAACCGCTGGCATAGACAATCGGCAAAAAATAACCAAGAAGGCAGTCTCTCGGAAGGAAACTCGGTCGAGACCGACAGTCCTTTCCCAGCAAGTGTGTGAATGACTACCCGCAGCAAGGCCGAGGACTCCCCTGTATTTACGACCCCAGCCAAGTCTACTCCGTAAGCACCGCGTCCCTTTGGTGTGACCATGCCCACGTCTACTGCACGTTTGAGCTTAGCCGTGTCTTCAGGGTCTCTGCTGCCCTCTTGTCAGTGATCTCTATGTTCCTACACTCACTCAGCTCTCATTGCGCGGGAACTGAAACAGGCTTCTTATAAACCTGTTCATCACTTCCAGCTGTGGAGGGACAGTTATTTTCTTCAGGATGATTTAGTCTTCCCTGCACTCCAGGCAAAACGAATCCTTCTGCTTAAATTAATCTTTGTTACCAGCCTACTTTCCACAGACCACATTATTAAATTGTAAAAAGGCTGTCTGGTGCCTCTCTCTCTCTCTCTCCCTCTCCCTCTCTCCCCCTTCCCCACTCTTCCCTCTCCCTCTCCTTCTCTCTCCCTCTTCCCCTCCCCCCCTCTGCCCTCTCCCTCTTCCCCTCTGTGTGTGTGTGTGTGTGTGTGTGTGTGTGTGTGTATGTGTGTGTGTATAAGAGTGTGTCCCTCTATCTGTATTTCTGTGTGTTTCTGTCTCCCTCTTGTGAGTTTCTCTCCTCTCTCTCTGTCTCTCTCTCCTCTCTGTCTCTTTCTCTGTCTCTTTCCCTTTTCCTCTTCCTCTCTCTGAAGACAAGCGTTATTCTTGTTCATTCCTACTGTCCAGTCCAAAGCCTAACACTTAATCACTCGACTCACGCATGAGGGAAGGGTACTGCAGAGATCCTTGCCGCAGTTTAAGCCCCTCCACCCCAGAGGTCCACCCAACCTGTCCAGCATTTTCTCCCAATGCTCCTGACAAGAAAGCTTCACAATAGACCTCTCAGTTCTCTGCCCCCTCCCGGTGTTCACCCCAACTTTAAGTTACCACTGCCTCCCTCTTCCCACTCAACCTACATAAGACATTTTTACTGCTGCTATCACCTACAGGCGTTGAGACTCAAATCAACTCTTTCTTCTCTACCAAAAAATCCAATATTTTGTTTATGATATGAAAAATATCCAAGGATCCCTTTCTAGACATTTACATCGATATTTTTCAGAACTGCTTTAGCTTCCAGAACCTCAGTTTGCTGTTCAATTACCCTGTTATTTTATAAAGCATATCCCAGTTCTCAAAGGCAGGGAATAAATGTATTAGACAATCAAATAAGATGCTAATGGGTTCACTTTGACAGGTCAATGGCAGCCTGAGATTAAATTGTTCAAAATATTCCTAGTAACAATATTATATCTTACTAGTATCGGTATGCGTGGCTATGGAGGTTTGTGAGGAACTGACCTGGATCTGACCTCTGCCATGTACAAATGTGTTCCAGAGACACAATGCCACATCTGACCCTCATGACTACAGGAGCGCTGTAATTACGATTTCCAGGATTAAAGATTTTTTAAATAGTATTTTAGTTTTAATTTAACTTCATCTTTGTGTGTTTTGTCTGCACGTATGTCTGTGCACCATTTGTGTGCCTGGTGCCCTAGGAGATCAGAAGAGGGTGTTGGAGCCCCTGAAAATAGAGTTGCAGACAGTGACGCTCTGCCATGTGGGTGCTGGGAATGGAACACGAGCCCTCTGGAAGAAGAGCCCTCTGGAAGTGTTCTTATCCACTAGACTGGGCCCCTGTAAAAGCCATAATTTTCCTCCTTTGAGATGTCGCATGCATTTATAGAGTGAATACTGGTGGTATCCATCCATCACTATGTCCTTCCAGCTCATTCCATCTCCCTCCCAATCTCAATTTTGTGTCTTTATTATTAATAACTTCTGAGTCCAAGAAATGCAAACCACATGCGCGTGGGTATGTGCCTGTCCACCAGGGCATGAGCAACCTACCGTCAGCCACACCCCTGCAGGAGAGTGACTTCCCTCAACAGCCATCAACTGCCAAGATCTTCTCAGACAGAGGTGAGGCCTCAAGGGTCCCTAGCCCATCCTTGCTGGAACTTGCTGTTTTTGAGACATCATCTCTCTATATAACTCCAGCTGGCCTAGGACTCCCCATGTAGGCCAGGCTGGCCTTGAACTCAGACATTCCCCTGCCTCTGCCTCCAGAGTGCTGGGACTAAAGGTGTGCACAACCACATCCAGCCCCTGCTTGATTTTGACTGGCTTGATCTTGTAGCACAGAATTTCTTAAGTGTTTTTCTACTCATGAGCCCTGTTCACCTGAGAAATTGTTGTAAATCCTGGGTATATAAATATTTTAAATAGGCATACAAATCAGTGATAACAAATCATGAACCCACTTATTTAAAAATAATTATTTGATATATGTATGCTTTTACTATTTTTTAAAGAATAAAGCAAATTTTCATACTAATCGGATGTAAGTGCTTAATTATTTTTACATAAAATTTAAATTTTGGCTGGATATTTGTTACTGCAGTCTCTTCAACATTTCTAAGCATTGAATGTTATTTGTATTTTATAATCATTCATGCTGAAAAAACTGCTTCACATAAATATGTACTATCCAATAATAAAACTATTTTAGTGACCATTTCAGAAATTGATAGGAATTCTGTGCTTATCTCAAATAAAAATTCGTTTAATGATATCATGACCTTTTATGAAACTCAATTCAGCAACTCTAATGGCAGTTATAAAAATCAAGCATTCTAACACAATATGACCCAAGTATATACAGATGTAATACTTACACTCTGAGGAATGATGGTTAAAAAAAATTAAAATTCTTTGTTTTCTATAATTAAGCCATTATGTTCCTATAAAAGTGAGAAACTTTGCATAAACAGTAAAAGCAGTCAATTCATAGCCTGTGCTAGACTCAGATCTGAGACTAGATCATTCAGATAGCAATTACTAGCGTAACATCATGTATGGTACAAGGTGTGTGTGTTGTGTGTTCAGAACCAAGACTGTAGTGAGATCACACGGTGGACACTACCAGGACCTCTGCATGTCCGTGCCTTTGATTTTGAAGTAATTTGTGGCCACTGCAAATTAAGGAATGTTAAATGTTTACCATCACCAAATATCTGCAACCCCCACCTTCAGCCCTCTCCGTGGTCCTGGCCCACAGATTGGAAATTTGTAGTTTATCACCGAGTGTCCAGAGTCTATAGATTTCACTGTAGCCCCTGAGGGCATAACTCACAAGCTATGCACTGCCAGCCTTCCTTCTGATCCCTGCCGCTCTGGCAGACTTCCACATTGTTTCAATCCAAACCATCTCTTCTGGAACAAGTACAGTTTCATGTTTGCCAGAATAGGTCTTAGCCCTAAACCAAACCGGGCAGCTGTTTGCCAAACTCCATGGTGATGTTTGAGGCTAACGACTAACATGGCTAAGGCCCTGGGAGATAATGATGGCGTGGAATGCGATGATGTTTGATTTCCCGGCAACACTTATAACATATTTATAACATAACTAACATAACATAGGAGCTATCTCACTGGCTCTGACCTGCGGGCATCAATAAAGGGTTTCCTCGTTTATTGTTCTTCGACGTTTGTGGAAAGAATGTTAATGAAACATTTGCTTTATAAAAGGCCCTTAGTATAAAGTAAGCTGGACATCTTGAAGTTAAGGATAGCAAAAGCATTATTAAGGTACATAGAAGGAAGCTTAAATGGAAATAAATGCATCATATTTCATTCTTCATTATCATTTGGTTTGGAGACATGGTCTTACTGGGGAAACAAGAGTAACCTCAGACAAGGCCTTCCTCCTTTAAGCCTCATAGCTGCTGAGATTTTAGCCATGTGCCACCATCTTTTTCCTTTTCTTTTTAGTGGTTATTTTATTTATTTACATTTCAAACGTTATCCCCTTTCCAGTTAAACCCCATATCCCTCCCCTATTCCCCCTGGTTCTATGAGGCTGCTTACCCGCCCACCCACCTACTCCAGGCTCCCTGCCCTGGCATTCCCCTACACTGGGGCATCGAGCCTTCACAGGACCAAGGGCCTCTCCTCCCATTGATGCCAGACCAGGCCAGCCTCTGCTACATATGCGGCTGGAGCCATGGGTCCCTCCATGTGTACTCCTTGGTTGGTGGTTTAGTCCCTGGGAACTCTGAGGGGTCTGGTTGGTTGATATTGTTGTTCTTGCCACCATCTTTCTAAGTCAGCTATTCTTTCTAAGTGCCTACAGCCCCAAAACATTAAAATGTAAGCACACCAACACTGGTCAAATACCACTCTCATGTTATTCTAACTTGAGATAAAAAAAAAAAAAATTAGACTCACAATTCAAAGCAGAAAGCTACGATGCTCCTTGAATCCCTCTCTAATTCTTAACTTCCCAGGTGAATCTCACAAGGGCATTTGCAAGGTTCATACTAACAGTGGCAACATATACTAGGTGATGTCTAAAATTATGCACTTCATCCATGACTATGTCTGTGAAAACACATGAGTATATCAATAGATGAATGAGGCTTATTATAAAATACTGGTTGGTATCTTTGTGGGAGCGAAGAAGTTTCTTGATTTTCATTCCCATGCTTGAGACACAGGGAAGTCAATAGCATAGCTCAAAGACTTGAGCACTGAAGAGCTCATTATGAGATTTCAGACCAGATCTAGGAATTTGAGAGTAGAAGACAAATGTTCCATCTCTAGCAGCTGGACTACATCCACCGTCCTCCAACTTTTGTTCAACTTAGCCCCTCAATGAACTGAGCGATGGTTACTCACAGTTCGAAAGTTCTCTACTTTGCTGGACCCATCCATTCAACTACTAATTTCTCCCACAAACACCTTCCCAGACAAACCCCCAGAGATCATGTTTAATCAGCAATCTGGGAACCCTATGGCCCAGTCAAGTGGGCATATACAATTAGTCATGGAGTGAAAACCGCTGTCATAACTTTTGCTACTATCTACTAAAGTACTGATCCTAACAGTTGCTAGGAAACAGACAACAATGATGTCCATGGTGTGTTCACCCATCCAGACACCATGCTGTCAATGCTAATGTCTAGCTGCTAATGTTCTAAGGCTAATAATGTCCAACAGTTGCCTATGCCAATTTTGAGGGTCATGTTGGCAAAGGAAGTTGTCTTTTGAAGCTGTTTTGACACTATTTTAAGTGGCAGAATGCATGCTTAGTTAGATTCCACAAGTATTTTCATGAAATCACTTTCTCACAATTTTATTCTCATTTACTGCCTTATGTTTCAGACATGCATTACCATGGTTACTCTGAACTGACACCTACCTGCTACAACCCATGCACCTGCTACAACCTTTGAGCATACACCCAACCTCTTGTTCTCTCTTCCTTTAGGACTAGTGCTTCCAAAAGGAGTTGTTCATGTAAACGCCCTTTATTGAAATACCCACTGAGTATCTGATGGGCTCACAAGTCCTCCACACATATCCAGAAAATCTTCTACTACAGGGTATTCATGTTGGCAATATCCTTTTTTTTTTTTTTTTAATTGAGAATATTTGCTTCAAAAGAGAGATCATGTAAAGAAGATATCAGGAAATAATCTTGCTTTTATTCATGCCAACTGGTAGAGGAACTTAAGTATAAAACTTGAGTTGTAAAAAATCATAAATATTCATCTCAGCTTCAACCTTTGCTTGTTTTTATTTTTTGTACTCCCCAAAATATCACCATAAGTAAATGGCAATTCCTTAATCATCAATTTATTGTAATGCCCAAGAGCCTTTTCCATCCATTTCAAAGGAAATACTAAGGGACAGTCACCTTTTATACAACACATCATGGCCCTCTTCAGTAAAATTATATAGCATGCCATAGGCTTCTTAAATTATACAACACAGCATGGTCTTCTTTAAATAAATTAAAGTATGTTTATTAATCCCAAAAGGAACCATCAAGATCTTAATGGCAAATAGAAAAATAATAATAAAAGACATTCCAAGTTAGATTTCATACCAGCATTTAATAACATGGAAGTCTCAGGACTTTTAGTCATAATATTGTTTCTAATTTGAGGGCCACAGGGGATGGACAGCAGAAAGAAAACATTATATCAAGAATTCTGGATGTCCCAGTTGCTTCTGCCCCGGCTCCCCTTCACAGCTAGATGCTAAAGCAGTATTAAAGCCCCTGAGGAGGGTTATCTGTTTCTTATTTTTTGTTTGTTTCGTGTTTGATGTTTGCGAATATAAGTATTTTACTGATACATATTTATTGTACATAGTACAATTGCTTTATAAAATTAAGTTAGAAGTTGCTCCAATCACAGGAATGTCTATAAGCTTCTACTAACCCCTCAAGTCAACCATCAATTCTTCTACCTTCAAAACTTAGTTAGCTCAGGGATCTCTCTATTCCTGTATTACTGTACAGAGTAAGTTTAAGTTAGAGGGTTAAATTAAACCCATGAGAGAAATAATACAGCATTTTTTTTCTAGACAAGGAAGCATAGGAGGGCAGTCCTAAGGGTTAGTTTTCTCTGGCAGTGATGGATGTGAATCTCCTCTTAAGTTTGGCTTCATTCAACTTTCATGCTTTCTGGGAAGTTTACAATTCATCATTTATATTTCACTTGCAGACAAACATAACATTAAAAATGCCTTGCTTATCGTTTTAAACAGTGAACTATCTTAAATACATAGCCAGTGGTTGTATTTTTAAAAGATGTCTAGAATATCTTAAAATAGCTTTGAAATCATTTTACAGTTTAATTTTCAGGAGATTTGTACTCTTCAACAAGCCTGTTCCATAATCAAAAAATATTAAAGAAACTCAAATCATGATTTTTAAATGCAGCATTAATAAGCTGACTGCACCCTATATCAGAAACACTTGACTACAGCTATAAGCCCTGACAACTATGGAAGGCATGCAATCCCTTAGATATAGAAAAGCTAGGTGAAAATGTATTTGCAGACAGCAAAATTCAGTCAAGTCAGCATTTAAAAAACTCAAAACAAATGGCCTATGATAGATTATCATTTTTGTACCTACAGGAATATATAACTTATATTAACCTTCCCCCATTTTCAGAGAGTAGAAATAACTGTCACTATTTTTTAATTATCTCAAGGATTGAAACACACATACAAATTTAACCTATTACTGGCTTTCAGGTAATCAACCCCAAGAAATTGTCACTCCACAGTTGTGGGAAGCCAGAAAATCTTCAAAGAAGTTTACAAACTCCAGTTGACCATCATAGTCATGGTTTTATTAAAATCTTGAAAGAACATCAGTTACCTAGTGGGTCACTTTCTGTAAGTTGAACTTGGAGTTTATAAGTTCAATCACTGTCAAGAGCCAACCTGGTATTTAAAGGTGTCCTCGTGGTCTCCATGTCTGCACTGAAACATCATTTCCTGGACATGACAGAACCATTACACACATGAACTCCCAGCAACTGTGACTGTATGCATAAGACCTGCATAAGAGCAAGCCAGTCAGAATCCCAGCAGGGGCTAGGGAGGAGCTCTTGAAGTCTCTCTCAGCCCTAGCTGAGAGGCTTCAATAATTGATGGGTACTAGGGAAAGAAAAATAAGCTTCCTTCAGGGATACTGTGCCTGTTAGGCTGTCTCTATGTGCTCCAGGAGAGGGTCCCACACCCACGAACACACTGGCAGCATAAAGAGGGTTCCAAGGTTGGAGAGACAAGGAAAAAGTCAAAGAATCTGAAACTGGGAGGGCAGAGTGGTGGTGGGGATAAGGGGGGAATTGGGGGGGAGGAAATTTGTTTAAATCACATTATACACTTTCCTGAGAGCGTCCGTGGAGGAGGGCAAAGCAATACGATAAGAACAGTGGATGCCGAGCGTTTATTGGACACTTGTTTGATAGAAATCACGTGCAGTATGGGAGCAGGAAGAGACTGATAGTGGGCAGGCTTATCTTTAAGACATTTAGCACCAGCTGGGCATACTGTGGTACACACCTGTAGTCCCAGATCCCAAAAGCAGAGGCAGGAAAATCACTGCAAATTGAGGCATGATAGTCTATACATAAGACTCTGTTTATAAAAACTAATTTAAAAGCTTGATGCTTTTGGAGACTCTTTACTGCCAGTACAAAATGTATTGTAAGCAGCTTTATTTCTACGGGGAGAGCATTTAAGAAGTGATTGCATTAGTGTTTAGTATTTAACAAGTGTGGGAGTGTGCACAGTCCCGTACACAAAAGACAAGCACATAGTCACACTAGAGTGTGGCAAAGGTCAGTTAATGCTTCCCAGGAAAAAGTCAAACTTTAAACCAAGATTAGAGGGTTCTATGGAGGAATGAAGGATTTCAGAAACATGGAAATCAAAACAGCACTCCCAGGATAAAGCGATGGAAGAAACATTTCATTGGTAGTCAACTGCTATTGGATCTGCCAAGTCTACCACAGATCAGGCACTGACAGTGGCCCACGTGGGAAGTCTGAGTCTGCAGAACGGAGTTGATACCTCGCTCGGCCTGGAAAGAGAGGGAAGAGGAGGCCCAGAATCTCCAATCTTCACAGCATATTGACAGATCACTCTACCCCTTTAGGGATGTGGTCTAATGGGTCTATCCACAAACCAGGCACTAGGAAGACCAAGGAAGGGTAGGGTAAGAGTCAAGACTGTCATGGGATACAAGCATCTCTAGAGGAAAACAGCAGGGAAAAGCCTGAGTAAATGTTCCTCTCTAGAGCCACCTTGTTCAGCCCTGTCATCTCTCCTATTCCCACACTAGTCTCTTAGCTAATCTTCATACTCTCACCATGATTAGGTACCCCACAGTCCCCCATCAATTTTCACCATTATTACTGTAAAATATAGGTCACAATATTATGGGTGGAAGTGTTCACTTCTAAAATGTGTATATTGAGGTAAGGTCTGCCCCTCTGTGTGGCTGCATTTGGAATAGAAGAGGTTAAATAAGATCACAAATTTGGGACTCTGATTCAGTAGAATCAATACTTAAGAAGAAATGCGAAGGAACTGGGTTTTTTCTCCTCTCCCTTCCTCTCCTCTCCTCTCCCATCCCCTTCCCACCCCTCCCCTCCCCTCTTCTCCTCTCCTCTTTTCTCCCCTCCTTTCCCTTCCCCTCCTTTCCTCTCCTCTCCCCTTTTCTTTTCTCTTTCTTTTGCCTGTCTTCCCGTCATCCCTCTCATCCCTGTGCACGCATACTGAGAAAACACACCAAGAAGGCTGCCATGTACGAGCAGGCAGCAATCACTGGAGATTAACCCTGTCACGCCTACTTTAGTGTTAGAATCTCCTGCCTCCAGAGTTGGGAGATACTTTCTGTTGTTTAAGCCTCTGGCTTTGTCCCGAAAGCTTGATCTTATTCAAAACAAATACCATAACACTTACCGCTAATTTCATTTTACAAACGTGTTCAACTCCTGACATCACATTCATTCGATTTTTACCACCAGTTCCAGATCCTTTTTATCACCCTCCAAGGGAAACCCTACATTCATTGGCAGTCCCTCACCATTTCCCACTCCCACCCGGAGACCCTGGGAACTAATGATGGGTTTCATTTCATGGATTTGACTCTTCTAGGTATTCATATAAAGTCTTTTATGTCTTTTTGGCTTTTCTTGCCTACCTGCCTGCCTGCTGCTTTCTTTTTGAGAGAGGTGTGGGCTAAGTCTACACACTGATGGTAGATAGACCATGCTAGGACTCTCATCAGTACCCTTGGATAGACAGTTTATCCTGACCTTGAACTCACAGCCTCCTACATCAGTGCTTTTGAGTGCTAGGGTCACAGACTGGGGTATGCCACCATGTCTGGCCTGTCTTCTTTCACCAAGCTTTGTGTTTTCATATGCCAACTCTGTGGGGTGACTTTTATTCTGTGAGGAACTGCTGGACTGTTTTCCACAGCAGGAAATCCTCCCCATCAATATTCTAGCCTTTCAGTTTTTCCTCATCCTGATATTTGTTCTTCTACCATAATCTTTTGAAACTGCAAAGCCAGTCAGACGTATTCCTCTCCCTTTTAAGATTAAAAAATCAAACCCTTCACCATGCCTACAAGGCCTAACATTCTTTGGCTTCCTACACATCTCTACCCACTGGCATTCCCTCCCTCCCTCCCTCCCTTTCTCTAACAGTCCTTGTAAAATGTTAAGGGCATTCTGAATACACAGAATTCACATACCTGCTGTTACCTTGGACCCCATGCTTATCTTTTGAAATGGACCTGCTTGGGAGAATCTTCCAGGAAATACTGCAGAGAAAGGGCCTGGAAAGTCATATATGTATGTGTGTGTGTGTGTGTGTGTGTGTGTGTGTGTGTGTGTGTGTGTGTCTTTTTAATACCCACAATCTCATCACTTAAGGGCATTGCCTTCACAAACAGCAGATGTAAACTTGTTATATACTCATGAACTGTCTTCATCTACACAATGTGGACTTTGTGAAAGCAAGACCTTCATCATGTTCCTGGTTACGGCTATATTCCCCATCACTAGAGAGTGTCTGGAGCAGAATAAACACTCCACGGCATCACCATTTATTATTAATCACTCAATATGTGAATGAACAAATGAATTCCAGCCCAAAGAAGACTGTGCCTCAAGAATGTAAATACTAAGTCCCATTAAGCACCAGATGTGTCTTGTTTTGAATAAGGGTCTCTCATTCAAGAACTTACTTTAGAGCCCCGGCTGACTTCCAACTCACAGTGATCCCCACCCCACCCCCATGCTGAAATTATAAGCATGAAACACCATATACGCTAAGCACAGGGCACTTTAGATGGCTGGAGTTTACTCAGGGAGTAGTGGGAGTATAATATGGGTAACAAGCTTGAGACAGAACTTGAAGTTCTTTCAGGCTTAGCTAGGGCTTTCTGTTAGTCTTGACAGCTAAAGCGTGTCACCAGTCCCTGAAGAATTTTAAACAAGTCGTAGTTATACCTTATAAAATATTACAGTGACAACTATGTTTAGACTAAAAGCCAAAATCAGGAAAAGAGATGTGAAGAAACTGAATGCCTGACAAGAAAGAAAAAGGTTTGGACAGAGAGCTGGTCATGTCATTATCAGAGTGATCCCTGGTGCTTGCTGAGCCATCACCTGTTTAGGGTGTGCTTGGTGACCTATCACATGTTCAGTGTGTACTTGGTGACCCATCACATGATCAAAGTGTGCTTGGTGAGCTCTCACAGGTTCACAGTGAGGGAGGTATGGATTGCAAAGCCACACTGAGGTCTGAGCCTTGTCAAGTTACAGTAACATTGTTCACCAGAACAGAAGAAAGGAATGGGAAGGAATGAGATCTGAATTCTAGAAAAGCTTGCTTCAGTTTGAGGTTTTCTAATATTAAAAATCAAGTAGATACTTCAATATCTGAACATCAAATCCAGCTAAAAGGAGAAAAATGGGGAAGAAAGAAGGGAAAGGAAGGGAAGGGAAGAAGCGGGGGGGGAGGAGAAGAAGAGAGGAGAGGGAAGAAAAAGAGGAGGGAGCAGAGGAGGGAAGAGAAGGAGAGGAGGGGAGAGGGAGAAAGGGCAGGGAGAAGCGAGGAGAAGAGAGGACGTGACAGGACAGGAGAACCTGATTGGAGGACCAAGCTTTGTTGTCAAGGAGGAAAGGTCATGGATTTTGAAGAAACTGCCAGTGAGAGTTCAAACCATGCTATGAACGTGAGAATGGATGACACTTAGGAGGCCAGTGCACAGGGATCAGAGAAAGACCTGGACATAAATATCAGAAAGCAACCAGAGGACCCTGGAATCCGGGGATTCCAAAGATGCTCTTTTTTAACAGGAGACCTAAGTTCCAGAGCCTTCACTGACTTAACTGTAGTTCACATCATGAATATCTAACATGTGTCTAAAGCTCAGTAATGAGCACACAGAGAGAAGTCAGTTCCTCCCACTATGACCAGGACATAAACCTAAAATGTTCATTTCCTGCCCCATGCCACCAAAACACTGGAGAATCATAGCAGAAGCTCTACCTTCCTCCCTAATGTGCCTGCATCTGATGAGAGATGTGACATTTACTGGGATGAGAATACCTTTCCCATGGAACTCACGTGTATACTGTGTAAAGTAATCATGAGACATTATACCTATTTTTCATCTTCAGTTAAGGGACTTTTTCGAAAATAGAACCAGACACCGCTCAGTATGAAACTAAGTTCTCTCTTGACTTAACTGACAGATCTAGTGCAGAACACACATGGTTGATTTGCTCAGAGGCTAATGTGGGTCTGGTGGTGACACAGGTGGAAATGCTCAGGGAGCAAGCAAGCCAAGGGCTGTGACAGATGAAATGCTAGTGTGCGTGCTTCACTTGGTGACTAACCGAGGCCAGGCAGGCGGCCATCTACAGCCAGAGCTCCCCGTAGAATTCCCCGGGTGTGCTGTCCACTCTGTTCTCATGTGAAATGTTTTTATAGCGATGATAAACGGACTCCAAATAGAAATACTTCAGAACACATGGTCTCTGTTAACGGAGAGTAGATTCAGTTGTGTTTCTGTTGTGGATATGCACCCTGGTTCTTCTGGTTGCTCTCTGGGGTCATTAAAAGTACATGAAGGAACATGGCAAGTGGAAGGCCAATTAACCCCAGCAAGTGAAGCACCATTCAATGAAAGATCAGGGATTTTCTAAATGTCTGAAACTCATTCTGGAAGGAATTTCCAGGCTCCTACCCACAGAAAGCATAGGCTTCCCTGAGGCAGATGACTAGACCTTCTTCTCTGCTATGGTGGTTTGAATAGGTACGGCCCCCATAGACTCACGTGTTTGAATGCTTGGCGCATAGGGAGTGACACTACTAGGAGGTCTTGGTGGAGTGGATGTGGCCTTGTTGGAGGAAGTGTGACACTGTGGGGGCGGGCTTTGAGTGCTCCTATGCTCAAGCTACATCTAACGTGGTATGAAGTCTCCTTCTGCTGCCTGTGGATGTACAAGATGTAGAACTCTCAGCTCCTTCTCCAGAACCATGACTGCCTGGATGCTGCCGTGCTTCCTACCATGGTGATAATGATCAAACCTCTGAACCTGTCAGCCGGCCCCAATTAAATGGTTTCCTTTGTAAGACTTGCCTTGGTCATGGTGTCCCTTCACAGCAATAAAACCCTAAGACACATAGGGAGAATAACACGTCAGTAGGATAACTCTGATGGCCTTTCACAAATTCAAACAGTTGCACCAATAGCTAGTGAAGATTAGAGGAATCTAGGATCAATGATCTCTGACATATGGGCCCACTCAAGACAAAGCATGAGGAAGTCTAAGAAAGTGGGCATGGCAGGGAGCAGCAGAGCCATGCTGGACGCCAACTGGCCAAGATTCCCTGACCTCCCCATGGTTCCTGCACCCTGGGATTGTAATACCAGCTTTGTAGAATTGTTTTAAGAATTAGAAACAATGACCATGGTAACTGCTTAGCACTTTGCCTAACATTTCCTGGTAGTCCTCCTAATCTCCTCTACCATAGCAGAACCAGAACTGATGCTCTGTAATACTACTACAAATAAGCATTTTTCAAATTGACGATGGAAGAAACTGATGTACTCTCTTTCAAAGTGAAATGCAACCTGAGGAAAATCCAGTAAAGATAAAAACAGAAATGCCCCCTTGGAAATCTCCTTAAGTGGGAAAAGAGGCTAAAATTAATTTCTATTTTTTTCTCCCTTTCTTTCCTTTCTTCTGTCTCTTTCTCTATTTCTGTTATATCTGTCTTTCCTTCTTCCCCTCCCTTCTCTCTCTCTCTCTCTCTCTCTCTCTCTCTCTCAGACAGACAGAAACACACACACACACACACACACACACACACACACACCCCTCTTCTTTCTTCACAACTGTGTGTCAGCAAGAGAACTGGGATTAACATGGCGGCCTTTACAGTCACAGGATCTGGTAGGCAGAAGAGGCCCCTGCTTACATCACAAAGCTCCAATTCATGTCTCCCAGCCTTCTAACGATTCCCCTGACTGTTACTAGTTAATTCAGAACAAACAGTGGAAAAACTCAGCGCCATTTCAGAGCAGACTACCCAATGAACTTGAGCTGAACCATCCCGTGTCTCAAGGAGTGAGAGGACGTGGGAACGGGGGAACAATAGAGGCTCCTGCCAGGACAGAGGGCAGACAGAGCACAGAATTCAGTGTGCCTAATTCCCCAGGAGAGATTTCACAAGGGCCCAAATCTTCCAAAGCATGAAAATCACATGGGCTTTTACCAAAGAGGAAGTCAGACACAATGCGGGGAAGGGCTCGGGAGCATTGGCTGCCTGCCCAGGACCTTGAATGTGTTGGTTTGTCCAGCCAGACGCAAGCCCATGCAAATGCAGCCACAGAGCCAAGAGGAGCTGAGGGAGGTGAAACCATAGGCATCGTGGCGATTCTCAGGGAAGGTATTCCTTAGGAGCAGCCTATTGTTGACGGAGGTGAAAGGAAAGTGTGGTTCCCTGTCCAGCAAATCTCAGATCCAAAAGCTGCTTCCACGTAACACGTGACAAGCAGCCCAGTGCCAGCCCTGGGCTGTCGGTTTGGTAGATTCTAAAGAACAGAGCCCTTCCCTGAAATGCAGCCCACCGTCTGATAGAGATTGTAAAAAATCACCCTCAGGAAAAGGCATCCTAGTATAAATATGCGCCGCTGAAAATTCAGATCCATGTTTAGTTCATTGTTTAGTTCCCAGTGCCTAGAGCCAGGTGCTTGGCTAAACGGAAGGAAAGTTAAATTCAAACTAATGTCATATCGAGACTACATATAAGAGCCGAAGACTGGGTGTATAGGTCATGGTACAACACCTCCCTGGCAGGTGTGACAACCTCGATTTGATTCCCTACCATCACATAAGAAAAATAGTAAAATAGAAGCTAAATAAGGAGAAAGATTGATTTAGAAACAGATGGTGCTCAATTGAGTTTTCCCAGAAAAAGTAAAAAGACAATCAGATGTTATAGACAAAAGAAAATATTCCAGAAAGAAGGGACAGTGTAAGATTATGCGTGCGTGCCTGTGTGTGTGTGTGTGTGTGTGTGTGTGTGCGTGCATATGTAAAAAATTAGAATCCCACGTGTTGATTTGAGTTACTGATTCTTAATGTGTGGTCTACAGACCACCCAACATGGATTTGGATTTTACAATTTAATTCAAATCTCTTGAATGGCGAACCTAGAAATTTACATTTCTAATAAGCATCTAATCTGTTTTAATGCATACAAAAATTGAGCTGGCTGAGGGGAAAAGGCAAATTTAAACAAATGGATCTTCTTCCCTTAACAACAGACCTAAAGAAAAGCACGTGGGGGGAGAAGACGAAATAAAGGAAAGAAGGGCATTCATCTAAGTCCTATATAGAGGGCTGTGGGGACGGAGTCAGGTCCGCTCCATGGCTAGTCCGTGCAGTGTCTGCTGTGTATATGGAGGACTGTGGGGACGGAGTCAGGTCCGCTCCATGGCTAGTCCGTGCAGTGTCCGCTGTGCTGTGCTGAGACACGCACGGCCGGCGTCACACAATGAAAGTGCCTCTGAGCACTCAGGTTTGCTCTATCCTAGGAGCAATGAAACACTAGTGAGGTTCTTCTTCAAGATGGGCTATCTCAGCCTCTCAACCTCCCAAGTACTCAGTGGGGGGGGGGGAGGGAAGGAGGGAAGGAGGGAAGGGAGAGGGAGGAGGGAGAGGAGGAGGAAAAGAGAGAGACTTTTCTTTTGGGCAGCCTCCCCATCACTGACTTTCCCAGGGCTCCCCTGCTTTTCCTGTCATTCACAAGCCTTGCAAGGATGTCTTATCGTCACCTCTCCTTTGACCAGCCTTCAAACCGTGGCAGACTCTGTCCTTCCTCAGCATTCTGTTAGCATGACTCTGAGCCCTCCAAAACCTTCATAGTTGCCAAGACTGCCTGGCATTCTATGATGCTTGACTTCTTTCCCTGACCTTCCTCCTCGCTTGCCTTCTACGTTAGCCCTGTAAACCTGGTGTCAGAGGAACTGTACCATCCATGGCCCTCTTATTCCTCTTATTTTCCTGTGCTTTAACTGCTTCTGTTTCTATTGTCTCTCATATTTTTAAATCAATGAACATCTGTTCTTGCCTTGCATACCTAATGTCTATGAGCATGTTCATCCAGCATCTGCTACTGTTGTCTGGGGAAAATAATTACCCTAATGTTTAGACGCTTAAAAATGCCCATGTTATTACGTTCTCACACATGGTGGGCCAAGAACCTGGAAAGGGAACAGTGAGAATGAGTCCTCTTTACTCAAAACATCTGAGCCTAAGCTAAGAGGACTCAAGTCTGGGATGACTTACAGGCTAGTGTGTGAAAAATGTGTGCAAACCCAGATATTTGTATTTGGAAACCCTAACCTCAGTGTAGTGGTTGGTACCCTAGCCTCAGTGTAGTGGTTGGTACCCTAGCCTCAGTGTAGTGGTTGGTACCCTAGCCTCAGTGTAGTGGTTGGTACCCTAACCTCAGTGTAGTGGTTGGTACCCTAGCCTCAGTGTAGTGGTTGGTACCCTAGCCTCAGTGTAGTGGTACCCGGGATGCTATGAAGCGGAACCTTTGAGGGGAAATTGAGTTTGGATGGGGTTTGCAGGTGGGGGCATCACACTGAGATTAGTGTCCCTTGAAAAGGTGGGAGAGAATGGAGCTAAAGGCACAAGGTACAGAAAAGGGAAGCCATCTGCCAGCCAGGAGGGGGTGCCTCACCACACACAAGATATACCAGCACTTTGATCCAGAAACGGGCATTTTGGTATTTTGTTAGGCTCCCTGCCAAGGGTGTTTTGGTCACAGCAGCACAAATGGATTAAGACAGATTGGAGAGGGAAATCTTTACTGGCGCACTTACTCGCCTGGAGTGACTAGGACTTGGTTTAATGTGTGATCTCTCCATGCAGCCTAGGCTTTCTGTAGGGCACTAGCTTGGGACTTGAGGGCAGGGTTTTATGACTAACAAGGCAGCAGCTGTGTGGTGTTTTCTGACCTGGCCTCAGAAGTCACACAGTATCATTTTCACCTGTGAGAGATGAGTCACCCATCTATGCGAGTTCCAAGTGAGGAGACACACATGCCGTCCCTTGAAATGAAGACAGTCACCTAATATGCAACGGCTTTGTAAAAGACATCTGACACCCATCACCACAGATCATACATAGGTTCAGGATATTCAGCTCAAGCCTGGCTCTAGACTTACATTTCCAAGTGATTGTCATTATGACTATTTAAAAAAAGGGGGGGGGTGTATAATCA
This sequence comes from Uromys caudimaculatus, assembly GCA_028551405.1. Classification (NCBI taxonomy): domain Eukaryota; kingdom Metazoa; phylum Chordata; class Mammalia; order Rodentia; family Muridae; genus Uromys; species Uromys caudimaculatus. The sequence goes on from CM052719.1 coordinate 33,426,303, forward strand.
CAAGCACTTGGTAGACTTAAGACACCGTTCCAAGCATCTGATGTGTACTAAGTCTTACAAACCCCACAATAACACTATGTCAAAACTATTAGTATTACTATTTGAAAATATTTTTAAATTATTTCAATTGATATATAATAGTTGAACGCGCTTACAGGAAACTGTAAATATATGCATGTGCTCAACAACATATAATGGTCAAAAAGAAGTAGCTAACATACCGATCATCTCCAACAGTCGTTTGCTTTGGAAGCCCCGAAACTCTTTCTATAAGTAGTCACCCCACTGTATCATAGAATGCTAATCCTTCTTCCCTACTGTGTCTTTGCTTCTCTGTTTCTTTGGGGTTTTTGGTTTTGTTTTTGTTTTGTTGCTGTTGTTTGGGTTTTTTTTTTTTCCTGTTTTTTGGTTTTTGTCGTTGTGGTTGGGTTTTTTTGTTTTTTGTTTTTGTTTTGTTTTTGCTTTCTACCCAGTCACCATCTCTGTTCTCCATCCCCGTCTCCTGGAAGCTGCCACTCTATTCTCACCTTCCATGAGGTCAGCCTGTGTAGTTTCCACATCTGAGTGAGGACACGTGGAGACTGCCTTCCTGTACATATCATCGAGGTTTTAAAAACGATGTCAAACAGTGCACATTGAGGTGGATCAAGAAATACAATGGAGCTCTTCTACAACCCGAGCCATCTGTTTCCAAATCTTAGAGTTTTAACCAGGAAACTACCTGGCACAGATCTTCAGCAGGCATTTCAAAGTCAGTACAATCAAAATAGAGTTTTAATCTACCATTTCCCAGTTCAAGTAAAAATATCTGACTGTATTTCTTACACATTCTCTCCTGATGAAAAATTCTATCATTCATATAAAGTTCAAACAACAGCTTGAGAGCCAACCTCTCCAAATCTCCATGTGAAATCTGTTCCCAGGCTATGTCGGCAGACCTCTCAAGGGCTTCCATACATTCCCACTGTTTCCCAACCTGGGAACCCCACGAACATCTTCCACGGGCCTACTGTATTCAGTGTCACCTGGACTCCTGCTTCCTGTTTCCTTCTATGATGATACAAGCATAAAATCTGACCATTGGGACTGTTTTAAAACTCTTAAAACTCTGATGGAATAAACTAAAAAATGTTAGTGTGACATACAAAATCCCCTCTGATGTGGCCTCGGAGACCCCGACCACCTGTGCTCTGCCCCTCACGTTTGTCAGCCTCTAGCTATGACAAATTACTTGTGCCTTCCTAACGTACATTTCTTGCCTTCCCACATATACAGAGTGTTTTCCCTCCTAATCCTGTCCCAGTTCAGTCCTCCTGAGAAACCGTTGCTTTTAAAATAAACAGCTAGGCAGATGTTGGCAGGAAGGAGAAGGCTGTTGAGGATACTCACCCCTTTTAAGACTGAGTAGAATATAACAGTATTAGGGTGTCAGTTGTCAGGTAACCAGGGAATGCATGCCATATCCTGGTAGCTTTGCCTCTTGATGGTTAAAATACTGCTGTGTGACTCAATAGCAACAGTTAGATGCTTCCCACTTTATCAGAAATTCAGGGACCAGGGTACTTTCATAATGACTAGCCCTATCCACCAAAGAACATCTTGAAGAGCATAGAAAAAAAAAATCTCAGGGATATCTTGACCCCCCCAGAGCATCCACCTTAGTATGGGATAAATGTTGTAGCCAAAGGGATGGCGCTTAATGATGACATCAGAAGAAAGAAGGAACCATAGAAAACGTCTTTAAAATCTACAGTGCAGGACTCAGTGGGCCAGTGCCTTCCAACTTAGCCCCACTCCTCTTTCTCTGGGATATTTTGTTTTGCTTTTTGCTAAATAAACTTCTGCTTAAACTTCCCATCTCTCTTAGCTTAATTATTTCCTCAAAAGAGATGGCAAGAACTTAGGAGAATTCTGGCATGGGGTACAGGCAGCAATCTTAGGACTCAGGAGTCTGAAACAAAGGGTTATTGCGAATTTGAAGCCAGGCTGGACTCTACAGGGAATGCTGGGCCAGCCAGGTACATGTTTCAAAAAACTGAAAGACCCAAAAGAATAAGGCTTTGTCCAGTAGCATTGCCCACCTACATCCAACCTTACAGACCTTTCTTGACATCTTTCCCAAGCACAGTTGATATGTCACAGTTATTCCATCAAGCTGGGGTGATAGTGGCACAAAAGATGTGGGAGAAACCATCAGCTCTCTGGTTGGACTTAAGGCTTTCTGCATGAGATGGAACTCATGCCTGGCACTACATGCGTGGCTGTGAACCTGAGACTAGATAGACCATGGATCTGGGGTAAATCCAAAACTACTGTTCTGCCAAAGGAACATAACAACAGAGTGACTTCTGTCAGCATTCCCCTATTCTCACAGACCAGTGCCTTGCTTAACCATCCCAGAAGCCTCCTTGTGGAGTATATGGGAACAAGTACAGAGACACACAACTAAACAACCTGCAGAACGTAAGAGATCTTAGAACACTCAGTCCCATGTAAGGTGTCTCCATGAAATCCCTCCCTCAGGGCTCACAGATCTATGCAAAAGAGGAAAGATTGTAAAAGCCAGTGAGGATGGAAGACAACAAGGAAACTGACTTCCAGACATGCCAGGGCTGATGCTCATATGAACTCAGAGAGACTGTGGCAGCAGGCATAGGTCTAAGCCAGAAAGGGCAAGTAGACACAAACTCCTGCCCCTCAGGAGCTATCTCCTATTGACAACCACTGGAAAAGGAAAACTTAGTTTTCTCCAACAGAGTCTTGGGGTATGCAAAGTACACTTAAGGGCAGGCCCCATGCCCAGCAGTAGATGGCTAACACAAAACAAAGTCAATGGTATTTTTTAAGAGTTTTTGTTTCATAATACTTTGTCTAGACATTTTTTAAAAGTCCTTCTGCCTGTATATTATATTTTCTAATTTCTGTTGTTTTGTGGCGTGTGTGTGTGTGTGTGTGTGTGTGTGTGTGTGTGTGTGTGTGTGTGTATGAGAGAGAGAGACAGACAAACAGAGACAGAGAGAGTGTGTGTGTGTGTCTCCCTATACGTTCTTGTGCTTTTGCTTTGGTTCTTTTTTTCTTCTATTTGTCCTATTCTAGTTTGTTAGTTAGTTTGTTTAGTCGTTTGTTTTCTAGAGAAAGAAAGAACATATGGGTTTGGATTTGGGTGGGTGGGGAGGTGGGGAGGATCTGGGAGGGGTTGGGAGAGAGGAAAACAGCTACCAGAATATATTGTATGAAAAAATATTTTCAATAAAAATTATAAATAAAATATACAAAGATGTTGTTCTGAGGTCCCCTTTAAGAGAGAATGAAACACAAAATGAACCTGTAAAAACGAGTAAGCCCGGTGCAGCCGCTGTCCCTTTGACCTTGACAGTCATCTCTGGCACCCTCCTGCTGACCTCAGTGACACCGCCCAGGTCATAGTTTTTTCTTTTCCTGTTCTGCAAAACCTTAGGAACCCATTGGGTAGTATGCCAACGTTATATCAACGCTGCCTGTATCGACAACTGCTTTTTAAAAATGTTTGTGTGTGTGCACCTGTGTATGTACACAGAGCTTAGAAGATATTGTTGTGTGTCCTCCTCTGTCCTTCTCTGTCTATTTTGGTGAGGCAGGGTCTCTCCCTAAACTCTGTGATGATGTCTACTGGGATAGGCTCAGAGCCAATAAGCTCAAATAGATCCTCTTGCCCCCGCCCACCTTGGAGCTCTGGCTGGAGGCGTTTGCCAAAGGCCCAGCTTGTTTTGTGGATGCTAGAATATGAACTCCACTCCTCACGGCTGCGCGGCAAATGCTTCGAACTGCCCAGCCGACTCTCGTGTCAAATCACAACTTATCAAACTGTGTGTTGTAAACTCATATGGGTTTCATAAAATGAAAGGTGCAGATCGCCAAAAAAGGCAACACTAGAAGCCCCCAAATTAATTCAAAATCAAACAAGTAATGAACCCGAAGTGTGTCTGCAAGGGCTGGCCCAAGTTGCATCTCCTGGCTGTGTTCTCGTTTGGGGTCTGAACACACTTTACACTGCATGTGCCGTCGTGTTATGTAACACTAGTAAAGCCTGCCTGGGCGGGGTGTTTTTACTCTACACAGACTTCTTGCTTTTAGAAAAGCATAATAGTTTGTCCCAGGAAACAAATGCTTGTAACGTTTTTCTATCGTCGTTCTTATTCCGTCTCTACAAAACAGGGCTCTGCTGTTCCCTTTCCAAAGGAAAAAAAAAGGAAATGAAAACGAATAAAAGACCAAGCAACCAAGTCTTAGGATATTTGATTTGAAAATTGTGGCTTAAGTCACAGACTCAAATGATACAAAATTATTAAATGATTTTTTTTTTTTTTTTTTTTGGCTTGAAACCTAGCACGGAATTTTCAAAACTTTCTCACATGGCTCTAAACATGTTTGCATCATTCAGTCCTTCAGATTCATGGGAAGTGATGTTCTAAGCATTCACAATTATAAAGGTAAGAGAGTGTTCTACTCTGAAAAAGAGAAAGATAGTCTGTGTTCATCAGTACCAAATATTCAGGCAGAATTTAAATATTTATGTAAAAATAAACAAGCATGCCCATCTCATTAGCATATAAACTTGCTATGTTTGCTACAAGAATATATGCATACCGAGGGATTTTTAAAGTAGATTTCTTTATGATTTATTATTAATAACTTTTGGCTTATATACTTATATTATATATGCGTGTATACATGATGCATGTATATATGTGTACTGGTAATTATTAAATCTGCTCTATGCTCCCACCAGGTGTGCATGTCTCCTCTACACCCACCCAAATATTTTGGATTCATGAATGAAAAGACACACACGCAACCTTTATGTTTTAATATGCCTTAACTAGCTCAATGGCTCGGCCACTCTTGAACCTCCACGTGGCTAACAAACTCCCCTCCGATATTCCCGAGTTAATACTTACTAAATCTATATTTTATCTTTGCTGCCCTGGACCCTGCTGGGCAGCCCTCTGGAGCCGCTTTCCCCTTTGCACCGACATTAAGGCTGTTTCTTCCTCCTGTACCTTCCCAGCGTGCTCTGCGTCCTCTGCCCTTCTCAGGGCAACGAAATCTAAAAGTCCCGCCTCTGTCTCTTTGCCCAGCCATTGGCTGCTGGCAACTTTATTTTCGAATTAGAGTCAACAGGGGCAGGGAGGGACCCTCAGTGCAGACGTGGGGGTTCTTATGTGATTTGGGGAGCCAAATTAACACAACTAGCATTAGAACCAATCCCCAATATATATGTATGCATGATATATGTATATGTATGTGTATGTATGTATGTATGTATGTATATTCAAGTTCATATAGAATTTCCTGAATAAAAATGAGTCATTAATGAAAAAGGTTGAAGAAGCTCTAATCTAATGGCACCAAATATTTGGTACAATAATTAAAAAAAAAATACAGTGTAGCCAACCTGCCCTATAAGCCAACTCATGAGATAATAGGTTTAAATAATTACACATCAACTAACATCTCATTCTTTTTGCAACAGTTGTGTGTGTGTGTGTGTGTGTGTGTGTGTGTGTGTGTGTGTGTGAATATCTGTGTGTGTGACTGTGCATGTGGGTGCACACACACCTTTGTGGAGGGGTATATACAACAACCTAGCCAAAAAAAAAAAAAAGCCGGGCAGTGGTGGCGCACGCCTTTAATCCCAGCACTTGGGAGGCAGAGGCAGGTGGATTTCTGAGTTTGAGGTCAGCCTGATCTACAGAGCGAGTTCCAGGACAGCCAGGGCTACACAGAGAAACCCTGTTTCAGAAAACCAAAAAAAAAAAAAAAACCAACCTAGCCAGTGACTGACAGAAGAGATGTGTTCTGCAGTCATACACCCATCCGAAATAGACAAAATCAACAGAATATGTTATGTTTATTTTACTAATAATTCAACATAGGTGGGACACTGGAAAATACCTGGAACTAGAAGAATGGCCCTATCCCCTGAGACCTGGACAGTCCCGCACAGTGGGGGGGGAGGGGAGGATGATGCTATTCCCGGCTCTGGGTGGGCTGTGGCATTCCTGCCCTGCACTTTCCCAGACTGATTCACTCCATTTACAGATTCTTGAATCTCTTTTATCTTTTCTCCAAGTGCATCCAAACAGAATGCTCTACCGCAAGTGTTGTGCTCTCCTGGGCCAGGATGGCCCTGCGCTATTACAAATTAAGTCCAAGAGCCTCCTCCGTGGGTTTTTAGATATTTCGTACTTCTCTCTCCACACCCTTGCCTCTCTTATTAGGAATCAGAGCACCCTGACCCATAGCACCAGACACGCTTGATTCTACACTACACCTAAACCAGGATGCTACCCAGACCCCCTGACCTCGACTCCCGTCCCAAGCAGACGCTGGAGTTGAGCTAACCTGGGTTGTTTATTTTTACTTCTACCGTTTGTTAGCTATGGGATCTTATGTGAGCTCTTCCAAGTCAGAGAAGCTATTCGCTAGCCTGAGAAATGACACTAGCCATAGCAATATGCTGGGCTGGTGCAAAAATGCACAAAGACACAGGTAAAGCAGTTATTACCACACCCGGACCACAGAGGTGATCAACAAATAGTCATCTCCTTGGTGACCGACTGCCATTCCCCTTTCCCAGACTGATTCGTTCCATTTACAGATTCTAATCTCTTTTTTTTTTTCTCCAAGTACATCCAAACAGAATGCTCTATTGCAAGTGTTCTGCTGTGGGTCCCACTTATTATCACTCCCACAGACACCTTCACTTTGGCTGCAGCACCCAGACAGAGAAGCTTCATCTCTAGATCATTCTGATACTTGCCTCTGTGTATCAAACAGTCATGTCCAACATGCGGAAACAGTCATGTCCAACATGCAGAAACAGTCATGTCCAACATGCAGAAACAGTCATGTCCAACATGCAGAGGCCTAAGCAGTAGGCTGCCGCCTGTGACTGGGATAGTTATGAATGTAGCCCAAACTTAAAATGAAAACTTACTTAGCACGTGGTGAGATATTGAGGGGTAGGCAGGGCAAGAAAGGGGGTGTCACAGATAACAAAGTCATTTCTATATCACCTGATTGGGGACATATATTCTAATTGTAGAAATACTTGTTCGTTTGTTTTTTATGCAGTGCGGGGCGCTGTGCAGAAACATCTCATTTTATTGCTACCAAATCCTCCCAATACCCCTACAAGCACAATAATTACTCCTGTTTACAGCTGAAAAAAACCTGACCAAAGCTAGATACTAAGAGAGCATATTAACGCGCTCAAAACTGCTAAATTCCTAAGTGCCTGGATGTGCTTGGGTTTTATTTTAATTGAAAGCATAGAGGCTGTGGTGTGATTGCTTTTAACTTCCCAGTAAAGTGCACTGCTGAGCCAGTAGATGATAAACAGGAGGACAGGTGTTACTTAAGGGAATGATGGAAGTTATAACCCGAAACCTCCTTGGGCGGGGAGCGGTCTGGGCGACTGAACCCAGCTGGGAGCTCCTCTGGCCAGGCGCTGTGTCTCACTTCCAAAGTTGGAGCTCTCCTTGGTGGGAGGGGGCGGGGAGGAGAGGCCAGTGACGTCACTCCGCAGCAGGGATAAAACTCCCAGACCGCATACCCAGCTAGATCGCAGCCCCAGGAGCTGAGTTGTCCGGTTCCGAGACTAGTGCTTCCCAGAGCCACCCGTCGCTGGACCCACTCGCAGGAAGGCATCATGCCCCAGAACGTAGTTCTCCCGGGCCCTGCGCCCTGGGGCTTCAGACTCTCTGGGGGCATAGACTTCAACCAGCCTTTGATCATCACCAGGGTAGGTGTTTTCCATTCTGATTTTTTGCTACAGGTCAGTGGCCCTGCAGTTAAAAGAGAGTAACCAAGAAGGCCGGGGAGGGAGACAGGATAGTGCACTGGCGGGGACTGAGCTTCTAGCTCCCAGTTGGACTTCAGCAACAAGCTGGAAGGATGCAAAAACAGTTTTGAGATTTAACCAAGGCAGCTCACAAACTCCTGCATCCCTTTGCCTTGGTCCCCAGCTGCATTTCCCAGAGAGCTCAACTGGCAGTGCGGAACCCTGGGCTCAGAGGAGGTCTCCAGAGCTGAGGGGTGCGTTTGGCTTTCCCCACCCCGTTTTCTTTCATATCAAACAGATACCAGATATGGGGTAGCACTAAACTTGCATCTGAGCAATTTTCTTGCCTGGATGAGAACTTCAGCAGGGCGCTGTTCTCAGGGCACAGCTTGGACTGGCCAAGTGAGAACCTCTCATATCAGCCAGACAGGGAACATATTACTAATGTGTATTCCTCTGTTTCCAGGCATTCTGGATAAATATTTTCCAAAGCTGGGAACTTGGCTGAGGAAGCATTACCTATAATTCAAACTACAAAGAAAACCTGGGCAATAGTTTACCTGATAGAGAGCAAACCGCTCAGTCTAATAACTTTGAAAAAAGAACACTTTCGTAGTAAAAACCAAACTGCCTTATTCCAGGGTTATCTAAAGCAGAACCCAACAAGAAGAGGGTGTAAAAATGAAACCCAGTGTTCCTTTTCTGTCAACAAATATCTAGAATAATTGTAAAGCATCTAGTGGATAACTTCAACTTTTTGAAAGCCATCTTTTCGGTTACTCATTCTAAACATGAAGGCACAAACTTTTAAATATTATAATTTTATATTCTAAACGTCACACTTTCTTACTGCTCGTGCTACGTTTTATGATACATGCTTTATAGTCTGACCATTCACAGATTCTGAATAGGGCAATGTACACACATTAATATTATTTGTGAAACCCTATGCTTTTAAAAAACTCCAAAGCATGTATCATAGGGATGCACACAACGACTCGTTTCAAGCATTGTTTTACATTTTTCAAAAACACATAAACACATCTGACATGTGTTTTCATATGAGACATTAAAACATACCCCCAGAAACGCTGTTAAGTAAATTAAGCAGAAAATACTTCCATGATGTGGGCCAAGCAATTCCTTTTATAGATTTACCAAAGAAAACAGTTTCCACTGTCTCTAAGAAATATGTGTAGTTTATAAGGTCCCACTTGCTCATATTAACTATCAGAAGCTCTTGAGTCCTAACAAAGAATGATTTATTAATCATATTTAAATTAAATCGGAAAGAATGAATTATGCCATAAAGACTTTTGAAGAAATTTATAAAAGAATCATCTTACTATTACTCTGTAACATGAATCATATGTTTGGAACTTGGGATTGTTGACACTAAAAGCAAGATTTATCTCAATGCAAGCCTACATCTGCATTCAGACTACAAAGACCATCGGTAAATGTATTCGATGTCATGACATTTTTATTTGAAGAGCCATTCTGTCTTGGATTTCTAACTCATAGCTAATGTGTGTCACAATTGTGGGCACTTGATCCAATAATAAACCAGACATTATTTATTTAAAAGTACACATTTTCGATGGTTTTAACTTCTAGGGAACAGATAACTCCTATTTGTTCAACTCCAAGTGTCCCCAGAACCGTGCATATCAGTGATTCTTGTTAAATCAATGCAAGCCCACTCACTTGGGCTTTTATGCCTTCATGGATTCTTATTAAGAATATGTCCATAATAATTACAGAGACATGAGAAATCATTTGGATAAAAACTTTAGAGGTGTTAGTCAAAAGTATCTGCTGCTGCTAGGCAGTCATTCTATTTTGTAATTTTAATATTATTCTATTCTATTTTTTTGCTTGTCACACAGATTCCTCTAAGACTGTTACATTTGTTAACTCACTTACAACATCCCTATAAAAGTAGAAGGAACTGGGTCCCCTTTCACAGATTACAGGAATAAGGCTTAAAGGCAGTCTTTGGGCCACCAGTGATCACAAGTGCAGAACCAGGTCCACCAACTCTAGTGCCTGCACACTTAAGTCTCACCCATGAGAAAAACAACCCTCACTGTCCCCAGTGACATCCAATTTGTCAGTGGCACTATCCTTCAGACTGCTGTCTTTATTCAAGATATCATAACTTCCTGCCCAGAAGCCTGCCTACGGTCTCAAATTCACCCTGCATATTCTTTTTTTTTTTTTTTTTTTTTTTTTTTTTTTTTTTTTTTGATACTTTATTTACATTTCCGATGTTTCCCCTTTTCTGGGTCTCCTCTTTGGAAACCCCCTATCCCCTCCCCCTCCCCCTCCCCGCCTCTGTGAGGGAATTCCTCCTCCCGCCTACCCGCCCACCCATTCCCATATTCCCACCTTGACATTCCCCTTTACTGGGGCCTCTAGCACCCTCAGGCCCAAAGTCCTCTCCTTTCTCCCTGATGGCCATCGAGGTGATTCCTCTGCCTCATATGTAGTCCAAACCATGGGTCAATAGATGTGTATTCTTTGGTTAGTGGTCTGAACTCCAGGACGACCAGGGGG
>CM052719.1:33437186-33474698 GCA_028551405.1 Uromys caudimaculatus
TTGCTCAGCCTGCTTTCTTATAGAGCCCAAGACTACCAGCCCACAGATGGTACCACTCACAAGGGGCCCTCCCCCCTTGATCACTAATTGAGAAAATGCCTTACCGCTGGATCTCATGGAGGCATTTTCTCAACTGAAACTCCTTTCTCTGTGATAACTCCAGCTTGTGTCAAGTTGACACACAAAACCAGCCAGTACAGCTACCAAATACATTATCACTAGAGGAGCGTACATATCCGAAATTAGGGTCCCAGGTTGCTGCTGTCTCCTGTGTTCTCCTGCTTTAAGGCAACATGTGCTGCCCGCTCCATCTACTGAAACTGCAGTCACAGAGTCACCACAGAGAGTTTCTGCCCCATAGTTATTCACAAACCCACTAATCAGTGAAATAAAGTTTAGTATAATTTGAAGAAACGCACGCACTCACTCACACATCAAAAGGAAGGAAAATAAACCATCAGACTCAAGATTTTCTAGACAATACCTGCATTACATTTTGTGTAGGATGAAAATGTAGGCTTGGGATACTTGGTTTAAGAGAGAATGTTATGTTACATTTCAAGTCTGAAGTGCCTCCCACTGCATTGTGATTCAAACCTCAGTCTTTAGGAATGCTGAAGGCTCAGGAGCTTTTCAGGGCCTGGTTGATGGAGGTAGTCAGGAGAGCCCAGGTTTGAGGTCTGACGTTACACTGGTTTCAGCCTAGGTAACCGACTACACCCTCTATAGATGTGTTAGATATACAGTCACATAATGACACAAACTCATAGACAGTGCACACCTCACTGTATTCCATAGAGCAGTGCTTGAGGTTCACATCTCTACATGAGCTTCTTTTGTTTTGGAGTGTGTTGTTGTTTGGGTGGTTGGTTGGTTGGTTGGTTGGTTGTTTTTTTGTTTTGGGGATGGTTTTGTTTTGTTTTGGTTCATTTTGTTTTGTTCTGTTTTACTTTGTAAGAAGATCCTAAGGGTTCTTCTGGAAGATTCTTGACCAACCAGGAAGTGGGGTTACTCTCACAGCAGACACAAATTGTTGACATTTGTAAAATTCCAATATGGAATGCAGCACATACTCAGGTGCTGAGTCTGTGCTAAGGCCAGTAAGTCTCCCCCCCCTCCCTGCTTCCTTCAACTCAGGGAACTTCAGGTTCAGTGTGCCTGAGCTAGACCTGAGGACCAACTCAGATGGTGCCAATGCATTCTCAATGCTTGCCTCCCTCCCTCCCTCCCTCCCTCCCTCCCTCCCTCCCTCCCTTCCCCCCTCTCCCTCTGTGTATGTCTGTCTCTCTGTCTCTGTGTGTGTGTGTGTGTGTGTGTGTGTGTCTCTCTCTCACACACACACACACACGTACAAATCTGTCACTTCAATCTAAACTTTATTTGAAATTTGAAAATTTAGAATGAGGTGCTTATAGTTAAAGACAATCTTGTCCTAGGATAATCGAGGGCGGTAGAAAAATGGATGCAAATAAAATCCAGTGTCATTTTGTGCTAGCAATGACAGTGTCTACAGAGAAGCACTGGTTCATATGTTCATAATATTGATTGCAAAGTATCCTGTTAAGTGAAAGGCACCGAGGGGGAACGGTTATAATTTAGATGGACCCCTCCCTCCCGAGAAGCACACGAAGGGACATGTATATACATAAACTACCATGACAAACTGGTCCAAAACTTCAAAAGCAAAGTATGGCATGAGAGATAGCAGGAGGCACAGGGGCGGGGAGGTTACCCACAGTGAGGCTGCACAGAGCAATGGAAGACAGAAGAGCCTGTAAGACAGCTTCAATAGGAATTTCATATTTTTCACGGAATAACTAACCCCATGTGAGTATTTTACAATTTCTGAGCATCGATTTTTCTCATATTAAAATAACAGTAAATGTTTTTGCAAGATCGTCTTAAGAATTAAGCAAGATAAAAAGTCCTAATAATAATACTAACATGACAGTAAAAATCATTGTCTTCATTCAAACTACACATTAGAATCTTGCAGATCTCTTTGCAAACACCTAGGCTCAGGGTCATGAGCACATTTTGTGTAAAGGGTGTGAGAATGTCACCCTAGAAACTTCCATAGTACCCAGCTCCTAGAGGGGTTTAAATGCCTGCCAAGACTTCCAAAGTTCATTTGGTATGGAATGAGGGACAACCGAATAGATAACATGAAGAGCCACAATCATCTAAGGTATTTGTAAATAGCACAGTTCCCAGGTCCTTTCCTATTGATTCTGAGTCTTGATCCCTGACATCTGGTATAGGAGGGAGTCTATGGCCAACAAGGACCCCAGGTGGTTCTTGTAACAGGGAAGTTTAAAATCACAATGTTGAGTGATTGACCACAGGGCTATGGCCAGTTATCTCTCTGGTAACCTTAATAGTTAAGACATTAATGACCACAAATACAAAATAATTCATTTTAAAACCCCATGCTTCATCTTACCTCTCTGTTCTCTCAGCTGGAGAAAGCATAGTAATAAAAAGCTGTGGGCACACTATAAAAATCCAAAGTAATAATATAATAGTAGGACATTGAAATAAAGCAGCAGTATAAATTAGTCATGAATAGTGGATTCGACCTCAGTGAACGGTTTAACTTACAAAACCGAAGCCTCGTCATTAGTCATTCTAATCATCAGCCTTGCTGAACCAGAAAACTAGGAAGGATTAAAAGCACTGTATGTCTCCTTCTCTATATATCCCCTTTGTGCCTGATCCATCCATCTGAAGAGGATTAAAAGCAGTAAGGGCCATGTTGAAAACAAAGTCAGAAGTGGGTTCTCTCCATCATCAACGACACTCCCTAGTTGACTTCCGTTCTGTTTTCCTTTCTGTTGCTGTGATACAACACCCTGACCAAAAGCAATGTAGAGGAAAAGGCGTTTGCTTCAGCTTACAATTCCAGGTCACTGAAGGAAGAGAAAGGGAACCCAAGGCATACAGCAGGAACTGCGTCGGAAGCTGTCTGTCAGCTGGAAAGCTTGTACTCGTTTTCCTATTTGTCTCAGCACCACCTCCTAGAGATGATACTGCTGACAGTGGCTGGGCCTTCCTATGTCAATCAACAGTCAAGACAATCCCCTACGGACATGCCCACAGGTCCATCTAGGCAATCCCTCAGCTGAGGCTATCCTTTCAGATGTCTCTACTCTGGGTTAAGATGAGAGTTAAAGCCACCCAGACCAGCTTCTGAAATGCCTAGTGACATGGTCATGGAGCTGCTCTCAGCTCAGCAGGAAGCCCTGGGATACTTTGAGGTCTTCTTGTAAAAACAGAACAGTCCTTTCTGCTAACCTATCATAGAGCATTGCTGAAAAAAAGTGAAAACAGTTTTTAAAATGTAGCATTTTGTAGAAAGATAAGATGAAATCCTTAACTTTCAGATTTACTGTTAATAAAACTTAGTGCCTTCTAATATCTAAAATATTTGACTTTGATATTTGAAGTCTGCTCAATAGATAAAGTCAATATTTGTTACTTGTTCAACATTGAAGGTCTGATGTCTGCTTAAAATGTCTATAGGCATTTAACGCACCCAGCAGCATAGTGCATAAGCACAGATGCATATAGACACACATATACACAGCTTTAGTGTCCATTCATCATAACCAAAGTTAAAACAGAAAAATAAGTTAAATACTTCCAGATCAAGATTGACTGTTTTACAGCTTGAGTCTATTCAGCTGTATTACTAAACATAAGAGGGGCTTTACCAGCAGACACACTAAGCCTCATTTAATGTTTTAGCCCAAAGGAAGCATTCTGACCTTAGAAGGTTAAAAATAGAAAGTACTGCCCTGGATATTCTATATTGAAAGAATATTAAACAATTAGGACTCTTTTTATCCCTACCAGGGCCATTGGGGATGGAAACTTTGTTCTAACAGTCCTGAGTCCAGGAGAACTTCTAAATAAAAGTCAATATTAAGTAGCTCCCAAAGGCTAAGATGTCATAAGCCCAGTTGTCCTCACCAAGCTTCTATCAACTGTTCCCAATAGAAAATCTTCATGACACAGAAACTAACCAAGCGCAATAAACAATCTAGCAATAGTTCTGGAGTCCTAAGACACATGAGAACTTAACTATTTTTGAAGATTTTATTTATCTAAATGAACTTGACTCTCTCTAGGGGCTCAGAATGGAACAAAATATGCAAATTAAAAACAGCAAATTGACTATTAATCCTGGAGTAATGTATTAGGAACACTAGAGCTTATTCCTAGAGCAATTTGAGGTTTAAAATAAGACTCATGAGTAATTCTGATTTACAATTTCTAGCTTCCAAATATAAAAATGGTACGTTCACAATAATAAACTGGGCTGGGATAATGACTCAGTAGAAAGAGCACTTGCTGCATTAGCACGGAGTTCAGATCCCAGCAAACAAGTAATAATTCTGGCATGGCCAGACCTGAAACCCAGTCACTTTGAAGCTGTGGAAACAAGGGGCTTCTTCTTCTCAGCCAGCCTAGCAGGAAAATAGGGAGTTACAAGTTCAGTAAGAGATCCTGCCTCAGATTAATGTCTTAGTTAGGGTTTTCCTGCTGTGAACAGACACCATGACCAAGACAACTCGTATAAGGACAACATTTAATTGGGGCTGGCTTACAGGTTCAGAGGTTCAGTTCCTTATCATCAAAGTAGGAATATGGCAGCAATCAGGCAGGCATGGTGCAGGAGGAGCTGAGATTTCTACATCTTCATCTGAAGGCTGCTAGCAGAATACTGGCTTCTAGGCAGCTAGGATGAGGGTCTTAAAGCCCACACCCATAGTGACACACCTACTCCAACAAGGCCACACCTTCTAAGAGAGCCACTCCCTGGGCCGAGTACATACAAACCATTACAGTAAATAAGGAAGTAAATGATAACACAGGATACCTAATGTCCTCCTTTGTACTAAGAGAAAACATGAAGATGTGCAGGATTGTACCTGTCAGCATGTGCACAGGGAGGGAGAGAGAGAGAGAGAGAGAGATCACATATACACAACATACACATATATAATTTTTAAGTACCTGCTTTTTCTTCATAAGCCCTAATTTAAATGAACCCAGCTTGTTATGACAGCCTTGGTATAAAGCTGAAATAATGAAGCAGTCCTTGGTTACAGTGGCTGTTTGGGAAATACACTATGAGACATTCGAAATTCAGATAATCCTTGACCTATGATGGAGTTATATCCTGATAACACCATCAAAAGTTGAAACTACTGTAAGTTGAAAATGCATAATGCATCTTGATAGATTTAACATTGCCCAACACTATAGCTTGCAAACACGGTACACTCACGGAATGTTGTCTACTCGCCTAGCCTGAGCTTCAGAGTCCTCTCTCTCTCTCCTGACTTGACCTGAGCGCTGCAGTTACCTCCAAAATCATTAGCAAGTGTTCTACTCCAAATCACCAGCTAAGCAAAAGACCAAACTACAGTGCCCAAAGTCTGATTCATCCTGAATGTATACACCTTTTGAGCCACAGTAAAGCTGTTAATTGCCAGTCCAGTCAGCATGAGTCAGGGACCCTCCAGCACCTAAGCTTGCAGTCTAGTTGAGAAGACAGTAATACACAAGTAACTAAGCAAATAAAAAATTAAAAGTAATCTTCATGAAGGAAATAAACAAGATTTAAAGATAAATACCAAGGTTGGAGGACTAGAAAAAAGACACTTCAGAACTTTAGGGAATTTTCTAAAAATGCAGTATTTCCACTTAAACCTAAAGGCTAAGAAGGAGCCACCAGGTGAGGAGTATTTCATATAGAAATAGCTATGCATGTAAAACTTTAAGGAGGTACAGAATTGCTCTGTTTGAGGAACTTAAAGGAAATCAGAATAGCCAGTGTGTATTATATAAAGGAGTGCAGGAATGGGGTCAGATGTCTAGAAGGTTAGCTAGGGAGATATCTATCCATGTGAGTACAGACAGAAAAATGGGAGAAAAACTTACACAGAAAAATAACCTTTCATTTTTAACTGGATATTCTGTATACTAGTGCTCTACATTTTCTATTTCTAAGCATTAAATATACAGTAACATACATTTTCCTATATCCTAAAGTATTATTCCTTTCATTTTTCCACTACTAAAAATTTCACACACATTCTGATAGAAAAAAAATTGAATCTCATTTTTTCCCCTATTTTGAAAAATCTCTGATTTTTAAGTAACATGTTTAGATCATTTATATTTAATGTAGTTACTGATCAGGTTTAATTAAAACCTATTATCTTATTAGATGTTTTCTATTTATTCCACGTGTTCATCATTCATGGAGAAGATGAAAACTTTGTCATCGGTTCCCAGTGGTTCTTACATTCATGCTAACTTACACCAAGCCATTACCAATGTATTATTTTACCTGAGTTTTTCTTAACAGCTATTATGTTGGCCACTTCTTCCCCCATGCTCTGTCACAGGTACAGTCCCTGCATAGGCATGGGTCCTTCCTTCCTTGGAGGTATCATCTTTCCTTGAATTTCTGGTTTTCTTCCCAGTGACTTCAGTTCTCTAGAATGCCTTAAATGTCTATATTGTCAGTCTTCTTTTTGTCAGTTCAGGAGTGACCCTTTCCCCAGATTCCTAGACTTAGATGCTCTTGTCCTAGCTTAAGCTGTTATAACTGGGTGGCTTTTCAACAGCAAAAACTGTTTCTTACAGTTCTAAAAGCTAGAAATCTAAGTCAGGGTATCAACATTCCAGATTTCAGATGACCAACTTCTTGTGTCTCTACAGAGATGGCAGGAGCTATTTTGGAGGACTATTTGTAAAGGGTCTAGTCTAAGCCATGAAGGCTCTAGACTACCAACCTTCTCAGGGGCTTCTTCTTCAAAAGTCATCACCTGGGAAAACAGTCAACATATGAACATGGCGGGGGGGGGGGTATAAGTATCTAACCCATGCTGCTCTCCTCATGATAATGTTAAAAATGAAAACTTACCAAGTTGCTTAAGTAGGTTTAAGCACCAAAGTTGCCAAAATGTAGAAAAACTCTATCTCAAAATAGAAATTTCTGGCTAACAAAAAAGCTTTAAATTTATTTGTTTTCAACAGAGAAAATATCCACAGATGTAGTTATATGAAATATTTTAAAAACAAGAGATAAAATGGTGCCTAAAATATGGCTGGTATGAAAATTTTTAACATAATAAAATATCACTAATACAACTGAGCAACTGAGAGTTCTTTTAAAATTAGGTTTAAGATTTGGCAACAAGTGGAACACTGAAAAATTTGCCAGGACAACATACAACTACTAAGTATAAAACTCAGGAAACTGCTGGATGTGGGATTTTAAGTGGTGTCTTGGTTTCTTCCAGATCACTCCAGGAAGCAAGGCAGCAGCTGCCAACCTGTGTCCTGGAGATGTCATCCTGGCTATTGATGGCTTTGGTACGGAGTCTATGACTCACGCTGACGCTCAGGACAGGATTAAAGCAGCGTCTTACCAGCTGTGCCTCAAGATTGACAGGTGCGCCTCAGCTAATTGGGTCAAAGCTTGAGAGCCTGAACCAGAGCTCTAATCTCATGTGCCTCCTGAGGAATGTCATAGGCCTAGAATTCTGATGGAGTTTCTTATGTAGTTGCCACTTCATTCTCGTATTCACAAAAATTGGTCAATCTAGCATTTATGAATAAACCATTTTCAAAAAAGATCTTTGAGATATCAAAATTAAAATGGTACAGAGGAATGTCTTCTTCATGCCGTAGCCCAGGGACTCGACAGTGAAAATAATTATGGCCATGACAACACAAGAATGAACAGCTGATCATATATCTGTGATACAGAATAGGATTGAAAGTTGCTCCACAAAGAATCTCCTGATTTACCCACAGGTGACCACGTTAAATGTGGTTGCAAATAGCCTCCCAGGCATTTTGTACAGGTTCATATCAAAAGATATGAACAAGATATTATAAGCAAACCTCCTAAAGCAAACACTTGAAGCCTACTTGTTCTGACAGCCTTGGTATGAAGCTGGAAATAACGAATAGTAACTGGTTATAGCGGCCCTTTGCATGGGATTACCATGTTAGTTTTGTACTCAGGTAACCATCTCCACTGGCGCAGAGGACCGACTCCATCAGGCAGCCATAAGCCTCATGAAGAAAAATAGATTCTTTTCTATCTGTGCCTGTGCTTCTGAGCCACAGACACATGAGAAGGGCAGGACAAACCACAGCTCTGTGACGCCAGACACACAGCCATGTGGCCAATCTCTCCCTGGCTCCTGTGGCAGCCTTGGTAGGATAGGAGAGAAGAGAGACCAGGCAGCTTGCCTCCCAATGTGGGGTATCTCAAAACCTCCCCCTTCTGTGTTTCTTACACACACTGGAGCTGTTCTTTCTTCAGAAGCCACACCACGCACTCCAGGCAGTCCTACTGTGTTCTCAGGTCCTCAAAAGAACACTTACGATCTAAGACTGACTAAATGAGGATGTGCAGAATAAGTAGAAGACAAATTCTTTGGGCTTAAATTTGTGAAGGCTGCTAATATTTTTCAAACACGTGATGGGAAATGATGTATATCAGATTTAGAGTTTGCAAACTTTGTTTTATTTGCAGGGCAGAAACTCGCTTGTGGTCTCCGCAGGTGTCTGAAGATGGAAAAGCGCATCCCTTCAGAATCAACTTAGAAGCTGAACCGCAGGTACGAAGTAAAGAGGGAGTGATATCACATCCATTTCTGTCACGGGGGTGGGGAAGAAGCATCAAATCTAAAAACCTGAACGAGTCACCTGTAAAGCTGTGATTGGTCTCTACTCTATGAGATTAATTTATATGATTCTTGTGTTCTTACATCCAGAGAAAAACAGAGTGTCCCTAGGCAAGTATCTCTTTAAAGATCAAGCATATTCTCTGCTGGACATGTTAGTGTGTGTCTGTGGTCCCAGAGCTTAGGAGATGGAGGCAGGATTGCTGAAAGGTCAGTGACAGTCCAGAATAGGCAGAAAGTTCCAGGCCAGCCAGGGCTCCATATTGAGGCCGTGCCATTCAGAAAACCATGGGGAAAAATATACATTCTCATTAGGAACAATGTGACTAATTTGAATGGAGTCCACTATTATTATTATTGTTTATTATTATTATTATTATTATTATTATTATTATTATTATTATTTTATTCCTTGTGATAGGCTTCAGACAAATAAATGGCCATGATGTAATCTAAGAACCTTAAGTTGTTCAAATAAAGCAAAATAAAAACTAGGCTGTGCCATTTGGAACAGGTGTCTCTAATCTAATAATTACTGTGATCTTCAGTCTTTTAAGGTCTTTTGTACAGGTCTTATTTTTGACATCCTTCTTCAGATATCAGCTCTAATATTCTATAATTAAATTTACCTTAGCCCAAAAGAAGTTTGTTATCACAGAGATATTCCACTCATGCAGCTGACTTACAAAAGATAAAGGCCTTTTCCCCCGAGGCAAGCCTGTCTCTTAAGCCACGTGAATCTAATCATCTGATGCCTATCTGGCTATGTCTACTTTCATAAAATCGGCACCCCCTCCAAAACTGAAATTGAATCAAACTTCAATTATAATACACTGGAAAATCTAATTAAGAACAGGGTTTTGGAACCTCTACTTAGAAGCTGCCAAGGTTTAAAGATACAAAGATATGTATTTAATAGCATCTTTGAAACAAGCTTTTCTATTAAGATGCTCCATGTTCCTAGCATGTACGTTTCTAGCTACCTGGTGAGACTGCTTGAGAGCACTTTTATAATTCACATTTGTCCTTGTGAGGCTCGTTGGCTCCCGGGTTTGTCCGGATGTTTTCTACTTGCCCCAGTAAGGCCCTGTTTTCATGTCATAAAACAGACACAGCACAGTGTAAGTACAAGTACTCATAGGCTACTCAAAGATTAAGGACAGCGGTGTAAGCAAAGGCCTGGAGCTAGTCAGCTGAGTGGGGGTCTTAAGCTTAGTGGCTTGTCCCCTTAGCCCCCAAAGCTGGGTCAGAAGCCTCCCCAACATTCAACAACACACACCCGCTTATCTAAGGGCTTTCTGTCTTCACTGCCACCGTGACAAGGAAGAGTCCCTTCCTTGTGATGATTACAAAGGAGATTAGATTATATTCTAAAGTGTCCTCCTTCAAAGCTTTATTTCAGTTAAAATACAGTTCCTCCCCGGCCCACACAGAAAAAGAAGCAAAACATGTAGTCTTTACCCAAAGGATTTGTACGATTCTTGCCCTGGCTTTGACTAAAGGGAAGGGAGAGCCTGTACCTAAAGATTATGAGCAAAAAGAAGAGAGAATGGGCCTCAAGGAAAATGAACAGGATATGGAATATTCTAAAGGTGGTCGCAGCAAGCACCCAGTACATCACAGACTAATGAGTGGGTGAGATTAGCTGGCCAGAGGATAAAATGTGCATTTCCCAGCAATGACTAGGACTGGTCCTGAGGAGCATTTCAGCTACCAACTGCTAAGTTGTGTGATCTTGGAAGGTGAGTGGCATATTTAGGTCAGATAAGACTTTCATTCGTCAGAGGAAACCAAATGGTGAAAGAAGTGGGAGAGTTGATATAGATCTGCTCTCCTCTGTTAGAAATGCTCAGGACCTGAAACCTTAGGTTAACTTGAAACATTTGCATACACATAGTGAGAGACTTTGTCGAAGAGACAACCTAAAGTTTCATTTTGCCCATTTTACATCTTGACACATAGGTTCGGGGTTATGAGCCCACCCATTTCATTGGGACCCAGTGCATGAGGCCAAGGGTGGGATTTTCTGTTTGTGACACCATATTATTGCTCAAAACACTCCTCTTTTGGGGACAGTTTGGATTTCTGGATTTTGGATGAGAGATGTTCAACCTGTAAACATGGCAGAAAGAGATCTGAAAGCCATTGGTGGCTCACCTCACATGCTAGAGTCCTGTCCGTTGACTAGTAACAACCTCTAAGCAGCACTTGACTCGACACAAAGAAAGGTTAGATGAAGCACGAAGCTCTAGATACATCACCTTTGTGTGGACACAGTGCTTTGCAGTAATGCACAAACCTGTTTACTTCCCAGCCACATCGGTTGGTCATTTAGAGGCAATGCATGTGAACAGGAGACCCCTGTGGCCTTTCTGCACACATCTGTTGACTGTCCAAACTTGGAGTCTCCAGAATGCAAAGCATAAAATTCCCATTTCTCTGCCCTCACACAGCACACACTGAGCACTGCATTACATGTGAATTACATTCCTATCCCACAGGTCTCCTTGTTTTACAAACTCTAACTCACCAACCTGCGATATAAAAGCTGAGGTAACTAAACAGGTTCAATCGATGGGCCAAGTCCAGGGTGAGACTTAATCCCAGTTGCTGCTCACACCCTGTAAGGACTGGTTAAACCAAGGTGTACTGAAGTCACACTGGGAGTCTGTGTTTTGCTACCTTCTCTCCAGAATTTAACATTGATGACAAGTCCTGAGCTGAAGTGAGAAAAGTGATCTGCAAATCTGTGTGCATTCATTTATGAACGCCACTCTTCTAGGAACTAGCTTTTAAGGCATAATTCTAACTTTAAATATTCTGACCTCTTCTTAATCATTTTATTAACCCAGATATCCTGAACTTAAGGATTAGAAACAACCAACTTTTACTTTTTTTTTTTTTTAACAATTCTACAAATAGGGAAAAGGAAATTAATTTCTTTAAAAAAAAACGAAAAAGGTGCCGATTAGATTAACAACTGTAGCAGGCATTAGGATGGAGCCTTTAAAATTCCATTCATCTGAGTCAGGCCTAGTCCTCACCGGCTCCGGCTCCGAGAAGCCAGTGTCTGGCTGGCTCAGAGATAAGAACAGTTTCAGCTCTCCTAATCATCCAAGGGTTCCCCTCCTGCCTCTCTTCAGCGAGATTTTGACAGGACTAACTCACATGGCGCAGGCATTTGGTCCACAAAACAGCTGAATATCAGTGTGGCTCTGCCATCTGAGTGTACTGGACACCACACAGAGAGATTTTCTTCTAGCAGGTTATGCATTTGGGGCCTTTGCATTTGGAGAAAAAAAAAACCTAAGTTTTAAGTAAGACCCTGCTTTACAAAAAGATTTACTTTTCCCCTTAATGAGAACTATGTAAACAGAGCACCCTTCTGGAAAGCAGGCCTGTCAGCTGGGGCAGTGAATACCGTCTGCGTGTAAGTGAAGGACATTTACATGTTCTTCCTGGTGAATGGAAAATGTCTATAAACAGTAGAGCATTTGAGTTCCTGTTTCTCAACCCAAGTCAAATTGTTGGAGTAAGTATTGTGACCTTCGCTAACTGGGTAAAATATTCTTTCTTATTTCAAACACACTATCTACTCACTGAAAGAGAAAAACTGGGTCCCATTATCTAATACCAAGACCAAGTAATAGTATATCGATATAGAGGTAGAGGTAGAGATGATAGAGATAGAGATAGAGACAGAGATAGAGACAGAGATAGAGACAGAGATAGAGATAATGCTGTGTGTGTGTGTGTGTGGAGGGTGTTGTTCCCTGTAAGTTCAGACTCTGGGAACTTTTTCTTACACAATTATAATAATTGATATAAAATCATAATAATTAGATTTTTTCATCTTTCTATACTATCATGAAATAGAGAAGTTTTGCTTTTATGGATTCAGATTTGAGTCTTAGGCTTCTAAAGGACCTGAGGAGGTGTTCAGCTCAGTTTCCAACAACTAAATGGATTCCTTCCCCTGAGCCTGGCAGTCTGTGAGCATTTCTGTAAACAGGGCATTGCTCTAGACAAGTGTGTGGTTAGTCCTTCTTCAGAGCTTTGTTTCTCAAGCAAACTGTTACTTTCATCCCTGCTTAATAGCAGTCACATAACTCAAAGCTATGATGTACCTCACAGGGCAAGGAAGATGCTCGGTAGAAACAAATAAAAAAAAAATGGCTCTAAGTAGGAAGAACGTTATGCCTGGGTCTTTGTAAAGACTGTGTCTTCCTTTTACATGGGCAGCCACAGTTTGTTTCCATAAAGTTAAGGTCAATCTCCAATGTTTTGGCAACAAGAAGGTGCGATACAAAGCAAGCTTTCATTGACATTTCCCCCAAACACTCCTTTAATGGGGAGTGGAAATACTTGGAACCCAAACGATGCTTTTAAGAATGGCTTTTTCTCCACTTGAACGGTGAGCGGGAACAAATAGCGCCATAACTTTCAAGTGCGATGCTACAGATTCAGTGCCTTACTTTGACTTGATCATATTTGCTCTTGCCGGGCAGTGGTGGCACACGCCTTTAATCCCAGCACTTGGGAGGCAGAGGCGGGTGGATTTCTGAGTTCGAGGCCAGCCTATTCTACAGAGTGAGTTTCAGGACAGCTAGGGCTACACAGAAAAACCCTGTCTCAAAAAACCAAAAAAAAAAATTTTTTTTTGCTCTCTTCCGGTCACTGGTTTCTTGCATCCCTGCGGTTTTCACACGAAAGATTTAGAAAATGGCAAGTAAATAAGAGAACTGAAGTATCCAAGTCAGGCACACTTCTGCAGATAAAGACAGTAATGGCCTGGACACTTTGTCTATGAACAGTGTTATCAAATAAGAAATTTATTTGAGTGTTGTCATTTCCAAAACTGGGGAGGCCACTGTACAGAGCTCCCCCTTTTTTTTTTTTTTTTTTGCTGTCAGTAGCTTGTGCATGGCTGCTCTAACTTCTCACTCCTTCAAAATATCTCCCTTAATACAAGCCTCTAACATTTAAAAGCCATATTTAAAAACTGAGAATTAATCTGAACGACTACTTTTCAATCAGAATTATTTGTGGCTTTCTCTGGGTAGAATAAACCAAGAGCTGGACTACATAGAAACTGCTATAAAATAATTGTGTTGCATGTGGTTTTCCAAGAAAAGCAGAAAATGAAGGCATTAAAGTGGACTAGCAGGCATCTAATTGGCTTTATCTTTGGATGCTGTTTGGCCATCAACAATGATGTAAGACTTGGACAGAACTCTGCCTCTCTGTGCCATCCTTAAATTACCTTTTAACTTTGGTGTATACACTTCATTGTGCTTTGGGGAATAACTCTAGAGGCCCATAAACTAATGCTTTGCAAAGCCTAAACAAAAAAGTGTTTTAAGCCTGTATTAGAAAGACTTCCTTTTATGGTGTGAGTAGAAAATAAAGACATTTTTCTTTTAACCAATTCCATTTCTAATGAGAGAGAGAGAGAGAGAGAGAGAGAGAGAGAGAGAGGTCAAAACTGAAAATCACAAAGAAAAGGCTTGGAGCTGGTTAACTTCTGCACTGCCGTTTGGAAGTCCTACTGGGAATTGTGAATGCACAAATGCCTTCAGAGGAGCCAATCCCCTTGCAGGACAATCACCATCCATGTTTATTCATTATCTGAAAGTGTATGAAACAAAAACTAGAGGCAGATATTTTCTCTAATCAAGTCATCTTAGTATGTTAATTAATTGTAAATGTAATGCTATTTACCAAGATTTAAAGATGTTTCATACTTTATTCTATAAAACCAACTAGGCTCCACAACACTTGAATGGCTTATCTTATCCTGACTGATTCATTCTCTAATTAGCATGGAAGATTTATAATCCATCAAAGCTGAATTGGGCAATTAGGCTCCATCTTCTTTTATATCAAAAGGAGTCACGAAGGCTCAAACCACAAATGCCACCATTACTTACAATTATTTCCAACATGCTTTTTTCGAGTCACGACAATGGTTAGTCAAAATGGTAATTACAGATTACAGCCAATTCAAATTCATTATGAAGTCAGCTAACACCCTAGGCTGTATGACTATGTAAATTTTTACACACATCTTTTTATGTGGTATGAGATTTGGTGGTTTCAATACCCTTGCTACCTAGTATCAGCGAGAATAACATCATCCAGCCAAGGCCTCAGCATCGATCCATTCTTGTAGAGGAAAATAGATGAACAAGGTATTAATTAGTCAGACTAACAACACTGTCCAGTCATGGGCAACGTTGTATTCAGCTAAAACCTTCTGAGAATCAGGTGACTGTTAACACATGTGTCCCAGGTTGAGGAGACAAACCCTGTCTTCATATCATGGCAGATTCTCTGGTGGTATGCCCTTGGGAGCAGATGGAGAAATATCTCATTAGCTGGTAGTTGAAGCTGTGCTCCATTTGCACTGTTGTTACTATTTTTAACAAGGTCAGTCAGCCTATATGGGAAACATTTCAAACAATTATGCATTGTTTCAAATCTGTGTGCAACACTGAGTGCACATTCACAAAAGAAATGAAGATTAGAAAGATCGCTGTAGGTAGCTCTGCCAAATAGAAACATTTGTACACAGAACAGTCTCACGTGTATTTTTAACACCCCTGCTTGTTTCTTCTGGTGCTTCTAAGACAAAACTAACAGCTTTGAAATGTATTCATGGATTCAAAACTAGACAACATGATTTCTACACTTAGCTGGGTCATTCAGGCATGTTTCGAACTCAAGGCTTGAGACTCTGCTGTGTGGTCCTGTTCCTTGGGCAACAGAGTAAAAATCTGTTTTTAATTTTAACACTCAAACACACAAACAAACAAACACACACACACACACACACACACGCACACACACGCACACACACACAAACACACATCTTTAGATTTCCCAAGAAAGAGACAGCCATAAAGAGTTCTTTAAGTCACGTGCAACATTATCACAATAAAGAAGGAATTCAGTGTGTGGTGTTCCTGATTTCAAAGCCTTTCTATTCTCCTTACTTTTTGAAAGTACAGCCACACTCAAATTAGCGACTTGGGTTTTGTCATTTTAGGTATTTTTAAAAACAAAATAATTTTTGCCTAGATCAGTTTCAATGGTACACTATAGTAATTCACAAATGCTCATTCACCGACTGATTTTATCCTCTCCATTCTTAAAATGGAGGGAAATTCATTCAGATGTGGTGGTAGCAAGCTTGCCTGGGATGCACTGCTACAAAAAGATATTTATAGAGAAGAGAAGGAAGTACATGTAGCTGCAGCTAGAGAGAATATTAAGTCTGGGAATTTAGTCTAAACTAAAAAAAAAAAAAAAAAAAAAACACTTCTAATACACTGTTTTTGGAGTCTCATAAAATCAACAGATGAAGCCAAAAAAGGAGAAGGCCAGACACTGTTTGAATTTTGAGGTATCAAATGAGGTGCGGTCTAACATTTGATAGATGAACGTAGTGTGTGTAAATTTCAGAGACATGATAGGCAGACCCTAACTCCTCCCCTAACCTTTTTGCTAATCCTGTAGCAGGTGATGATGCCTTGATTAACGACAGCATTGCTGATGGTGTTCATTAACAGCTTTGTTGTGCGCTCTCTGTGGCTCTGTGTATTTTGTCTGCCATGTACAGGAATTCAAACCCATTGGTACCGCGCACAACAGAAGGGCCCAGCCTTTCGTAGCAGCAGCAAACATTGATGACAAAAGACAGGTAGTGAGCGCTTCCTATAACTCACCAATTGGGCTCTATTCAACTAGCAATATCCAAGACGCACTCCATGGACAGCTACGGGGTCTCATCCCCAGTACACCGCAAAAGTAAGTACTGACGTTCAGTTCTGGCCGGCGTTCTTCATGGTGCGGTTTCTTTTCCAAGGTCCAGCTCTTGCCATCTTCTTTATTTTCTTGAAGGTACTATCAAACTTTCGTTTTTTAAAGAGAAGCATCTCAAACTTGACTTTAGCTGCTCCGGAACCCTGTCAGCCAGTTCCCAAATGTTTAGCGATTATGTGGATTTAAAAAAATAAAAGGGATCTCTGGTCTCATCCTCATCCTTATTTGTCATGTCAATATTTGGTGGTAAATGATTCTCCCTGCGCAATTCTCACACATTTACGTTTTTACCCTCAGCAGACTGAGCCTCCACTGAGAGATTTTTCTTTAACCCTTTGTTTTTACAGGATGTGAACTACTTTGAACACAAGCACAATATTCGGCCCAAACCTTTCATAATTCCAGGCCGAACCAGGTCATAAATTCTGAGATTGTGGAATGTGAAGTGCATGTCGCTTTAATGAGTTCTTACTAATCACCAGGGAAAGTAACTTCTAGGTGTCTGGAGTGACGTTTTACTGTGAAGCTTATTTCAAAAGCAAAAAGAAACAACTCACTTAGCAGGAAACAGTAGCCAAATAGCACACATTACTGAGGGTAAATATTGACTAGATGGCGGGGCTATGAAATGTTATGTGATCACCATGTGTATTTATAACTAGTGCCCCAGAAGCCCTGGAGATCCCATCCAGAACACAGTGACCTTTGAGTCAGCCAGATGTACCCTGCTCCAGGTCAGGAAAGTCCAGACTGCAGGGGCAAAAACAAACAAACAAACGAAAACAACAGGAAACCAGCTCCAGGTGGTAGCAAGGGGAAGCGGGGATTACTTTTTGTGTTTGACAGACTCTGGCCATCCCCCTCAATGCCTGCTTCTCTTTGTACCTTCAAACTCACCAGCCCTTATATAAGAATAATTGTCCATAGGTCTGGATCCTCACAAAGAAACAAAGGCTCCTTGAGAAAGAGACTTTTCTATCTGGTGAAGATCAAAATCTCATGAGGGAGGGAAGTCAGTTATTGAGTATTGCTGACTCTCATGGGATACATTGTATAAACCATAATAATAATAATGAGCAGGATCTAAATTCTTACCTGTCAATCAGAGAAGCGATTATGGCTACACAGTCTTTCCTAGAATCTTCTCTAGAAATTGAACTTCAGCTGAAAGCAAATAGCAGCTTCAGGAAATTTCATTCTGACCTCCGGTTCATTATCCCAGGGAAGCTGTTTTTTCAGACTAGGTTGATCCTGTCTGGTTAGTAACATGCACAGTGGTTTGTATCATGTACCCCAAACTGAGAGCCCACAGGTGAGCTCATTCCATAGGCATGAGTTATTTAACCCTCCTATTGCTTTATGGGGAGGGGGTAATTAAATGCTCTTACATGCCGGCTTATTGAAATGCTCATCACTGTTAAGTACATATTAACTGGTACATTTCACAACGACGTGACTGAACCTGTAGCTACTTCATTCCTCCTGTGCCTAATAAATCATTACTTAATGTATGAGTTTAAAGTGGAGACCCTGCAATAGGCTACAGGAAGGGCCATAAGATTGTCTCCAAACAAACCACACAATTTCCATAACCTCAGACAGAGGAAGAAACATGAGTGGGGAGAATGCTGTGATGCCAAATACAGGATCTGTGTCTGAGCATTTCCATGTTGGATCCCTAACACCTAGAGATGAGCCTGGACCATAATAAGCAATGCTTGTCACATGCGCACTGGGTAGAGGAATAAAATCCCAAGAGTCCCCAGTATTCCCTGAATGTGAGACAGAGGAATGAGAAGCTGTTCTCCCTCTCTACCCTGCCACTCCACACCATCTCCTTCGCTACCTTGTTTCCGTTCCTTTTCTCCATTTTTTTCCAATACTACCCCCATACCACTCCACCTGCAGTCACATAACACACTGCAGTAAGAGTTCAAAATGTCATTTCACTATTGAATAATAGGCAGCTAAACATATTGAATAAATATAGACCCCGGGACACATTTAACTGCACAAAAATTCAAAGACGGTCAGAGAGGCTTTCTTCTGTGTTAACTTGAATATGGTGATAAGGACAAAGAGTTCATAAATGTGTCACTTGTCACATGTGTACCTCTTCATACAACAGAATAACAGGAATCTTCTAAAAATAGGCAAATAAATAAATAAATAAATAAATAACAGGTACCTGTGTTCAGACTGGTGGAAACGCCTCTGCCTTCTGCCTTTCCTCCTCTGTCCCCTCACTATTTGGTCTAGCCTCACAACTTTTTGCTTTCTCCCAGGGATTTTTCATCAAGATAAAATTTTGAGGCTACATACCAAGCTACTACCGCACTGTGAATGAATAGCTTATTTAATCTTCAGTCAAACAGGTGTCGTGGGTATATGAGGCAATGCACCTGGTGTTTTAGTATTAGCGCTGGCTCATTTGATTACCTCATCACAGTTGAAGCCATTGAAAGCACCGGCATTTTTATATGGAAATAGGCAACAATTTAAATTCAGAGTGGTAATTCGAAATACAGGCAAGATATGATTTTTATAGTCCTGACTGTAAGAAATGAAATGTTTCTGGGTAGTTTTAAACAAGTTACATCCAGAAATACACCCTCCTCACTGAAAGTCTGAACACAGTCCCAGGGAAGTCCGCTGTCTGTGGAAGAACACACGTGACTGTGAAGTAACTGAAGTCCCCTCCCCTTTACGGACGATCTTGCCACATGACCAAGACAGCCTCAGGAGATCGCATAAGCGTCTGCCTTCTGGGTCACTAAGAATAAGTTCCTGAACTCAGGATGATAGTCCCCTGGGTCTAGAGTCCCCGAGAACTGTCTCCTTTAAATCGCCAACGCAGAAACTCTTTCAGCATTGCCCTGGATATTTGTAAAAGGTCAGTCTTACTGCTGTTACGTCAGTTCCTCCACTTAGTAGACACAGGGCCCCTAATTCAAATGATAAAGGAAGGAGAAATAGAGACATAATCTTTGACAAATTAAAACCATATGCACATCCATTTCTATATACAATCCCTAATAACAGACAAGGATTACTAATTACATATCAAAATAAAGCCTATCTCTGAATTCCCAGTGATAATAGCTTATCCAGTATCTAGCATCCTGCATGGGGCACAGGAAGCCAGAGATGTTCTCAGCCTTTCCTGAATGGATCCATTATATTTGGTCCAAGTCCCTCAAGATTTAACCCACTTTCTCCAACTCCCATTTTTCAAGTTCATGAACCTCATTACGCTTACGTCAAATCATTTAATCCTGACCAAACTGCTCTACGAGAGAAAAGTTTCTTCCTTTCTTCTAGCAGTTAAACTCAATTTTGGGAAATAGTGATGAGCCTAAAAAAGGCCAGATGCTATTTTGGTATGTGACCTAACTGGTGTCCTGGTGGGATTTTAAACAGATTCTCAACAGGCAGGAGCTAAAGGAATGGTGTAAGAAGTTGGATCGTGTAACACAAAACCCAAAAATAAAAAAAATATTAAAAACTAATTTATTGATGATATCGTCTAAACTAACCAGCTGCAACATTGACTTTAAAATCCCACTGCACAGCGTCCTTTTGGGTTTTGGTGTGTATGTGGGGATCTGGTTAAAAGCAGTAGCCCTTTAAAGTAAATGCAGAGATGGGGCCCCATATGTCACAGCTTAGACTGTTGACCTTAAGGTAATCACATCACATATATGTATCTATCTGTCTCCAGTTCACTGCAACACTAACAGGCAATCCTAACAGAGGTTTACATTAATAACAACACCTCTTTTTGCTTTCTTCTCGAAAACTGTATCTCTGTGTGGACTCACTATGCTCCTAGAGGTCTAAGGATGTAGTTTGGAGACAGACTGATTACTTAGCCTGCCTGAGGCCCTAGGTGCATTTCCCAGTGCCAAATCAATTCATTCATTCATTCATTAACAAAATGCATGTCAGTTGTGCCTAGTTTCCAATTCAGTTTCATAAAGAGTACAATATCTCCCTAGTTCTTGACTAGGGGGATCAACCTCTGTAATATTACTAAAGCCCCTAAACCTTGTCCTTAAAGGAAAATAAAAAATATGCATGGAAATATATGTGTGTGTGTCTAAAATCTTGCATGAGACATCTGTGTACAAAGGAAA
The DNA here is from genome assembly GCA_028551405.1 of Uromys caudimaculatus. Lineage (NCBI taxonomy): Eukaryota > Metazoa > Chordata > Mammalia > Rodentia > Muridae > Uromys > Uromys caudimaculatus. The sequence continues at coordinate 33,457,864 of CM052719.1, forward strand.
CAAACATTAGCCTTGAGTAGCATCCAAATAATGTGAGGTGAACTCTTTGTTCTGCCATCATCAAGGGCAAGGTGATACGCATTTGTTGACTGTTTCAAGCTCCTGTATTAAGTCACAGAACAGTTTTTAAAGTATGTTCTTAACAAAGTAAGTGAATAAAAAATAATATGTTGAAATAGTAATGGTAAAATATTGATAAAATAGCTCAAAAATATAATCTTTCTTTAGCCTTATTCATAGGTAATTACTATGCAGTCAAAACTTGACTTTATGACTGAAGCATGCTTATTTTAAAATATCTAGCCTAAATTTTCACGCCACATAGTGATACTACTTGTGAAATAGCAGTCACTAATACTTTAATTATAAAATCCATAGTCATAAAAGGATATCCAGCTAATCTCCCTCTACAGTTTACCTGTGATATCATTAGAAACTAAATTATTTGGCCTACTTTTTAAAACAATGAGGACAGGCATTTGTTATCTACCTGCTATACCCTCAACTTGACAGAATCGAGCCAACGAATGCAGTATCACCTGCGACTTTTACTTTTGTTCACGTTTTTTTGCATGTACGTTTTACAACGTCCCTTTTAGAAACCCCTTCTAGCCCGTGTTTTAGATTGATGTGATCACCTCTTCTGTCCCCACTTCCTTCTAACTTCTCTGTACCCGTTTTCTGTGTTCTTCCGGTTGCCTGCGTCACCTTTGCGTAACGTGATCATTAACACAGTGGCTGCAGCACTCCTTCCGGTATTGACTGTGGCAGTGGACGTAGCACCCCTTCTTCCGTCAGTACCGTTAGTACGATCTGCCCAGGTGACTTGAAAGTTGCTGCTAAGATGGCCCCTAACATTCCTTTGGAAATGGAACTTCCGGGCGTGAAGATTGTACATGCTCAGTTTAACACTCCTATGCAGTTGTACTCAGATGACAATATTATGGAAACACTTCAGGGTCAGGTTTCCACAGCTCTAGGGGAGACACCTTCCATGAGGTAATATGAGTCTTTTTGAACTGTGGGCATATTGACTAAACACATGGCTGATGTCGACTTTAATGGTGTCTTTTAACATTGTCTTGGTGGAAAGAAGGCTATGCAAAAGCTTTAAGAGGGAAAAATGTTTTGCAAACATTTAAGCCTGGTTTAAAAAAAAAAAAAAAACTTACCTACATGGATGATAGGACAGATAGAAATAAAAATCGGTGTCTTTTGAAAGGTGCAGTGTTCTTTATAAGTACCTGATTTAGTATTCTCAGAAGTGGCTGAAGATCTTACATCATCTGTCTTCTGTGGATGAAGGAGTGGGAGGGGGACATGTCCAAACACTATTATGAGATGCCCTTTCTATTTTTCTAATGGGGATGTGTGGAGTGGAATTGTTTTTGCTGTTTTAAATGTTTGCATCTCTTTAAGTTTTTATAAGCAAATGCTTCTAGTCGTTAGTGAAGATATTCAATCAGTTAGTTTTTATTTTGACTAGTTTCTTCTTGGTTATTAATGTCTGTTCTGAGTACCTTTGCCACAGAACTTTTCCAATTTAAAAGATTTATTATGAAATAAAATCCCATTGCTTCTCTTAATAGTGCAAAATAACATTTTATAAATCATTGTGGTACTTAAGGATGTTATGTACAATATCTCAAAGTTGCCTCAGGGTTTCTACAGTGAGTTCATCTCAAGGGGGGAGATATATATACATATATATATATATAAAATAGTGGATTAAAATATGCACAGATAAATTCCTAGGTAATACAGTAAAATAACAAAGTATTTAGTACCTGACAAGTAAAATTATATCTTTATTATTAATATATTTACTAAAAGCATAGTGGATAAAACTGCTTTCATTATTATCAATGTGACTCTTTCAAAAATTGCATAATTGACTTAACAAACACATTGATGAGTCACTGCAGTGTGTGGTTTGAAACACTGTCCGGTGAATTTCATCAATTTACAAGTTATGTGAAACTTGGTTTCATATCAAAAATAGGAATATTTAAACTTTTATGGTAAGAATAATCAAAATGAGTTCCCTCCTACACTACTGTTTCTGCTGTCTTTTTTTCTGGGGGGGAAGAAGGGGAGTTTTGTTCATGAATATAATTATACAGCCATCAGACATAAGCCTTGTCTTTTAAAATTACCATGTCCTGGCAGAAGTCACCTAGGTGAATTCAAAGGCTATTTCTTATCCAAGAGATTCACTTGGGAGTAAGCCCTGCTCAGCCCTTGCTATAAACAGAGGAGGATTTTGTTGTCATGTTGCCTCCTGGGGCTCCGGATGATGTGTCACCAGCTATATTTGTGTTTCAGTGAACCCACAGCCTCAGTACCTCCTCAGTCGGATGTGTACCGCATGCTCCACGACAATCGGGATGAACCAGCTGCTCCTCGCCAGTCAGGCTCCTTCAGGGTGCTGCAGGAACTGGTGAACGACGGGCCTGGTGAGCACCATTAGCATCCATCGACATATCTGTAATGGCCCTTGGATGGGTGGGGACGGAGAACTCAGCAACAGGGAATAATGCTTGTCTGAATGCTGACTAGTTTTAGTCAGTAATAAAGTGAGTCTTTTGCTCAGAAGGATTTAGGGAAAGAACTTTCTGGATGTGTCTAAGTATTCATGAAATGAAGCCACTTGTTTAAATAAAAAGCACCCAAACCAAGTTCTATCCATAGTAGTCAAGGGCCAGTGTAGTTTATTAATAAAAGATTTAGTTTTCAACAGATGCTATAAGATTTCTCAGCCTCTCCTCCCCCACTGCTTAGAGTATTATCAACCTTAGGGAGGAAAAAAAAAAAGCATGAAATGAAACCTACTGTGCACCTCATTCTTTGCCAAAGCACCTTGCAGATAGTTTTACCAAATCCTCACAATAACCCAGGAAGACAGACACTATTATGTGCCCTATTTGAAGAATGGGGAACAGAGGTGTAAGAAGAGTGGGCATAGAGAAGGCCACGCAGGCGGCACAAAGGACGGCTGACCTCTCACCCACTTCTGTTCTCTTTTGGCTTGTACTTCAGCTCCTGCTTTTTGTCCCCCAAAAGATACATACTGCTCTTTAAGAGCCACCCACACGGCAAAAGTGCCTCATTAAGATGGGTTGGTAAGGTCCTAGAAATAATAGCAAACCATGTGTATCATTGCTGTGGATGTGAATGGCTCAACCACTCTGGAAAGTGGAGCAGCTGCCTCTTACAAGGTTCATTAAGAAATGACCTAGCGTTCAGGACCCACACGAAGACCAAGCTGTACATCTGCTCCATATGAGCCCAGAGGCCTAGGTCCACCCTATGTATGCTCTTTAGTTGGTGGTTCAGACTCTGAAAGTCCCAAGGATCCAGGTTAGTTGACTCTGTTGGTGTTCCTGTGGAGTTCTTATCCCTTTTCGGGCCTGAAATCCTTCTTCCTATTCTTCCATTAGATTCCCCAAGCTCCATCCACTGAAATGAGGGCTGTCCTAAAAGCCCTGTTGCCTGTATGTGGGATGCATTCTACTAGCTGGGCTGCCTTGCCTGACCTTAGTGGGAGAGGGAGAGCCTAGCCTCTTAGAGATTTGAAGTGCCAGGGTGAGAGGGATACCCATGGGGCCCCCACCCACACAGAAGAGAAGGGGAGAGGGGAAGGGGGAATGATTGTGGAAGAGGTTGACCAGGAGGGAGGCAGTGAGCAGGATGTAAAGTGAATAAGTAAAAAAAAAAAAAAAAAAAAAAAAAAAAAAAGAATGCATTTAGGTTCCATCATCTCTGATACAGGATTCTTTAAAAATAAAAGGCAGGCATCTGTCCCGGGGCGGGGAGGGGGAGAGAAATGACCCAGCAATTCTGTACCTGGACAGACATCTCAAAGCAGAAAAGAAAACACACTTGTACAGTGGTATTCTCCTTATTAATAAGGACCAAATGGGTGGAAACACTCAAATACCCATTGAGACAGCACTGAATAAACAAAGTCTTATAACATACCTGGGAAAGAATGATGAGAGAACAGGAATGAACCTTGAAAGCGTTAGGCTAGGTGACAGAAGCAGGACATGAAAGTAAAGGTCATGTTGGCTCTGTTTATATGAGATCTCTAGAACAGACAAATTTGTACACAAAATTCGAAGAAGAGGTTTCCAGGGACTGAAAAGGAAAGCACACTTCCTGTTTGGTGGTAACACGGTCCCCAGTTCCTGTCTGTGGATGGTAAAAGGTGGCAGATATACAATGATTCTGAGTTTGCCGGAGGTGAGCTGCATGCTCAAGTCATTGGAATGGTAAACTTTATGATTTATATTTTATTTCCAAAAGACATCAAATGAAACAGCCAAGTGTGGTGGCACATGCCTTTAGTCCCGGCACTGGAGAGGCAGAGCCAAGAGGAACTCTTGAGTTAGAAGCCAGCCTGGTCTACAAAGAGTTCCAGGACAGCCAGAGCTACACAAAGAAACACAGTCTAAAAAAAAAAAAAGTCATCCAATGAAAGATGCCCAACGTTTGAACCTTTGTAGTATCTTGCGATGGGTCCCATGTGACGGGTCCCAACAGCGCGTTTTGTACATAGTTTCATTTTAAAGAGACCTGTTGCAGAACCAGTCTCTTTTACACTGATGGGCCCTGCTCCCTTTGAAACCACAGCGCAGATGCGGCCGAAGAATTCCTTGGGCTAAAGTGCACACTTTAAAATAGAAGTTAAAGTGCTTGCTTTAAAATAGGCTCCAGCTACAAACTGGAGCCAGCTGTTCCCCGCCATAAATGGAAACACTTTGTTTTTCAGATGACCGTCCTGCTGGAACTCGCAGCGTGAGGGCTCCGATTACTAAAGCCCACGGTGGGGCTGGCAGTGCCCAGAGGATGCCGCTCTGTGACAAGTGTGGGAGCGGCATTGTGTACGTCTCGCTTTTAACTGACTCGGGAATTCGTTCTGTGTCTTGCTGGCAGTTTTCCATCTCTCGTGCTTTTAAGACTTTATATAGAAAAGGCAATTTTGGAAAAGTTAAATTTCTATTTATTAACTTAAAATAGAACATTTGTAATACTTTAGCATATTTGATCGGTGTGACTTAGTCATAACCCCAAATTGGCATAGAATTTAAGTCAGCAGTCTGTACCTTCAGAAATAACTTGTGTGAGATAAAAACAAAAACAAAACTGCCCAAACATGTATATGAAAATAATTTCTAAGAATCATGATTTCCATTTTTAAAGTTAATTTCATTAATATATATAATCTTTGGATACTTACTTTTCTATATGGAAGAGAAACAAAGGCAGGGATCATTAGATTGTGAATTAAGATGCATTTTGTGGCCAGCAGTTTTAATTATACAAATGTCAAGACAGACATTTTTAAAATATAGTCAGCTTCCATTGTCAAGAAACCCCACTGTATGTAAACCACCGCCTTTGCTAATTCAGAGTTTTCGAGGGAGTTCTTTCATTCTTAAATGTGTCTCATGTGGACATTTCTCCCACCCTTTCATCCTCTTCTCCCACCACATGGAGAGGCAAAATTTGCTCTGTTATCTAAGAGAGCAGTGGAGAAAGAGCATCCTGCTTAGAACCAAGGGAACAGAGGGGGGACAGAAAGAAAACGGGGTGGCTTAACAGCACTTCTAAAAACGTACAGCTCACAGTGTCACCAAAAATAATTACTGTTCCTAAAAAAACAATAAACTGTGTGTCCTTGGTTACGGTGAGTCCACCCACTGGGTGTGCCATCCCTACTGGGTAGAGTAAGTGCTGGACCACAAGAATAAGAAGCCATCAGTGGAACTTCCGACTCCGCAGCTCACAGCCTGGCTCATCACCACTACCTCTTTATGTGGGTCGGCTTCTATAGCCATGGTTCCCACTTGTAAAGAAGCTGGGGCAAGAAGGTGGGCAGGGGGAGGGTTACACAGGTTATGCGGGTTACCTGTCTGAGGTTCTAAAGATTATTCACACCTCAGAGAAAGGTGATGGTGTGGTCGAGCTGTTACATACAAATGCCCAATGTGCACGTGGTTCCCTGACTGTGAAATAGGCCGGCTTAGGCAGCATCCTCTCTCTTCTCTTTCTGTGATATTTTCACCTGTCTGTACCCGTGTCTTCTCCCCACAGAGGCGCTGTCGTCAAGGCCCGGGATAAGTACCGGCACCCCGAGTGCTTTGTGTGTGCTGACTGTAACCTCAACCTCAAGCAGAAAGGCTACTTCTTCGTGGAGGGGGAGCTGTATTGTGAGATGCACGCGAGAGCCCGCATGAGGCCCCCAGAAGGCTACGACACCGTCACTCTGTACCCCAAAGCCTAAATCCTTTGCAGACAAGACCACTCATGCACGCATGCGCGCACACACTAACACCGGGCGAGGATACGGAGGACTTGGAGCAGGAGGAGTGGGAACAGTCACCTCCCAATCTAAAGCCGAGGCTTTTAGACATATATCTTACTGTAGTGAAGGAAAGACATGGAGAGGCAAAGGCTTGCCTACTGACAAAAGACAAGTGTTACCTAGGGATTGTAATTCTTTATCTTTGGGGACAGCAATGGTGACATTTAAAGTTATAGCATTTTAATACCATGCTGCATCTGTTATACAACCATCCGATGTGTAAGCAACCATTCGATGTGTAAATATCTGGATATTTCGGAGAATCATTTGTTTTGCCTTCCAAGTTGCTTTTGGTAATTGTAGTAATGCCAAATAACAGCCGTGTACTCTAACAAAATCTGCAGGTGTCTGTGTCTGTTATTCCTAAAGTGCATGCCAGGAAGACATTTCCAGGGTTGTTCTATTGTCCATGTAAACAACTGTACCACTGGATAATGCAAGCAAAATAAATACATGGAGCATGTTTTTGTAATTCATAGTGAAGTAGTGCTCAACAGATTCAGTAAGAGGACTCACTTCTTTCTTAGTGTGTAAATTAACAGATATTTTAAGAAATCTGTGTCCTCCTTAGTTTTTATAGCTCAGTCCTTTGTGTGTATGGTAAGGGTTGGAGGTGTATGCATGTATGCGTGTATGTGTGCGCGCGTGTATGTGTGCGTGCATGTGCGTGTGTGTATGTGTGTGTGTGTGCATGTGAGCGAGCACATGTATTTGTGCACACATGCGTGTGTGTGCAATGCGTGTGTGTGTTCATTTGTGTGTGTGTGTGTGTGTGTGTGCATGCACATGTGTATATGTAAGAGGGCCTGAACAAGTGTGACCATATTTGTGGAGGCCAGAAATCAACCTTCATGTCATTCTGTAGGAGCCATCAACCTTGGGTTTTGAGACAAGATCTCTCCCAGGGACTCAGGCCTTGCTGTTTGGGCCGGAGGGTCAGCAATCCCAGAGATGTGCCCTTTTCTGCATCCCCAGATGACACTCCAAGCAGCTGTCAGCACCTCTGCCTTTTTACAGGAGTGCTGAGGGTCAAACTCACACTTGGCAGGTGAATGCTTTGTTGACTGAGGTACTTCCTTGACTCCCTGATTGTTTCTTATGAGCCTTAAATCTCTGCTGATCCAAGGGTTACTGAAATCTTGTAGTTTAAGGTAATTCAGTACCTTTTCCATTATACATTTATTTTTGCTTTGGCTTAGGCTCTTTTTATTTCCTAGGTTTATTTATTTTATTGTATGTGTATGAGTGTTTTGCCCACAGGGATATCTGTGCACCACATACATGCCTGGTGCCTGCAGAGGTCAGAAGAAAGTAACAGGTTTTCTGGAACTGGAGTTGTAAACGGTTGTGAGCCATTATGTAGGTGCTGAGACCTAAACCCTGGTCCTCTGCACCAAGTGCAAGTGTTCTTAAATAATGAGCCATCTCTCCCGCCCACAGCATGGGCTTTTGATTGAGATGTCTATTTCAGGTAAGATTTGGTGAAATTGAAAGGTCAAGGTCCATCAGGGTCATTTCTTTCACGGGTTCAGCAGCATCCCCTTCCCCACTCCAAGATGACCCCTCTATGAGGGGATCTCCTGGAGAAGGGGGGATCTCCTGGAGGAGGGGAGATCTTCTGGAGACGGCAGGCACTGCTGGTCTACTGGGGCTTGCTAGTGCCCACTGCTGGTCTCCATGCTTTTGCTGTGAACTTTGTCTTGGCACAGTTCAGGTCAGGCCTTAACCTTGACTCCTCTGTAACCTCGGAAACTCTTAGCTCAGTCTTCCAAGGAGTACCAAATCTGGACATGAACTCTCTCTGGCCCCTGGCCTGGACAGTCTGCCACCTAATTCCTGCTAGGACTCCCCTTCCCTGTCACCTAAGCTAGTTCCACAGCAGTGCCCTTGACTTGTACCTCTCTTCTGCTTTCCTCACCATTGACACTGGGACATTCCTGAATCTGATCTTTTAAAATTCACACAGTGGAGAAGCGGTGAGCTGAGGTGATATGGACAGCCTCAGATAGTCTGCCTTCCATGGTAGACACAGCCATGTCTACCTGCTGTAGCTGCTACTTGCTAACGTAGACCAGATGCCTTCCTCCTATAATGTCCAGGTTGAGACACTTACCTAATTGTCTCTGGCCCAGAGAATACCTGCCTGACTCCCATAGGCATTTGAGATTGTAACCTCTTCAATGAAACATGTTTGTTACTACAGCTATTAAGAATAGTAAGTTCTTATTGAGATCTAGGATGTTAATTATGTAAAACTCATTTCTTTTTTTCTCAAAGGTTATTTTTAAGAATTCGTTCTGGAAAACAAAGTTTTGGAAGCTAGAAAATAAAGGAGTGGCAATGGACTTAGAAAATCTGAGAAAATTAAAACCAAAAGTAGCAACTGAGAAAACAGAAATACAATCGGACTTATTCTCTAGATTCTTGAAAAGCATGAGAATTGACAAGACCAGGCACTGCTGAACCAGGGGTCAGGGATGACGCCACCAAAGGAGAATATGTGGAAGTATTTAAGAAGCACTTAGAGGTCAGAGAAGTGGCTCCATCGGAGGAGTGCATGCCTCCTAGACACAAAGCCCCAGGTTTGATCCTCCCCTGGCATGAAATAACCCAAGCATTGGAGTGCACATCTATAACACTAGGGAGTCAAACTCAGGAGGATCAGAAGTTCAAGGTCATCCTTGGCTACATAACACACTTAGGACCAGATACACCACACTCTGTTTCAAACAACAACAAAGAAGTACTCAGTGCCTACACACTCTCCTTCTGACCCTATACTGTTCACTCACACCCCTCCAGTGAGTCTGTGAGTCTTACAGAGAAGAGGGGAAAGGCTCATGAAGAAGCATTAGACATTACTGTACACTGGGGTTTGGACGTTAGGCAGTATTTTCCAAGCTTGACATGGGGACATATGCCTGTAATTCCAGCATGAGAGACTGAAACAGAAAGATGGGGCTCCCCATCAAACCACCACAATGACGAGCAGCAGGATGACCAGCAGCCTCCACAGGCCCTCTCAGGGCTCCCCCCTTATACCCTCGCCAGCAGTCTCCACAGGCCCTCTCAGGGCTCCCCCTTCATACCATCTCCAGAGTCCCCAGAATTAAACTATCTGCAGCTGGCAAAAATCATGCCCCTGCTGGTGCATGAGGCAAACCATAATCACCTGCTGTGAAGTAGCCTCTTATACCACACCTGGGATTCAAACAACACACTCACAGAACATAACTGGGTTTCTAAAGAAACCAAGATTCTCACTACCACAGGGGATGCTTCAGTAAACACTCACTGGGCACTGACAAGCAAGAAATGCTGAAGACCTGACATGAAGTCATTTTACTATTCCCACTGCTTGCAGAGCTCTTCAAAGCTCACGAGAGTGATTCATCTGTAGAACCAAGCACCTTCAAAGTGGGCTATATTAATGTAATTATTTTTAGATTGGGGGATTATTATCATTTTTATTTGATTACTTAATGAACAACCAAACATGAAATCAGAGGCACTGAGATGGCTCAGTGAGCCAAGGCACTTGATGCGAAGCCCAATGACCTGAGTTCAAAGCCCACACAGAGGAAGAGAACTAATCCCTGAAACTTGTCTTCTGACCTTCACACTCTCGGTATGTCATGTGCATGCCCAGGTATACAAGCATATATGTGCATACCCAGGTATACACACACACACACACACACACACACACACACACACACACACTCGATAAGTAAATAAATGTTCAAATGAATGAATAAATAAATAAATAATAAATCAGATATTGGCATTAACTTTTAAGCCAACTTAGAATATTGGCTAAAAATGCAGAGGATGTCTAAAAATAGGTTTCCTTTTCTCTGCGAGTAAAGCAAGGCAGGCATTTCAAGTTGCAGAAAGCACAAATCAGGATCCCATACCCATCATTCAAAGTGTGATACCTTACCTAACCTTAGTTGCTACCCCATAAGAAGTGTCTGGTATACAATCATCTTAAACTAGGATTACATGAAGTATCTGCTGACATGGCAGTGCACAGGCCTTGGATCCCAGCACTCAGGACACAGAGGCAGGTGGATGTCTGCGAATTCGAGACCAGCCTGGTCTACATAGATAGCTCTAGGCCAGCCAGGGCTACAGACTAAGATTCTGTTCACCCCCCAAAGGGTTAGGTGAAATAAGGATCAGTAGGATGGTTCAGTGGGTAACAACTTTGCCGTGCAAGCCTGGAGACTTGAGGTCAATCCCCACGGTCCATGTACAGGTAAGAACACTGAGTCTACAAAGCTGCCTCTGACTTCTACACATCACACACACACACACACACACACACACACACACACACACACACATGCACACACGCACACACACAAACACACACACAGGCACATACACAAATAATACTAATAATATATTGGTTAAAATATAAATTATTTTAAAATGAAAATTACTCCATTCTTTTTTGGATGTTTTGTTGTTTTGTTTTGTTTTTGTTTATTGAAACAGGTTTCTTTTTTGTATCCTTGGCTGTCCTAGAACCTGTTCTGTAAGACCAGGCCGGCCTCAAACTCACCCATAGGAATCTACCCACCTCTGCCTCTGGAGTGCTGGGATTAAAGGCGTGTGCCACTACTGTCTGGCCTCTTTATTTATTTTTCCAGCTCTCAATAGACAGAATCGGGTTGAAATTAACTCTGCTGGCAACTTAGTGGGGACTGGATGTAGAGATGTTTTCATCAGATCAAGCCTCAGGTTGTAGAAGCTACTTCTGTAATCCACCAAAGACTTCCTAAGTCAATGTCATGAGGTTCTCTTCTCCATCAAAACACAAGCCTTAGTTAAAACAAAACAACCAAAACTGTCACATTAGTATGTCCTCAGAGTGAGTTGGCGAGTATCACACTATTGTAGAGTCCATCCATGTTTAGTGGTAGCCCTTTATTTAATCCCAGGTTTAAAAAAGATCTCATGAAGCTGAAACCCCCAGACATCTTATAGTCTGATAAGAAGTTGCTAAGAATAGACTTGGTGAGCTTGTTTTGTGCAATGTTCCTGAGTTTGTTCCAAATTCTGAACCTGTAGCTGTTAGTTAACAGGTAAAAGTAGATTTTTTTTCTAAAAGGAAAATTGGTTTTGAAGTAAAAAAGATTTTGAAGTGTTATGACTCTTGGCTTTAAAAAAATGATAATGTAGATTTTAATTCTATCCCATAGGGATGGACTTTACGATAAAAAGTCGGGCTTTTATAATACTTTTTTTTATACTTGTGGGGATAATCAAAATATCTGGCCAGACAAGTCATATCTTGACAAAATACACTTTGTGTCTATGTGATATGAGAATGGATTAGAGAAACTGCCACTGACCAAGTCAGGAAAATTTGAGCAACTATACAAGTAATATCAGCCACAGAATAAAATCCATTGTTAGCTAGGGACTAACATACGAAACAGTGATCCATACAGATAATTATAGGTAAATTAGAAGACCAAAAGCTTATGAAGAACAGAATATTTTATAAGTCAAAATATTTTAGACAAACTATTTCTTAATTGAAAAAGAACAAAGGTTAAATATTTACGGTAGAGATTAGTAAGTCATCAAATGAATGCCACACTGATGGTGCAGACCACAGTCCTGTGCCACCTGATAGACTACAGTGAGGACTAACCGTCCTTACGACACCCTGACAAGAGAGCATGGCCTGATCTACCCACTAGAAAACATCCAAAAAGGACACATAAACATTTTACAGAATAACTGGTCTAGAAGGTTCTAAAATGTTAAGGCCATTGGAGTTCAAGGTAAATCAAACTGGCCTGACTAACATACATTAGTAAACAGATTGTTGCAATCAGATGTAGCACCCATCATCAGGCTGGGGCCTGTGGCTGTCCAAGGCATTATTGTAAGATGCCTGGAAGCCGTAGGGTGACTGCAGCAGCGCTAATCTTGAATATTAACAGCTGTATTGTGTGCCTTTTCTGTATTCTTATAAAATACACACCCAATGTTCAGGAGAGATGGGATGAAGTCAGCAATTTGCTCTTAGTAGTTCAGGAGAACAGGTAGAGGAGGTAGCTCAGCTGGTGAATGGCTTACCACACAAGCATGAGACCTGAGTTTGATGTCCCATGTAAAAAGCCAGGTGCAACAGCACATGCCTGTCACCCAGGACATGGAGGACCGTTTGGGCTCACTGACCATCCAGTATAGACTGTCTGTGAGCTCCAGGCTCAGCAAAATACTCTGTCTCAAAACGTTAGGTGGATATCAATAAATAAATATATACAACATAAGTCTCCAACTTCCACACTCATGTACAGAGAGAGAGAGAGAGAGAGAGAGAGACAGACTCATACATACTTGCATGTGCACACAAACACATACACATACATACACCACACACAAAACAAATAAATCTTTAAAACTTTAAATCTTCTCTAGTAAAGGTCATTTTTCTGATAGATTACTTGATTGGGAAGTTATCTTAAAATAAAAGTAGGTTTCTGTGGAGATTAGTGCACAGATTAAAACTGAGGTTGACATCGTAAACACCCATCATTTTTGTTTTACATTCTATGTCACCTGTTGTGATTTAGTCATCTCATGAAAATCTCCAGGTAATTTCTACATAATAGCCAACACACACTTACCATCACCATGCAACAAATTAGAGTTGTCACATAATATTTCATTGTTACATTAATACACAGCATTTGATGAACTAGATTATTTTCTTTAGAATGGTGGTTTAACCGACATATTAGGCCGAAAATTTAAAATATATTAAAGCTGTCCCAATGCCACAAAAAGACTGCCAAGTCTTGTAGAAACCATTGTTCTAGAAAATAAGAAAGTAGAGTTAATGAACATTAAACTATCATGCCTCATTCCTGAAAGTAAGCCAGGTGTAATTTATTATACCAAAGTGGCTGTCAATTCCTACTCATTGCGATTTAAAATTCAATTCTCAACGACTGTATATTCCATCTGAAATAATTGATTTTGCAAAATAAGTCATGTATTTATTGAAAACATTTACTTAAAGTTTGTTCTTTCTAACCAGTCAGTTAAGCAAGCTCTGCTTCCCGGGGAAGCATCCACCTTTTACAAACGTTTTATCAAGTACACAGGAAAATCAGTGTACTTTGAAATGGAGACCAATCACCTCCTCTGCATCAGCTCCCGGAAAAGGGTGGGGGGTGGGCCCGGCTTCCTGACCTCCGTTACTAGGCAACGGGATGCTGCGGCTAGACGCAGCAGAGCTGAATGCTTGGGGCAAGGCAGTTGGTAGAGAGATCTTAAGCAACAGAAATGAGCCCCGGTAAGAGCGATCCAGGAGGCTGTCCTCTAGGGGGGAGCTCTGGGAGATGGAGGGTAGTGGAGCCACACCCGGGTCCCTTCATCCCAAAGCCTCCGGGGTGGGTCTGATGTGCGGCTCTTCCCGACCTCAAATCCCATGCTCAGTGAAAAAGCACTCGCCTGTCCCCTGGCGGGCTGCCGCCTCCAGCCCTATTTGCAGAGTCGACATCTCTACCTGGCCCCAGCGCGCCCTCCGGTGGCCGCCGAGGGCGTGGGCGACCCGAATCTCCGTGCCTCGCTTCCTCACCTTCTCAGGCTACCTTCCAGCTCTTCGCCAAAAGCTGTGCTCCGGTCTGTTCCAGAAATGCACCTCGCAGAAGATGACGTTGACTCCATTCTCCTCTCAGCATCCAAGGTCCTTAATTCCCCTGAGAGGGTAAAGGAAAGTGGGGACAGTGGACCAGGTAAAATGCTGGGCGGAAAAAAAGGAAGTTGGGGGTTTGCTGGTTCGGTTCGGGTCGGGTCGGGTAGGGTTGGGTTTCAGTTTTGAACAGACATCTAAACGATGTATGAGTTTTCTAACAAAATCTATGTTTTCTCAGTAAATATTGGTGGGAAATGAACTGTAGCATGGGGAGGATATTCTAAAGAATCCAAACAGCCCCGGGTTCCAATAAACAAAGATTCAGATGTGTAGAGTAACTAGAGGACCACAGAACACTGACACCGGAACCTCATTTCCTGGGGAGAAGCCCAAAGTGACAGCACCCCTCTCACATGGGTGCACAGTGGGACATCAAGAGGAGCCAGGACTCATGAGCAAAGGTGGCTTTTAGATTGATGGTTAGGACCCCAGTTGTGGGTTCCCCAGGTGAGGCAGAGAGAAATGACAGAGCAGAGGCCTGAGCTTCAGACAGGGTTTCTTTCCACACCTTGGCCAATCCAAGGCCACACAGCTCAACTGATAAAAATCAATTTGATTCAAGACAGAGAACATGGAGGAAGACTGGACAGCATTCCTCTGTCACCAGGCACGAAGACCTGTAGTCTTCCCTGAGCAACCAGCAAAGGGGAGGAGAATGAGACAAAAGACCAGCACAGACGGTTGAAGACATTAAATTGGCCTGGTGTTTACCTCTGAGCTCAACAAAGGTCAGAAGAGACGGAGTCACTCAATGCGGCAAGCGCATGTGCTTTACACTTAGAGGCTGAGGAGATGCTTTCATGAGAGAAGCTTCTACCGGGCAAACATCAGTTCAAATCCCCTGTAAAGGTCAGGCTCAGTGGAGACAGAATCCTGGAAGCCATGGGCCATTTAGCCTTATGAATACATCAGCAAATAAGAGAGTTTAGTCAAACACAGTAGATGATTGACACCCAGAAACCCATGATACTCAATAGCATGACTTATACAGATACGAGCAGTTAGTTAACATAACAAACCTTAACTCATCAGAATGAGCATCTGAGGGGTACTTTTTGGTTGGTTCTGGCTCTCCTGTTCTGCTTCTGAACCTCCATCCATTTGCTCAACTGCCAAGTATTTTGAAGAACCTGCTGTAACTGGCCCTGTTCTAGGTATTGGACATCTGTGATTATCAACACTAGAAATCAACGTGACAAAATCTAGAATGCCCTCAGTAATGAATCTCTGGGCCTGGCTGTAGGGGATCATATGGATTTCAATGGCTGGGGTGGAACGGGTGCCCACTGTGGGTGGAACCATTCCTTGGCTGTGTTCTAGACGGCTTAAATGGAGAAAGGAAGTTGAGCACCAGCATGAATTCATCCTTCGCTCTGTTTATTTACTGTGGATGCAGCACAGCAATCTGTCTCATTGGGACTCACCCTGAAATAATAGCCTGCACCCTTGAGTTATAACGCTGAAAGAAACCTGTTCCCACTTAGGTTTCTTTTGTCAGAGTGTTTTATAGTAGAACAGAAAAGAAACTAAGACAGGATCCAAGATGATGTATACAAGGCCTTAATCAGCTTACCTGTCAGAGGGAGAGCAGACACTGTTTATGAGGAGGCAGCAGTCATTTCTATGGGGAAAGAGAAGGCAGAAGTATCTCAGTGTTATAGGTGGGAAGCACTCTAAGAGGGCTCCGCTTAGCAAGTCCCATCTGAGCAAAGAGCAGAGGAGGTAAAGAAGAAGTTGCAAAAAAGGAACATTTCAGGCGTCAAGACCAGCAACAGCCTGGGGTCTGAGGTGGGAGAGAGGCTGGCATGCTTGAAAAGTTAGCTCTTGTGAATGAGGCAGAATGAATGAGGGGATGGGAGCAGAAGGTGGAGTGGGACAGGAGAGAAGAAACTTTGTAACTCCGGGCTTTGGGATTTTATTAGGAACAAAATGGGAAGTGCTGGGTGGGAAGTGCTGGGTGGGAAGTGCTGGGTGGGAAGTGCTGGGTGGGAAGTGCTGGGTGGGAAGTGCTGGGAAGTTCTGAGCAGCCTCCTTGTGTTCGGACTAGAACTGTTATCATGAATGCATGCTCTCTGAGTCTGTACTTCACACTGTGTGCCATGCTAAGGGTGATGCATGCTTAGAGTTACCAATCACAGTATCTTACAAAGCCAGAATTCCATGTCCAGGCAGCCTGATTCCATAGCTGATACCCTAACTTCCCTGGCAGAGTGCACTCTAACTCACAGGCCACCTACATGTAGATGTCACTAGGCCTGTCAACAAAGTTAGTGTGTGCATCCGAGAACCAGTTTCACTTTAAACTTTTTAAATCACCATGTTCCCCCTTAGCCTTGGTCACAGACGTATACTTAACACATTCTGCATATATTGAATATGACATGATTTTCTGCAGGCCTGGAAATAAACTCCCTTTTTCTTTATGATAAAAAGGTCATCCCGTTGATAATTGAGTCATTTTTATTTCAACAATTAAATATGAACTAGAAAACATAAGTGTTAGCATTCCTTCTAGGCTCCACTCCACAGTTACCAGGCAACAGCCAGATAATGCCTGGTTTGCTGTAAAAGGGGCTGTTTGGCCCCTCCTCACTCTCATACTCCCTGCCCCTTCTCTCCCTGCCTCTTCTCCCTCTCTCCCCATCACCCTCCCCTTCTTCTTCTTCTTCTTCTTCTTCTTCTTCTTCTTCTTCTTCTTCTTCTTCTTCTTCTTCTTCTTCTTCTTCTTCTTCTTCTTCT
>CM052719.1:33475198-33600523 GCA_028551405.1 Uromys caudimaculatus
CAAGAAAGTTAACAAGCCAAAGAACCCAAGTGAGGATTCCTCAATCCCACTTGGGAGGGAGAAGAAAACAGTCATGGGGGTGGGGAGGCAGAGGGCGGGAGGGACCTGGGTGGGAAAAGGGATAGGAAGGGGAAGGAGGGAACATGATGAGGTATTGGGGAGGGGAACAGGACTGAAGCCCTGAGGGCCAGCAGAAAGAATGGAAACAGGCAACCTCAGGAGGTAGGAGGTGGGGGGACTCTCTAGAATGTACCAGAGACCTGGGAGGTGAGTGACTCTCAGGACTCAAAGGTAGGGACCTTGGCTAAAGTGCTTTGCAGTAGGGAGGGGGAACTTGTAGAGCCCATCTCCAGTGGAGGGACAGGACATCAAGTGGAGGGATGGGGTGGAGGGACAGGACATCAAGTGGAGGGAAGGGGTTGCTATCCTACAGTCAAAAGCTCTGACCCAGAACTGTTCCTGTCTGAAGGAACTGCAGGGTCAAAAATGGAGAAGTGCATGAGAGAAAGGAGGTCCACTGACAGGCACAACGTGGAATCCAGCTCAAGGGGAGGCCCGGGGTCCTGACACTGTTATTGATGTTGTGGTATGCTTGCAGACAGGAGCCTAGCATGGCTGCCCTCTGAGAGGCCCAACAAGCAGCTCAAAGAGTCAGATGCAGATACTAGTATCCAACCAATGGACAGAAGCCAGGGACTCCTGTGGTTGAATTAGCCAAAAACTGGAAGAAGCTGAGGAGGAGGGCAGCCCCATGGGAAGACCAACATTCTTAACTGACCTGGACCCCCGAGATCTCTCAGACACTGAGCCACCAACCCAGGCAGCATATTAGGCCCCCTGGCACATACAGCAGAGGACTGCCTGGTCTGGCCTCAGTGAGAGAAGATGCACCTAACTCTCAAAAGACTTGAGGCCCCAGGGAGTGGGGATCACCAGGCCCCTGGTGAGGTGGGGATCAGGAGATGGGGACATCCTCTTGGAGAAGTGGGGGAGTGTGTGGGGAAGTATGGGATGGAGAGTGGTTGGAGGGCATACCAGGAGGGGGATGAAGTCTGGAGAGTAAAAAAGGATTAAAAAATAAAACTAAATAAATTTGAAAGAAAGAAAGAGAGAAAGAAAGAAAGGAAAGAAGGAAGGAAGAAAGAAAGAAGGCTTAGCAAGCCATGGGAGCCAGACCATAAGCAGCACCTCTCCATGGCCTCTGCAACATCTGTTGCTTCCAGGTCCCTGCTCTATTTGAGTTCCTGTCCTGACTTCCTTTGATAATGAACAGTGAAATGAAAGTGTAAGCCAAATAAACCCCTTCCTCCCCAAGTTGCTTTCATCATAATTCACCTTAATTAAGATGTATAATTTATCCATCTACATTTATCAACTTTCTATTATTGATTTATGTAACATCTATGTATCATGTATATATATAAAATCTATTACCTATCTATCATCTATGTATCTATCACCTATCACTTATGTATTTATTTACCTATTATCTATTATCTATCTCTCATCTGTTACCTATCTATCATTTATCTATGTATCTATCATCCATTTATCTTTCTATCATCTACCTATCATCTATCTATCTACCTATCTATCTCTATCTCATCTATCATTACTTTAATCCATCAAGAGAAACTGAGACCCTGAGGTGAACTGAGATGCTGTAGCCACAGGAAAATCTACATTGCCTATTAGGCCTGAGGGCACTGCGGGGCAGAATCTCTTCTTCTTCTTCTTCTTCTTCTTCTTCTTCTTCTTCTTCTTCTTCTTCTTCTTCTTCTTCTTCTTCTTCTTCTTCTTCTTCTTCTTCTTCTTCTTCTCCTTCTTCTCCTTCTTCTCCTTCTTCTCCTTCTTCTCCTTCTTCTCCTTCTTCTCCTTCTTCTCCTTCTTCTCCTTCTTCTCCTTCTTCTCCTTCTTCTCCTTCTTCTCCTTCTTCTCCTTCTTCTTCTTCTTCTTCTTCTTCTTCTTCTTCTTCTTCTTCCCTCCCCCTCTCTCCTCCCTCCTCAACTCCCCTTCCCATGCCCTGAATAAACCCTATTCCATACTATACCATCCTGTGACTGGTCCCTCAGGAGCATGGGCCCGCAGGGGCGCCCCCTCCCACCTACCATACCTGGCTCTACCAAACTTATCCTAGCCTCCTTTCTTTTTTGTAAAGCACAATAGCTAGATATAAATAATATTTCTTACATTCTCAATAAATGATAAGATTCTTTGGGGGTGGGGCCATAGGCTTCCCTCCCTCTAATGCCGCCCAATACCGTGCATTTAGCAAAGACTTAGTAAATGCGAAACTGTGATTCTGTGTTGTCTCCTGTGGGTCTCTGCTCATTCCCCTTCACATTCCAGAATCATATAGCGTCATGTGACTCTTTAAGCATTACCGAATTGTAAAAGTACTTTCCTTAGGAACAAGCAACACCCAAAGACTCACAGGATAAACTAAAATTTACTTTATTGCCTTTAAAAATAGGTGAGCCCAATATCCTGCCTGCTCACTGCCTGCACTGAATCACCAGGGCTCGGCTGAAGAAAACTCTTCATTTCTGAATCATACCATGTAGCTAAAAGGAGCAGCTCAATGCTATTTGGAGTGCTTGCTTTATTGCCAAGATTAATCTCTTTTCAAATGCTCCCTCTCCCAAATAACTTTGTTGTTTCTCTCCTAGTGTGATCTCACAGGAAAGGCAGAAACAACCTGACCAAAAATCCCCCATCCTTACCTTTGCTAAGCTGCCTTCCTCCTGTTTCAATGGAAGAATTGCCCTGTTCAGTCAATGCCCAACCGATCCAGATTCCTTCTCAGCCAGGGTTCTTCCACCATTGAGTCCCTCATTCTCTGGAATCCCCCCTCTCCCTCTCCCTCTCCCTCTCCCTCTCCCTCTCCCTCTCCCTCTCCCTCTCCCTCTCCCTCTCCCTCTCTCTCTCTCTCTCTCTTTCTCTCCCAATATGTTTCCAGCAAGCAAGCACGTTAGAATCTCCAACAGCTAAAATATTAAGTTAAAGATAAATCCTCTTAGTCTGGTGAGATGGCCTGGCCGGGGAGGGTTTGCTGCCGGGCTTACTAGCTTGGGTTTGATCCCTGGGTGGAAGGAGAGAACCAACTCCTATGATTTGTTCTCTGAACTTCACATGCACCTCCTGGTGTGTGTGTGCGTGTGTGTGCGCGCGCACACACAGTAAGTAAATATAATTTCAAAAGTTAAAAACTTCGTCTTGTCAAGTGTCTTCTACTATGAACACTGTTCTGCTATTACTTCTCTTCCATTGCACAGTAAACGTTGAAAAGCGTTGCCCATATTTGGGGGCTGCAAATCTCTCTATCACATTCTTCCCGGAAGCCATTTTACCTGTGCTTCCTTAGGCTCTCCCCAGAAAATGCCTTTATCTAGAGAGCAACACCGAATGTCCATCAGCATTCGTTGCCACCCCATAAATGACATATCCAATGGAGTACTTGACATTTCTGATAGACAACTTAAGCTTAAAATATCTAATAGTGGCTTTTTCTCTTTCTCTTAAAATTTAAACAATATGATCACCCCTACCACCTCCCCACAAAGATTTTCAGCACACTTGCAAAAGATTTTCCCACTTGTATCAACTTCTACCCTGGTCATGAATCGATAAGTCAGAGGGACTCGATCTCTGTGGTTCAGGAAAGGACAGCTAAGTAATCATCTACAGGGCCTGGGGAGACACCTCAGCAGTTAGGAGCACTGGCTACTCTTCCAGGGGACCCACAGGTTCTATTCCTAACACCCACATGGTGGCTGGCAACCATCTATAACTTGGGGAATCTAACCCTTCCTCTTGCCTAGAGTACCAACCACACATGTGGTGCACAGACATCTGTAACTTTAATTTTTTCAAATCCTATTTTTAACGATGGTTCTTAAATGCTTTAACCTCCCCTTTAGCCCACCACCCACCAGAGATAGTGGAAAGAAAGGATATGGGGGAAGTGGACCTGTTTAGAAAGGTTCTTTGGAGCAACGCTCCTCTGTGTTGTCTGGAAATCAGTAGCTCAGTTCACAGGTTAGCAGGCAGCGGCAGCTCGATCCACTCCTAAACACTTCACAGATAAACCAGCAGTCCAGTTCGGAAGAGCTGGGTTAACAACAGTGGTGACATGACCTAGCAGAGATGGCCAGGCCTCAGCCTCAGTTCAGCATGAGGGACCAGCAGAAATGCCAGAAGTTCAGCTGTGCCTCTCTTAGGGAAGCGAAAATCAGTGAACACTTGAGACCCACAAGCATTCCACAGCTAGCTGTATCAGCAAGCCAAGCTCTGTCTCAGTCGCTCCGTCATGAGTCCTATTTATACCCTTCAAGCATCACGTGTCCTCCATGTGCCTTGTCTCAGCACATACATCGAATCAGCCCAAGTCTGAGGAGTCCCGACAAATGCAGCTCAACTACACGGTGTAAGGCGGGCCAATACATGCATGTTGTTAGCAAAGAATCCTTCATCATGTGTCCTTTCATGTGCTTGCTTTAGCAGAAATCCTCTCTCCTGTGTCTGCTTCAGTGAAACATTCCTTCACGAGTCCGCCTTAGCGCTCCACCTGTGTCCACTTCAGGAAAACACTCCCTCATGTGTTTGCCCCAGCCAAACACCACCCAACACAACTGACTCTCCAAAGAACCCTGAAGTTTCCACTTCAGACATCTATGCAGGCAAAGCACCCATACACATTAAGCAGATTTTTAAAAAATGAATCATTTGTATTATGTCGAAGAAAACAGCAATTCTAATCAGAGTTGTCACATTTAAGTAGATACTTGTGTGACAAGAAACTATGGAATTATACTATGATCAAAACTGAAGAGATGGACAGGAAATACGTAGAGAAGCAATATACATAAATCCTGTTGTTCTTTCTCAAGAACCTACTACTTACTATTCCACTTATTATATGCAATTTGCTATACACTATATATAACTTAAACATGACGCTAGTGGCTTTAACACAGAGCTTGTGGGAACTATGGCTACAGAACAGAATGAGAGACTCACAGACGCCAGCATAGACGCAATCTTAGTAGCAAATAGAGTTAGATAGTATGCGTGAAAGTAAGTATGCTAGTGTTCTCATTCTTTATGGTGAGGACTACATCAACTCAGAATATAGTGGAAACACGTGTTTGCAAGTGTTTAATCTCTTCCATGGTCTATTTCTTAATATATTGTTATTTTGACTGACATATATATATATATGATTTATAGCACTCATAAATACATTCATATATACATAATATATATCACATACACATACATATATAAAATATATATACATTGAAATCTTTAAGTACATGTATATAATGTAATGATTATGTCAAGATAATTGATGTGTCTAACCCATCAGCTGTTTCTCATGTCTTTTTTGTCACAAACTTTCAAATTCTTCACTGGCTAGTTTGAAATTTTTGATATCAAATTCTTCACCAGCTATTTTGGCCATCAGTTGTTATCAATTATAGCCACCCACTACTAACCACCTATTAACCACGCTCTCTGTCCCTTTCCCAGACCTCGGTAACCAACAACCTATTCTCTTCTTCAGTCAGATTCCCTTTTATTTTGCACACACATGTGAGCGCCTGTGCACAGACATGCATGCAGGCAAAAACACCCATGCACATAATTTTTAAAGGATAAAGTTGCATTTTCTTTCTCGGCTCACTGTGTATGCGCCTCGTAGTTTCAGTTAGCAGGTGACAGGCACCGAGGTTGATTAGCCCTCTTGGCGGCTGTAAATGGTGCCTCAATAAACCTGCAGGTGAAAATACCTCAAGAACATCCTGACTTCATTTCCCTTTGGTCTACACCTGCAGTGGGACTACCGGGTATCGGTGGTAGTTACTTTTAATGGATTAAATGTAATGGTTAACGTATCCCCATACTATTTCCTGTAACAGTCATGTTAATTTACATTTCCTCCAACATCATGTATGAGGTCCCTCCCTGTTCCAACATTGTTCATGAGATGTGTGTGTGTGTGTGTGTGTGTGTGTTTGCGTGTGTGGAGAGAGAGAGAGAGAGAGAGAGAGAGAGAGAGAGAGAGAGAGAGAGAGAGAGAGAGCTGAAGGGATATCTAAAATTAACAGTAGCTAGTTCTTCATGGTAGGATTTTAGGCGACTTTCTTTTTTCACATGACCAGTATGAGTACATTATAATAGGTTTGTTTAGAGTCTAAAAATCTTTGAAACTTTCCTACCTTGGTCTCAGCTTCCCAATGAGAGTCAGTAAAAAGCAATATCCAGGTAAGCTCCATGTCTTTCTCTCTGTACTCCAGCTAAAGGTACAGTTCTTCAGTTGGCTACACAGCTCCATGTTCTGAACTAATGTTGCCTTGTCAGAGATGAGGACCTAAACAGCAAAGGAGATAGATGTCTGCACTTGACAAGCACCGTCCGCACCATCGGATGGGTTATTAATGCAGGAGAGAGAATCTGGAGACATAGCTGAAGACCGCCTCTGACGACACATGTCAGCCTAAAAGAACATTCTATCATAATTCGTGTTTCACCTGGGAAGCTAGGAAGTTTTTACCTCTTAATTTAAAAACTTTTGAAAGCAAGGAAGTTACCTAACACGTCCTCTGCTGTAAGTCTATAAACAACCTCTGGGAAGGTGCCCAGCCTGTGACACCCACTGTCTACTGTCCTGAGGAGCCTGAGGACCTCTGTTCACTATGTGTGGATTTTAGAGTGGCTGGAGGAAATACAATCAACCACGGAGCAGGAGGAGGAATGGCTTTAGTGACTAAGTGAACAAGATCAGCTACAGCACTTGCTCTCAGCCCCCTCTGCCCTGGCAGCAGGTCTCTCTCCCAAGCCAGTATAGATCAGTGGACTGCATGTACTTCTCTTGTGCTGGAGCAGCACGATCCCATGCATTGTCTTGAGGGGACAGAGATAGGTATGGGTGTGTCAAGATCGGTTAGGTATCATAGGGCAGGCTCACTGAGCAGCCTAAAGGAACAAAGGACATTGACTCTCCAATGGGAAAAGTCTTCCCACAAGAGGAGATAGTTTAATGCAGGCTTCGAAGACTCTACCTTTGATAAGGAAGTGTGCCAACTCTGTGTCCTACTTTTACATAGCTGTGCTTGCAGACCTTCCCCAAGAGAGTGTGCAAATTGTTCTTTATAGAACTTCCCTTGAGAGTACGATAGACAGATGCGATGCACTGTGCACTCATCCTGTTTCCATGAGTGAGGGAGAGCATCTCATGGCAATTTCCCAAAAATAACAAGGCCTATTGACCTTTCATGCTACAGGATTTATTGTTGTGTTCGGTTTTTTGTTTTTTGTGAGGGTGAGGTCTACAGCTCAGGAAAAAAATAGTTCCTTATAAAATAAAAGCATTGCTATAACCCCAAGTAGATATTTTCTTTTTATAATTTTTTAATTTTGCAAAATCTCAAACATATTATACACAAATATACATACACATATTTACATACATACACAGACACATACATACACTATATACACATATATTTATATTTACATATATTTATAATATATATTGTATGTATGTATGTATGTATGTATATGAGGTGTGGTCACCCTTGCCTTTGATCCCAGAATACAGAAGGCATAAGTAGTTGGATCTCTGTGAGTTCAAAACCAGCCTGGTCTACATAGTGAATTCCAGGCCAGTCAAGGTTACAGAACTGGAGACCCTGTCTCAAAAATAGAATTATTTTGGGCTGCTGAGATGCTCAGTGGGTACAGATGCTTGCTGCCAAGTCTGAAAAACTGAGTTTAATCCTCAGGACCCACATGGAAGAAAGTTTCCTTCACACACACACACACACACACACACACACACACACAATGTGTGCACCAATGCCCCCAAACACACACATTTAAATTCCTTTTATGTAACAAACTGTGAAAGGGAGTACACGCTCTTGCCATGGTGCAATTGTGAAAAGTCAGAGGTTAAGTCTATGGGGTCAGTTCTCTCTTTGCATCTTTACATGGGTTCCAGGAATCAGACTCAGATTGATTGTCAGGTCCCAGTAGATAGCACTTTTACTGGCTCGGTCATCCCCCATCCCCACAGGTAGGTACCTCTTAAAGTGTGAACTGTCCTTAAATTTAATGTGTGACTAGGATGATGTAGATAACAACCCTTTGAATTATCTCTCTGTCTCACTGTCTGGGTTAAGAATGTGCTCTCTGTAGCAGCTTCTGCAAAATAGAACTGGGGAATTAGCTGAGCAGTGATGGTGTGCGCCATTAATTCTAGCACTCAGGAGGCAGAGGCAGGTAGATTTCTGAGTTCCAGGCCAGCCTGGTCTACAGAGTGAGCTCCAGGACAGCCAGGGCTATACAGAGAAACCCTGTGTCAGAAAGCAAAAATACAAAGATAAATTTAGAAATTAAATGATGCATGTTCTTTATTTTTCCCCTTAGAATGTGGCTGTGCATCAGAACCAGAAAATCAAATCCAACCACAATCAGCATTGAAAGTGAGTCTGTTTCATTTAAATACGTGCAAAACCCTTCCTGAATGAATACCGGGTCTTCCACACTACTCTCACAAAAAAGTTCATGCACATGGGTAGAGATTCCACACAATCCCCGCCCCCAAAGGCGCCTATGAACATTCATAGAGAGTCAGTAGCACAGCTAAGGATGAGTTAGCTGGCTCTTGGGACCCTTTTGCGAAACAAGTCACACTGGGGTTCGTTTGTTAACCCTAGCCTTTGAAGACTATGTCTGGCCACCTGGAAGTGTTGCATTTGATGCATTGTTAAATCTCATTACAGGTCCTGCAGCATCAGCTGGAGTCATTTCAGGCTCTGCGGATGCAGACTCTACAGAACGTCAGCATGGTATGTTTACTGTAGTGCACACGTAGGGAATCTCCTAGCTTCAGTACCAACCCATCTTCTAAAGCCCTCAGCCGCCGGTTGATAAGTGGATGCGAAGTTTGATACACCAGAGGTGACCGTGTGTTTCAGGCAGAAATTTTATTTAGAGTAAACAACATTTTTCTATCCTTTTGGCTGTGAGGCTGAAAGAAAAGACTGCCTGGGGCAGATGTGACTCAGTGATTGAGCGTTTGCCTAGCACATGCAGAGACTTGGGCTTGATCCTCACACTGCAAATAAATAGTCCTTTCTACATACAGTCTGCAAAGGGAGACTTGCTTTGTAAGATTTAAACTATAACTCAAAAGTGGCCCTGGGAGCTGGGGGGATGTACTCTATCACCTCGAGTCACTGAAGATCCTAGGAACCGCTCACTTCCGGTGCCACGATTCAGATCATCAAAGCTTTAGTGTTCAGGAGCGAGCCTCAGCCACACCCTGATCTGCTTCCCAGAATCAGGGGGGTTGTCAGATTACACATCGTGGGAAGGGGTTGGAAGGTGCTCCAAATCCTTCTAAACTCAAGTCGGTAGAAGGAGAGGAAAGGCAAGGAGGAGGGGGGGAGAGCACTTTGTTCTGAGAGTAGGCTGTACCGAGGTCCCTTGTCGTGACCCTGAATGCCGCAGATGGGTTCAGAAGCAACTCATGACCGTCCCTCTCTAGAGAGACTCACTGCTGCGTCGCAGACCCAGTCTTGCAGCTAAAGGCAGAACTGATGTCATCAAAGGCTCACACACTACATCTGGATAAAGGAGCAGGTGAACCCCACACAATCACCAATGGCCTGGCATCAACTCTGGCCCAGTGTCCTTGCGAAGTAGGAGACAAAGTTTGCAGCAGGTGACAGGATGCATTCTGTTTCAATGATGGATGTCAAAGATTTCTTATTTACTCCACAATGTAAAAAAGGAACACCTCTAAAATTGCTAACATTGGGCATAAATTTTTACTATTTTACTAGAGGCTTCTGATTTTATCAGAAACAGAGTCTTTTCCTAAGACTCCTCTTATGACAGAGATTACAATAAATAAGTTTAACCTAGTCTCTAATGGCAAAGAACTTCTTACATTCAGGAAATGTGAAGGTATCTTTCAACTATGTGCTTCTGCGCACACACAAACCCCCAAATCCTAATTCAAATTCTAACATTCTCAATTTATCTTTTAAAGGTACAGTCTGAAATCAGTGAGATACTGAACAAAAGTATTGTTGAAGTAGAAAACCCACAATTTAACGCAGAAAAAAATCTAGTATTCAGCATGCATCCTGAAAAGGATTTGGTATGTTTTCAATAAATCATTCCCCCTCCTGGTATTTAAGAACTATCCCTACAACTGGTTCTCACCTCTGTCTATCATCTATCTATCTATCTACCTATCTATTGATCATTTATCTATCATCTATCTACCTATCTGTCTGTCTGTCTATCTATCATCCATCTATGATCTATCTATCTAACTATCTGTCTGTCTACTGTCTAATCTATAATCTATCTCTCTATCATCTATTATCTATATATCTATGTATCTGTCTATCATCTATCATCTATCTGTCATCCATCTATCTATCTATCATCTATCTGTCATCCATCTATCTATCTATCTATCTATCTATCATCTATCTGTCATCTATCTATCTATCTATCTATCTATCTATCTATCTATCTATCTATCTATCTCTCCCAAAAAGGAACGATGGAGCATCAGAGATGAAATTAAGGAAATATTTGTCCTGAGAAACTTAAAAGAAATGTGCTGATCTCTGTACTGTAGAATGTGACTATCCCTTTAAGAGGGTGGGAGAAACATTCCACTTCATCTAGATGCCGAAAATACCCAAGCAAATTCAAAGCAGTTTGGTTAGCCTACCTGTCCAGAGGGGATTGACAAACCAGGGATGAAGTCTATAGAAAGCTCCAAAGCAGAATGGCCAGTATTGTCCATGCTGACCAGGAAATTACATCTCCAGGACACTTGGCATCCTAAAATCACCCCTTTGAATCCAGGAATTTGAAAGCAAAGGCTAACAACTAGCCCAGTAGCAGAAACACTAATTTCTCTTGAATTCTCATATGGCCTATTTAGGAGAATCTTGTAGAGTATAATACATTAACTACATTTCTGCCTCTGAAATTAAGAAGTTGGCCGATATAGCTCACCCTCTAATGGAGGAAGGCAGTCCTAAAGCACTCCGTTGTGGATCTCATAACAGTTGGTGTTAGATTGTGCCCAGATAAACAGATGGGGATACACACACAGGCTTCTCTGAGTAGTAGGGAAAACACTCTATATGGTTGTACACATAAATCTTCCCCAACGTTTCTTAATCTCTTGGTCATGTGGGAAATGACAATATTTCTATTGTTGCTAGCCTAACAAGACACAAGAAGAAATACTTTCTATCAAGAAAAGTAATCGTTTTGAGGACCCCAAGACTCTCCATTCAATGGGAGAGAACTTCAGTAGTAATAGTGGCACTGTCCTCTCTCAAAGCATAAATATCCCACCCCAGACACAGGTCGAGGACACGTTAGCTCTGGAGAGTGTGAGAACAACAGCAGATAACTCACCTTCCAGCAAAGCTATGACCGCTTCGGAGCAGCCCAACGACATAAAGAATTTCAGTCTCTATCAGTTTCTACCTCTAGTTCCTCAAACTGTGCTGCCTCCAGCTGCTCCCGTGATCCTGGATAAATCCACCATCACCATCCCTTTCCTGAAGCATGAGTTCTGTGAAAACTTAGACGACATTTGCTACTCTATTAAGCACATGAAAGAAGAGCTTCAGAAGTCGAACGACAAGGAGCTGGCACTCACAAGTGAACTTCACACTTTCCAGGCGGATGCAAGTACTCAAAGTCACCATAAACAGGAGATGTTTCCCATGCGTAGCTCAAAACTTAATTTTATTCGGCAAGAAAACACGGAAGGTAACTTAAGTGAAGACATCAAATCAAAGAGAATTTCTGAATTAGAGGCGTTAGTGAGCAAACTCCTCCCACTCAGGGACACGGTGTCAAAACTGCATGTGAACTTTTGTAGGAAATGTAAAAAATTATCTAAGAGTGAACTATACCGAGGGAAAAGGAATGAGAAAAATAAAGACGTCCCTATCACCAGCAAGAATATGATGGATTTGAAATTCCACTCCCGAGCCCCGAGGCACACTCTGTCCGTCCTGGACCCAGGGAAACACAAAATAAAAGACAAAGGCGGCCAAGCGTTCATAGTCAGCCAAGGACCTGTAACATCTGAAAATGAGAAGACACCCAAAAGCAAGTGCATCCCTGAGCAGTGTGTCGCCAAAATTCATTACCTACAGAATTACCTAAAAGAATCCTTGCAGAATCAGAAAAAGATGACAGAACTCGAGAATGAAAACCTAGCCCTTAAGACCAAAATGAAGCCCCTCATGTTCACCACACAATCCCTGATCCAGAAGGTGGAAGCCCACGAAAAGCAACTGAAATCTCTGGCTGAAGAAAAGAGCACTCTTCAGTCCAAGTTAACTGAAGCAGCAGAAGAGAACAAAGACTGCCTCAGGGAACTTAAGAAAATTGTCAGCACTTACAATGTCCTCCAAGGCCAACACAAAATGCTAGAGGAGAAAAATAGTCAGCTTGCTTTGGAAAAGCAGCAGATGCTAGAAACAATAGACCACCTGAAAGGCAAAGAGCACAAGTCTCAAAATGACATGGCTGTTCTCCAAAACGAAAACAATAGGATGAATATAGAAATAGAAGCGATGAAAACGAGCATGCTGTTGATCCAAGATGAAAGGGACATGCAAGAGAAAGACATGTACCAACTCCTGAAAGACAAGGGCACAATGGAGAGTGACCTGGAAGACAGCAAGCTGGAGATCCTGCAGCTCAAAGAGAAGGAGAGACTGGCCAAAGCAGATCAGGAGTCGCTTCTTCACATACTGGACGCAGCTAAAGCCGAGAAGCTGAGTCTGGAGGCAACATTACAAGAATCCGTTTCCGCCAGACAGATGCTGGAAAGAGAACTCGTGGATATTCAAACCTACCAGTCTGCAGCAGAAGAGGACTTCCTGAAAGAAATCAAAAACGTCAAGTCAGAGGCAAACATTTACAAAAGCAACTTGGCAGAAATCAGCAAGGAATGTGAGGTGTTGTCCAAAATGGTCATGGAGATTAAGGCGGATAACCAGATTCTGAAAGAAGAACTAAAGAAACACAGCCAAGAAAACACCAAGTTTGAAAATAGCATCAGTCGGCTCACAGAAGACAAGGTACTTTTGGAAAACTATGTGAGAAGCATTGAAAACGAGAGGGATACCCTGGAATTTGAGATGCGGAATCTTCAGCGAGACTACTTGAGTTTAAGCGATAAAGTCTCAGTTCAGAACAACAGTGCATCAAAATCGACTTACATTTCAAGAAGAGAAAAGTTCTACTTTGACAATTACGACGCCTATGAAGATGCTTCCAGTCTTAGGAATAGGCCTTTGGCTTCTGACGTGAAAGGTGAGTGCATTGTGATAGATAAGTAGCAGCAGCCTTAAGACTCGAGTTAGCTTATTAGCACTAACCAAAGTATAGAAATAAAGAGAGGGGGGCTGGAGAGATGGCTCAGCGGGTAAGAGCACTGACTGCTCTTCCGAAGGTCCTGAGTTCAAATCCCAGCAACCACATGGTGGCTCACAACCATCCATAATGAGATCTGATGCCCTCTGCTGGGGTGTCTGAAGACAGCTACAGTGTACTTACATATAATAAATAAATAAATCTTTTTAAAAAAAATTGTTAAAGAGAGGGCCTAGAGAGTGGCTCAGAGGTTCCAAGTATGTACACACTGCTCTGACACAGGCACCCATCCACCTGTAAGTGACCCAATCAACACCCAGTTTCAACATCTAGTTTCAGGGGATCCAACACCCTCTTTCAGGGATACCTGCATCCACAGATGTGCAAATCCACATGGAGACATACCTATATATACATAACAAAAAAATAAATCCTTAAAAGAAGAAGAGAACATAAAGATGAATACAATTTAGTATCTTGAGATATTGTATCTGATTTGTTATATAATAGAATCATTTAAGAATTTTGTTCTATAGATACACTGAATGTGTACATCTTTGGGAGGGAGAAGTATTTTAAAATACTTATTAGAAAGGTACTTAGCACTCATAGCTTTAAGACATTTCCTTTTCTTTTTCAGGAATACCACATAAACTGTATCAACGGCTTCCATCCAAGATATGTAAATAAATTTCAAAAGAAATAAATGTTTTAAATACATTTTTCCAAGTAATTTTCCACCATAAAAATAATATCAAAGTAATTTTTACCTCTGGTTCAAAGGCCTCAGACATGATTAAACTTGTTTTAAAATAGATATTAGAATTACATTAGAGAGTCAAGAACTATGAAAAAGGCGGTATCAAACTCTAAGCTCACCTGTCAGTCTTTCATGGTTTCACAAAAGCTAACTGGAGAAATGAAGCTCTGGGTCAGAGAGTAAGGAGAGCTCGCTACTCAAAGCACGTTTGCATTTGCCCTTTACACATATTCCCACACACAACATAGAGAGCCACACAGACGGTTACATTGTAGGGAGAAACCTGTCCTGTCTCCAAGGAGCCAGTGTCACACAATCAGCCCTACTCTTTGCTGTGCAGGACCAAACCATCTAATCTATTTTGGCTCTCTGATTCCTTGTTGAGTTCTGTCAGATGCTTTTCATCCATTACTTGAAACAATGTTATTTTTCCTCCTTAATACATTGTTATTAAGTTTGCTACACTTCCCATTCCTGGAATAAACCCTACCAGGCCGTGTTATTATTCTTTGAATGAATATTCCTGGGCTTAACTTTACATCCACTACTTAGAATTTCTTCTACAAAAGGTTATTGGTTTATATATTTTCTCGCAAATGACTTTGTCTGGTTTTAGTGTTAGAAAACTCTTGGCCTGTAAAATGCCAGGTATATCCTTCCACATTTACTGCTATAGCTCAGTGCCAGAATTATGCCTTGGATGCTGTAGCCATTTGGTGTTTGTAACTGAATGGTGAGTGAATACACAGCTGTCATACCAGACATTAACGTGGTAAGATAGAGATACAGAACGCTGAACATCAAAAACTTTAGACAATGTGGACTTGTGTGTCTCTCCCTAAACAGGAAGGAGTGCAAATTTCCTTTGACAATTTTTAAATGAAATGATTATTGTTTTCTACCCATCTCCTATAGATTTCTAATCAATGTCCTTGATAAGGTATGCCACAGGGAAAACTGGAAGCAGGTTTTCTCAGTTTTTTTTCCCCTGTCACCTAGTTTGCATCTTATATTTGATTCTCTACAAATAAATAAATTGCATTACCCTGATCTCTGATTTGCACACAGGTTGTACAGGGGATACTGTACCTTGAAAACATTTAGTAATCCTCTTAATGGTTGAAAACTGAAGAATTTGCCTGGGAACACAATATAATAACTTGCTAGCTCTAAGCAGCCAGAATGCCTGGCTTCCCTCTTCTGCCTGCACTGCCTTGGACACGAGATTTAACCTTTCTCTGCCTCCTTCTCTTCATTTGTTACATGAACACCAAATGGGTAACAACCACAAACACATTTAAACAGGAATGGTACACAGAATGGCTCCCAGCACATAATGAGCATTAACTATTAGTTCATTTTTGATATTTTAAATAAAATACCATAAGTGAAAATGTAGTGATAAATAATAAAAAGTCAGATTAATAAATTAACTTATAACAAATAATTTGGTGTATGATGATAAAATAGGCAGTACGAGCATACATTACGGCTTAGGAAATGTTTTTAATTTAGTCTTCATGAGAATCCTTTCTGGTAAATAGTGCAGATAAGAAAAGTCTCAAAAATTTGTTCCAATATACATAGCTAGCGCAGGCCATTTATACACACACAAGTACCATTGCTGGTATGAGCTGCAACATTTACATAGAAAAAGATCAAGCAGTATCTATAGAAACAGCAATCTTGGTACTATTTCCACAAAACTATACTGTAACAGGGCTGAACTTTCCAGCTGCTTTTAGAATGTCTTGCTCCTCTTGTGCCTCTTTTTAAAATGTATTCTTTGAGAATTTCATACAGTATATTTTTATCATGTTCTTTCCCACCTCCCAAGTTCTCCCAGACCCTATCCACCTAATTTCATGTTCTCATAAACAAACAAACAAAACTGCAAAAACAAAAAAAAAAAACCACTAAAAATATGGAGTTGGCCACTAAAATATTGTGTTGGCCGACTGCTCCTGAGCTTGCAGCCTGCCCTGTAGTGGGGTCGACATGACAACATCATACCATTGAAGAAAACCGATGATCCCTCACCCAGCAATCATTGGGGAAGAGGTTCTTGCCTGGGGCGAGACTGTGCTAAGATTTTTGTGGCTTGAGCTTGTGCAGGTCTCGTGAGTCCATGCATGCACCTGCCCTGTCGTGTCTGGAAGACACTGTTCCCTTGGAGTCATCCACCACCTCCAGACCTTACAATCTCTCCGCCTTCTCTGTGCATAGATCCCTGACTCCTTAGAGGAGGCGTGTGATAGACACACCCTAGTCATGGCTGAGCACTGCAAAGTCTCTGTCTGTGCCCTGTCCAATTGTGGGTCTCTGTGTTAATATCCACCTCCTGTAAGAAGGAGCTTCCCTGATGAGGTGTGCTGCTCCTCGGTCAGGTGTGTAATTAGCGGAGTTTTCCCCTCTCCTCCTCTTCCTGCCTTCCCATGGTGGATTTTGTCTTAGAGACCTGTGGATTTGCCCTGCTGAAGGCAAGATGATGCCAGAAAATGCCAAAAATGGGCATCCTCGCCCAAAATTGCAAGCTATAGTTGTTACACCAGATGGTGAACTCGAGGATGTAAGACTAATACAAAGGAAATATGCTAAGTTCTTCTTTTACTCCCCCAACTTCCCTCTCGTGTGCCCCACGAGGTCATACTTTCGGCGGTAGGGTAGATTAACTGAAGAAATATTCTGGCAAGTGACCAGTGCTTTATTTGTGCTTAGGCACAAAATATGGTGTGTTTCAAGATATGCCTTCCTTACAGGTTTGGGAAGTCAGTCTTTCCTGCGCTGGTGAGAATGGCCTAGGTTGTAGGCAACCATTTGGTGTCTCAGTAATAGGGCATCAGCTCATTGTTCTTTCGTAATATCTACTAAACCTGACCTGAGGGAAATAAACGGTGTTTTGTCTTGTTGTCCCATTTTGTGGGACACCTCTCTGTTCAAATGATGCTGTCCTTTGCTGGATAGAAGTTTTTGTTTGATAAGGTCCCATTTATGAATTGTTGGTCTTAAAACATGTGTTTTCAGGGACCTGTTCAGGAAGTCCTTTCCTAGGCAAACGAGTTCTGTCAGATTAGTTAACTCTCCCATAGTCCAGTTAATCCCTACAAACCTTGTTACAGGTATTGAGCAATGCTGTTAGATGCTTTATAGCACAGATTAATGGCTGGCTAAAAAGTTTATCTCAGTCCTCACTCACTGACGGTGGATAAGAAAACTACCCAAGTCATACCTACATCCTAATTGAACAAAATGTACAGACTTAAGTTGTCCAGAGACAAGACATCAGTCAGCAGCCCTTGCCTCTAACTCAGTCATATTTGAGTGACGTGTCCAAGAATGCACAATGAAGCTGCTTTGCAGGAAACTACATGATGCTGTGTGTGTCTTCTTTCTTTAGAAAAGTTTTATTCCTCATGGATTATGCTTCAAGGTTTGATTTTTTTTTTTTTTTGAAGATTACATTCTACCTAAAAATGTAAATCTAAAAATATAGGTCAGCAACCCAGATTAAATCATTAGCCAACATTGTTTATTAAACAGCATTAAAATCAGGAAGGATGTTAGAGTTGAGCCTCACATTTAAATTTCCTTTAACCACTATGGAGCCATTTGTTCCAGAACATTGTGTATTCTCTGAGCTACCAAGAGAATCTAGAAAACTAACTGCTTTCCCAGCGTGGCTGAGGAGGCATTCTTGTAGTTCTTCACGTTTAGTGCCCTAAAATTAGAAAAGAAATGTGCATTTAATCTTACTAGTCTAGATACTATACCTTCACATTCTTTAAATATTCACATTAAAAAGCCAAACTAAAAATTTTATGACATAAAATCCTACAGCAATTGTCTGCGGTGCTGGTAACCCTGGGAACTAATGCACTCCAGATAAGGAATCTGTTACTGAGCTCTTTGGAACCCCAGCCAACAAGGAAAATAGTCTCATCGACTTAAAAAAAAAACTTTGAATTAAAAACAGGTATACTTAGAAAATCTAAGAAGCAGAAAAAGTATGAAATAAACTTCACTACTAGTATCCATGAGTCTATTATTCAAATTTACTATTCAAATTAATATAGAAGCATTTGAAACTGGACTTAGGGTGATTATGATCAAGTAAAAGGAGACTTCAATAAGCTTGAAGCTGCTGACATACAATAAACTTCTGGGCTTTCTGAAGGACAGTCAGTTGCTGCTTCTCTGCTCTAAACATATTACTAGTGCACCAGAGAACTCTCTCGGCCTTGCTGCTGAATAGAAGAGACCACAGAAAACTTAACAACCTCACAAAGCGTCCCATCTAATTAATTGAAGGTAGGTGTGAGGGAGAAAATTCCGGTTTCATTATCTGTTCTAGAAGATGAAGTTCACAGAGAACTGACAGGTGGCTTACAGAGGATAAAGCTAAAGGATATAGAACAAGGGTGCCATGTCTCCTGTTTCCACATCCAGTGCTGTGCCAACCGGCCCACACAGAGCATCACTCCTAAATGCAATAGCTTAAATAACAGATTTACCCTAATATGCAGAGTAACTGAATCACCTGGCTGTGTATGGAAAAGTTGCTTAGAGAAATAGCTCAGTTTTAATTTATTTCAGAATATTTTAATTTTGTTAATGCTAAACTTATTTCACTTTACAAAACTGTAAAGTACCTTGAAGAATAGACAACATTATATGTGTGTATATATATATATATATATATATATATATATATATATATATATATATCATATACATATATATCGACTACATTGTCAACATCATCAATTATCAACAACGTACATCTCCAAAACCTGTTCATCTGAACCTACATGAAGAATCAATACAAACCACAGCCTTGGAATTGGCTCCATATTGCATCTAAGGAGGACCTTTCATCTTGGCATTGCCTTGTAAGGCAGAGACTGCCTAGATGCACGGTTCACTTCTATTTACCATTTGGTGATGTTATAGCTACTGAAATCAAGCATCTGTAAAAATGATTGCTTAACATAAAATCTGCATGTACTACATCCTAGGTAATTGCTGTATTGTTACATTTTAAAAGATGAGTTCATGGGACAGACATTAACTGCAATATTTCTAATGAAGTTTAAAATAAATGTGCATGTCCTAATCACAGGGTTAAAAGCGATAGGAAAGCACGGCCTTCTGTAAACACTATTGATGTTTACAAACAATCAAGAAATAACTACAAGTGTAACATCTTGTCTAACAATATAAGAATCATACAGCTACATGAGCAAAAATACCTATAATGTAAGGTCTAACATACAATAATAATCTACAACAGACCAGTTATATAGAGAGCTTCAGCCAAAGCTTTGCCTGGGAAGATCAGCCAAGACTGTAGGGAAAAGCCAGTAGAAAGCAGGTGGGAAGCAGATGAACTGTCTAATTGGCAATGCAGCAGGCAGGCTAAATAACAGTTGATATAATATGAATTTCACGTGACTGAAGCAAAGAATGCATTCAAATAAGGAAGAAGAAGCACACAGCAGGTTATGGCCACACAGACTTCAGTTCTTCTCACCAAATACTGTAAACTAGACAGCGTTTGATAATATATACATATCTCTACTCAAAGCATATTTATATTTTTAATTATCTAGAACAAATCTTTTTTTTTTTTTTTTTTTTTTTTTTTTTTTTGGTATTTTCGAGACAGGGTTTCTCTGTGTAGCCCTGGCTGTCCTGGAACTCACTCTGTAGACCAGGCTGGCCTCGAACTTAGAAATCCGCCTGCCTCTGCCTCCCAAGTGCTGGGATTAAAGGCGTGCGCCACCACTGCCCGGCTCTAGAACAAATCTTAATGTTACAGGTGGATATTTCAAAGTTGGGACAGAACTTTCAAGGGTCGCTAGGATTCCACGCAATTGCTGAGTAATAGTTACTGCTACTGTGTACATAATATCCAAGGAGCCTCAAGTGACTCATAATGAGTACCTTCCATAACAGAGGCAACGATATGGAATATGCTGACATTGCCTTGTTTATAAGGTTTTATTTCATGTGTTGAGTGTTTTGCCTGCATGTATGTCTATGAACCATGTGGTACCTGCAAAGGCCAGAAGAGGGCTTCAGATCTCCTGGATCTGGTGTTACAGAAGGTTGTGAGCCACCAGTGCATTTAAGCACTGAGCTATCTCTCCAGCCCTTGTGCTCAGATCTTTCATTTTAAAACTATGTACAATGGCACTGGAGAAGACCAAAGACTTAGATAACTTGCTGTGTTGCAAAGGACCCAGCAGAGCCCCCATACAGGCAGCTTACAACCATCTATACTAGTTAGGGCATCATAAAAGTAGAAATAATGTCTCTCGGTTTATGGACTGAATATAAGCTACGCCTACCTTTTGACATTCATTGCCATTATACTTTCAATGGGTCTGCTTTTGGGTCCATTGGGTGGGTGGAAAATCCTTTCACCTTTCGAAGGAATCGCCTTTCCCACTTTAGCCATATAAGGGTCAGATGAGTGTACTGGGTAAGGTTCAAATGTTCCTGCTTTCATTCCACCAGCCTGTAAGTAAAAATAAGATAATTCAAAATCAGCTTGTAAAATGCCTCTATAAAATTACATTGTGAAGAAGTTCATATACACTTTTCTAGTCGACGGAGTTGGTTTTACATTTAAAAAAAGCTATCCATTCTGTTCAAACACCAGCAAAGGGTCTCTCTGCTGCCAATTATGTAGGATCCAAACATGATAATTCTAGTAGTTTTCTATAAAAATGACGGAAATGTTTGTGGAAGATAATGTTCTATGCCATTACCAAGCACTGATGTTTTATTGCAACCTTAATCAAGCTATCAGCTAGTGATTTAGTAAGCCTATGGTGGAGGAATGAGACAAGCATAAGCTATATTTCTCTATGGAAGGAGATTGGGAGCTTGGCATTAACAATCCCCACCCACTCACCCACCCAAAGGAATAGCATGGTCATAGATGGAGCAAGGAAAATGTGGTCTCCTCTAGAATATACTTAGTGTCTAGTAAGAGAAGTTCATGCAAATACGTTCTACCCATGTGACATAGAACTGAAATTACTTGGACGTGTTAAACTGATTTGACAGGATGTTTATCTTTATGTTATGTAGTCATTAAGATAATTTTATGTGGTGACATATGACTAATTTCAGCTGAGAGCTGAGGATAAAGATCTTCCTTTCAAAGCCTGCCTGGGCTTCTATTGACTGGACCTTGTGTGTGCTGGAGGGTAATGGTTAGGGAAGAAGAAGAAAGAAGATAGGGCTATGGCTCAATGGCAGAGCATTTGCCTATGGAGGGTGAAGCCCTGGGTTTGATCCACAGTAATATAATGAAAAGAAGGAAAGAAAAAAGCAAGCAAACCAGTTCATTCTGTGAAATTATAATCCATTTAATTGAGAATCCTTTTGCTTGCAATACCTAAAGCCAAATATACATATAGATTAAAACTAGACAGTAATTATATACATATACCTTTTCACAAAGTATTATATACATATTTTGAATTAACCAGAATAGTTTTGTTTTCAAAGTCCTTGTTTCATAGTTATCACAGAATGTTCAAGCATCCTTAAGAAGCATCCTATGAAAGAACTAATACTAGTATGTACTGTTAGCTGAAACATAAATATCCAAGAAATCTCGAATAGGTCATGATAAAATGTATTCTACAAAGGGGATGCTATACTGGCTAGTTTTTATGTCAATTTGTCACAAGGTAGGGTCATCTGGGACGAAGCAATCGTAATCAAGAAAATGCCTCATAAGATTAGCCCATAGGGAAGGCTTTGGACATTCTCTTGATCAGCAACTGATACGGGAGGGCCCAGCCTTTTATAAGAGGTATCATCCCTGAACTGGTGGTCTGAGTGTGTATAAGAAAGTGAACAGGAAGCATCTCTCCTCCATGACTTCTGCCCCAGTTCCTGCCTCCAGGCCCTCTAGTCTTCTGGCCTGACTTCCCTCAGCAATGGATTTGTAGACTGATATAAACCTTTTCCTTCCTAAGTTGCTTTGATTATGGTGTGTCATTATAGCAATAATAATCCTAAGATAGAAACAGGTACCAGGATCGTGGGGTATTGCTGTGACAGACCTGACCATGGTTTGGGGGAAGGAATACGGAAAGGATTTTAGAACTTTGAGTTAGAAAGGCTACTGAGTGGTCAGAAATCAGTAGGCTATTCTTGGGGGCTTGGAAGATAAGAATTTTGAGAGCAATGCAAAGGATGGAGGCCTGGATTGTGAGATTCAAGAAGGAAGTTTGAGAATCCCTTAAAGACTTTAGCAGGGCCACTGGCCATTTTGAACTAAGAACCATTAAAGTGATATGTTGGGGTTGATCTCGTGCACTGTGTATTCAGATGCTGAGTTCTGTGCTCCCAAATCAGGTTGTGGTCTGGACATGAGCATTGTATTAACCAATGTGATGCAAAGAATGCTTCCCATAATCTCTGATTGGATAATAAAAGGCTATAGCCTATGACTGGGTAGGAGAGAGAGGAAGAAGAGACTTGAGATTAAGTAAGGGGGGCCTCAGGTAGGGACTATGAAGAGGAGAGAGGAGAGGGAGGAGAAGAAAGTCAACCACATGGCAGGATGAACCATGAGCATGTGTCCAAGAGAAGCTCACCCTGAGCACATACATAGAATAAAGCAAACCAGGCAATACTCAAACAGCAGTAACATGGGGCCTGTGTCTGGGATGTAGGGTTGTATAGGTCAGAACCTGCCCAATCTAGACCTACAGCTTGTTAATAAAAATACCAGGTTTCTGTGTCTTTTATTCCAGAGCTATATGGGCTAGAGTGAGGCAGAACACCCCCCCCTAAAATTATTTCAACATTTGGCACCTAATGTAGGTCTGGAATCAACAACCTTGAGATTAAGAGTCTCACGCTCTACCGACTGAGGGTTAAAAATACAGATTTTACTTAATGATACCTTAGAGCAATGTCATACACTAGATTATGCGGTCCGTTTTACAGAGGTTGGAGAACAGATACGTACACACGTAGATGCACCGTGCTATTAATGCAGCGGGATTCCAACAGGAGTTTGCCTTAAATTCTTAAAAGGATGATTTTAAGATTAAACATTTATTAGAGATAATGGCTATCTTGGAAATGCCTTTGCAAATTAAAGCTGATGAAGCTTAAGGCATATGTATCCATTAGAATACAACAATTCTTTATGGCATAAAACCTGATTCCAGGACAGCTTCAAAGAAAGCTGGCAACCTCAGTGAGTCCACCATCACAGACTGTTCCAGTCAGGACTTAAATTACGCCCTCAACTTTCTCAGCATTCAGAGATTAGATAACAAATGCTACAGCTAATTTTCTTAAAACTGACTTAACTATTATCCCAATCTGGGGGCGGGGCGGCAAAAGAAAAGTGACACCATAAATCGACAGTAAACAATTTTAAGAGAACTATGTCCCATTCCCAAAAGGTGGGGTGATGTTTCATGGTTGTTCTCTTGGTTATGAATGCTTATTGTTGTTTTAGGAGAGTTGTTACATATTGTTAATGGTCTTGGTCAGGGAGGAAACAGTAAGGGAGGTTAGATTTCGGGATTCCTTTTTCTCTCACTCCCCCCTCTATACTCCTTTCTCTCTTATCTAATGTTAGGGGGAGGAAGGGGAAGAAGGGATGGAAAGGAGAGGGAATACAGGAATAATATAAGAATAACAGGAAAAGGGTAGATCATTGAATCTACCTTTAGACCAAAGAGTACTAACAAGCCAAAATCTTACATTGGTATAGATTCTTGTGTCTTGATGCAAATTTGAATTTATATTTTGCTATAACATAATATGTATATATGTTTTCAACTCCTATTTGAGACATTGTACCTAAGCGATTCTTTAAAATGCAAAGTTAAGTTCCAATCCTTTTGAGGGATGCTGTTACAAACTGTTTAGCATAATTAAGAAATGCAAGTTAGCAGTCAAACAATCAAACTCATGGTCATGTTAGATAGTTAACAGAAATATGCTTCCTGTGTTGAACAGATAATAGCTAGTAGCAAGCAGTGTTTGCCAGTTCAGATTTACTAGATAGATGGTCTTCAAACCCCTCAGAGATCTACAGAATATGGCATTTTAAGATGTTTTATTATCTCACATTACTTGAGACATATCAGCTCCTGCCAGCACCCCTTTATGCTTCAAAGAAGATGATAAGCATCAAAGAATCTCCTTATGGGGTTTGCATCAAATGTGGCAAAACTGCCCTTGCTTCACCTGCTGACAGTATCTTGTCCAAACTGAACAAACATGGATGCAGGGAAGTCAATTTCCAAGCTTTGCAAGAACAAGATAGGCAAGTCTTGCATAACTCCTGTTTCACAGAAAAGTCTGTCAGATATAAAGCTGGTGCTCTTATAACTCAGAGAAAATTTTGGGTAACTATCCAGACAGTCAACTTTCTCTGATATTTCTATAATTTTGGAAGCTGCTTGTCTGCACTTCCTACTTAGATAATATTTATTCCTTCTCAGGTCTCTGATGGGATTGAAGACTAGATACTTATAGTCTCACAATTAAGGCTTAATTTGTTTAGGACTTAAATTGTTTACTGTTGATTTGGGGTGTCACTTTTCTTTTGGCCCCCTACCCCCAAATTGGGATAGTAGTCAAGTCAGTCTTTAAAAAATTAGCTGTAGCATTTGTTGTCTAGTCTCCGCATGCTGAGAAAGTTGAGGGCTTAACTGAAGTCCTGACTGGATCAGTCTATGATGGTAGACCAAGTGAGGTTACCAGCTTTCTTTGAAGCCAATCCAGAATCAGGTTTTTATACCAAAATGCCTAAAAAAAATTGTTGTATTCTAATGGATGCATATGCCTGAGCATCATCAGCTTTAATTTGCAAAGGCAACTCCAAGATAGCCATCATCTCAAATAAATGTTTAATCTTAAAATTATCCTTTTTAGAATTCAAGGCAAATACCTGTTGGAATTCCAAGCATGCATCAATAGCATGGTGCATCAACATGTGTACATATCTCAGTTCTCCAAACTCTGTAAAATGAAATACATAATCTATTGTATGACATCACGCTAAGGTATCATCATTAAGTAAAATCTGTATTTTTAACCCTCAGTTGGTAGAGCATGAGACTCTTAATCTCAAGGTTGTCAAGAAGCAAGAAAAGATTAAACTACCTAACATTAACTATAGAAGCAACTAAAAGTGATACAGAAGAAACAAACAGATAGACCAGTCAGATGGAATATAAATTAAGAAATATATTCTCAAAAGTGAAAATTTGATTTTATAAAGATAACCCTTTGGGCCTACAGAGATGACTCAATGGTTAAGAACACTGCTGCTTTCGCAGAGGACCTAGGTTCTGTTCTCAGCACCTACACTGGGTGACTCACAACTCTCTGGAACTCTACCTCTAGGGATCCCAAACCCTCTAGTGCCCTCCACCTGCATGTGCATGATGCTCATGCATACACAGACGCAACAGACTAGAGAAGTATTTCAATACAAAGGACAAAAATACATAAATTCTTAGTATATAAAAACATCTTCCCAATGTAAACAGCATATGCACCCTAGTAGAGTCTTCAGCAAGATGAGAAGGATCTGCCAGAAACAGAAAGACCAAGGTTCAACTAATGTTCATAAGCAGTCAAAGCACATTTGTTTTTATGCACACCACTTAGAAGCTTCTGAAAGAAGCAGCAGGAGACAATTATTTTATTGTTTCAAAACTTATATGATGGCTTTCAAAACTTCATTGGAAATTCAAACATAGCTGAAGCAAACAGAAATTGTTTTGCTGTAACACCTTTCTTATTCCAGTCATGCTTTGTGGCTACAGGGTGTGTGTGTGTGTGTGTGTGTGTGTGCATGCGCGCGCGCGCGCGCGCGCGTGCACGCATGCACACACACACACATATGGGGGGAGGTAATGCGTGCATGCATTCATGTATACAGCTGTGCTTGTCAGTGCATGGGCATGTGGAGGTCAGACATTGATATTAGGTGCCTTCCTCTTCCACGTGCCACCTTACATTTTTGAAACAGGGCTTTCTCTAAATATAGAGCTCATTCTTGGCTATAGTGGCAGGCGAGCAAGCCCCCTCTGATCAGCTGTCTCCTCCCACTGCCTTACACCCATCATCAAGGTTACACGAGCATGCTGCCAGGCTCAGCTTTGCCTGGGTGCCAGGGATCCAACTTGAGGTCATCATAGCCATCTCCCCAGACTGCTTTGTGGCTTTATAAGGTCTCATAAATCTTCACACAAAGGAAGGCTTACATGGGCACCGCAATAATTTGACAGTAAAACACAGGTTCTCCCTACCCCAGCACCCTCTATTTCCCTCCCTCATTCCCTCTGACCTTGCTACATAACCTGGGCTAGACTTGAACCCAAAAATTCTCCTGCTTCAGCTACAGAAGGATGGGGATTAGACATGGGCCCACACTCTGCTTGAGATTCTGTTTCTTTATAAAATGCTCAATTATTTCTCATCCCAAAAGCTTTACCTTTTTACCAGGAGAGGAGGGCTTAAAGGGCTTTAAAGAAGATTCCTTCTTTTCTTCTCTCCTAAGTGGAGGTAAAGGATGCTCTAAAAGATAAGGGTTAGTATCAAAATAGTCCTTCGGGTGAAGGTGCAACTTGAAAGGTGACCCTTTGATTAACCGATGGTGTTCTTCACTTTCTTTCTGTAAATTCAAGAATTTGAAAGTTTGAAAGTTAGACACAATTCAAGACCCAAATCACCTTTTAAATTAATTGTACATGTGCAGATTCTAAAACACATGACACTGGATGTACTGTTGAAAACTTTCCCTCATGTTAAATTTTATGGTTTAAAAAAAAGGAGGAGGGGGATAAAGGAAGGAGGGAGGGAAGGAGGGAAGGAAGGAGGGAGGGAGAGAAGGAAAAGGGGAATGGAGGGAGGAAGGGAGAGAGGGAGGGAGGGAGGGAGGGAAGGAGGGAGGGAGGGAAGAAGGGAGTAAACACACCTGCTGGTGAATAAACACAACTCCCATTTTGG
The DNA here is from genome assembly GCA_028551405.1 of Uromys caudimaculatus. Lineage (NCBI taxonomy): Eukaryota > Metazoa > Chordata > Mammalia > Rodentia > Muridae > Uromys > Uromys caudimaculatus. The sequence goes on from CM052719.1 coordinate 33,502,413, forward strand.
ACAGAATTTACTTGAGATTTAACAATCTATCAACTGAACAAGTCCTTACTACAGTCCTGGACAACAGGAAGGAAAAGGTTTGGTCTCTAAGTCAAATCCCAGCTTCTTCCTACTTTTTAGCATTTTTCAAGAATTAAAGGAAACTGCTGACCTTTGGTGCCACATCTTTGAATGCAAATAAGAATACTATGTAGAGAAAGCGCATGGTTGGTCCTTAGTAATTATCAGTTTTTAGTTCTAAGCACAGAAAATACTTAGTGCTTACATTATAACATTTTTATATTATAGTATTTCTAGATACCTAATACTCAAGCAAAGCAGAAGTTTTTGATTCAGTCTTATATTACAATCCATTTTGGGTGGAAGAACTAAATTTAAAATTGCTAGCTCTTGATAAAATAGCAAAAAAAATTGTGAACTACAGATTTAGAAAGATAAAATATTGATTCTTTTCATTTTTACACACATGAAATTTGATGTTTTATCATTTAACAAACTGAATGGAAACAATTTAAATGAGATTAAAAAGAAGACATTAGTAGGCTGTATTGGCTAGATTAATCTCAACTTGACACAATCTAGGATCATTTGGAAAGAGGGACTCTCATTTGAGAAAATGCCGCCATAATAATGTACAGTAGCATAAAGACAGACACATCAATCAATGGAATCAAATGGAAGATCCAGACATAAGTTCACACACCTATAAACATTTTATTTTTGACAAGCCAAAAGTCCACAAGGAAGAAAAGACTGCTTCCTCAACAAACATTGGGTAAATGGGATGGCTGAATGTGGAAGAATACAAATAGATCATATTTATAACCATGTACAAAATTCAACTCCAAGTGGATCAAAGACCTCAGTGTAAAACTAGATACACTGATAAAAGAGAAAGGCAGGATAGGCTTAAATTCCTTGGCACAGAAAAGGACATTCTGAACAGAACATTGACAGCGCAGACACCAAGAACAACAATTAATAAATAAGAACTAATGAAGTTCAAGTCTTTCTGTACAGCAATGGACATGATCATGGGACAAAGCAGCAGTCTACAGAATTGGAAAAGATCTTTGTCAATTATAAATCTACTAAAGAATTAGTATCTAAAAGATATATATAGGAGTACAAAACCTGAACATCAAGAAAACACATAACCCAACTGAAAAACTGGGAATAGAACTAAGCAGAGAGTTCTCAAAAGACAAATGGCTGGAGAACTTAAATGTTTAACATCCTTAGACACCAGTGAAACACAAATTAAAATTACTTTGAGATTTCATCTTACACCAGTCAGAATGGCCAAGATCAACAAAACAAATGACACCTCACGCTGGTGAGGACGTGGAGTGAGGGGAGCACTCATCCATTATGAGAGGAGTACAAGCTATGGGAAGTAGTGTGGCCACTCCTCGGGAAGCTGGGACTCCATCTTCCGCAAGACCCAGGTATACTGCTCTTGGACAGAAGCCCAAAGGACAATTCATCCTACCACAAGGACACTTGCTCAGCCATGCTCATGGCTGCTCTATTCATAATGCCAGAAATTGGAAACGGCCATGATGTCTATCAGCTGATGATCGGACAATGAGATTGTGGTACATTTATACAGTCGAATATTATTCATCTGCTAAGTAATGTGAAAGTCTAGATAGAACCAGAAAAAAATCATCCCAATGGAGATAACCCAAAAAGACAAATATGTGTTTTTTCTCTATGTAAATGATAGCTTTTAAGCCTCTTATATGTCTGCTACGATTTGAATAACCACCGACGATAGGTGCTTAGTAAGGAACCAGCTGGAAGGAGAGGAGCTCTCAAGGCAGAGGAAATAGAATATATTGTTATGGAGAGATGAGGGGGAAATTAGACCAGGAGGAATAAATAGGGGGCAAAGAAGTGAGGGGTAAAGGAGAAGAAGGGAGAGACAACTAATGCCATAGGTCACTAGAAAAGCCTTATAGGAACCTACTGCTACAGATGCTCCCTAAAATTCATACAGATATAAAAGGAATCGAAATGGATTCGACAGGTAACCAGAGAGACAGAGCCCCAACTAGATTAGGTATCTTATGCTACCAAAATCTCCAGTACCAGAAATGAAGATCTTGTTGAGATGTTGGCCAAAGGAGTCCCATGAAAAACTCCAAATGATACAGGCTATTGCTGAGAGTATATATGTCACTCTCCATGACATGATGGTAAGGCCCTATTGTTGAAGACAATACTTACATATGCCATCAAAAACTGAGAGGTCAAGCTGGTGTCTAACTAGAAGCTTTAGCCCACTAATGTTCACAGTACTGGAAGGCACGCTGCATGCTATGGGGGGAGAATCAATAGCTCTTCATCCTTAAGTCTTCATCAATATCTCCCGACTACATATCCCATGACCTACAACAGCAATCTGTCTCCAAAATATATGAATGTAATAGTGGCACAAATGTTTTGGGAATAATCAACCACTTTCTGACTTGACTTAAAGAGCACTTGATGAGATGGAATCCATACCTGACACAGCCAAAGTGACCAAGAATCTAGATAGGTCATTTGCCTAGAAGAAAACCCAATAGTATTAATTCTGCTAAAGGAATATAGCAATAAAATGACTCTTAATGATATATTGCAATACTTATAGAACAGTGCCTCATTCAGCCCTCATCAGAGAAGCTTCTTCTTGTCGTATACAATTAAAGCAGATATCCACAGCTGGACAGTGTGCAAAGAGTGAGACTTTGGAGTACTCAATCCTAAATGGAATGTTTCATCAAAGCCCTCCCTCCAGTCAAGGTTCAGGGATCTATGCAGAAGAGGAGGAAGAAAGACTGTAAGAGCCAGAGATGATGGATGACTCCAAGGACACAAGAGTCTCCCAGATACAAAAGGACTGACACACATAAGAACTGAGACACTGTGATGGTGTGCATAAGTCCTGCGTAGGTTCAAGCCAGATAGGGTTCCAACAGTGAGCAGGGGAGGTAGACATGGCCTCCCACCCATAACCTAGAAGCTATCAGCATTTGATGCCTCCAGTGGGGTCTCACTGGGTTTGTTAACCACACTGCAGGGCAGGCTCCACACCCAGGAGTTACCCATCAACACAAAATGAACTCAGTGATATTTTTTGTAGTCTTTTTGCCTCATTTTTACTTTTTGTCTTCTTGGTCTTTTGCTTGTTTGTTTTGATTTCCATTTTTGTCGGTTTGTGAGGTGTATGTGTGTTTCTTAGATTTGTGTGTGTGTGTTTGTGTTTCGTTTTATGTTTCTTTTAAAACAGTGATTTCTCAACCTTCCTAATACTGGGCCCTTTAATCTGGTTCCTCATGTTGTGGTGACTCCCAACCATACAATTATTTTGTTGCTATTTCATAACTGTGAGTTTGCTATGGTTATGAATTGTAATGTAAATATCTGATATGCAGGATACCTGTCATGTGATCTTAAAGAGGTCTCAAACCATAGGTTGAGACCCGAACCACCGTTTTAAAGAGGGAGAACATAAAGCTGGGTAGGTAGGAAGGTGCGGGTGATCATCGTGGAGGAAATGCAGGAGGGGAAAACACGATCAAAATATCTTACACAGAAAAAAAAAAAAAGGTTTTCTTCAGTTACAAACAAAAGACTGCCAGTGGGCAAATCTGTAGTACATTTTCTCAGTTGGTGGCTGTTATGGGAGCTCATGAACTCTGGCACCCTTGCTGGAACTCCTGGGTACTCTAAGGAAACAAGCTAAGCAAGCCAATAAGCAGCATTAGGGTTTGCTCGGTTCTTGTCCCACTTGAATTCCTGCCCTGATGTCCCTTAGTGCTGGCGTGTGATGAAGGCCTCCGCTCCCCAAGCTCCTGTCACAGCAATGGAAACCCTAAGCCACGGGCACATGCTGTAGCTCTCTGGGTTCTTACTCCGGTTGGAAGCTCCTCCTGCTTTGTGTCCTGTTTCCCTGTAGAGCTTTGTGAGTTCTTACCCATCTGCCTTCCTCTTTGCACACCGAAGCAATGGTCTTTCAACTATTATGAGTATCCTTTGGACATTGTTTCTTAAGATTTAACTTTGATGCGAATCAATTCAGGTGATAAGCTACCAAGATCTTCCCTCAAAGACTTCTGATCACACCGACTCAACGTGTGGCCTCTTCATCAGAAATACTAACACTCATCTTATATGATTCTAAAGCCTGCTATTAAAATGCAATTTAAAAATATGTGCATGTGTGTTTTGCCTTACCTGGATGTCTGTGAACCACTTGCATGCCTGTTGACAACAAAGGCCAGAAGAGGGCACTGCATCCCCTGGACCCAGAGTTACAGGTGGTTATGAACTGCTATGTGGGAGCTGGGACTCAAAGCTGGGACCTCTGGAAGAGCAGCCAGCACTCTTAGCCACTGAGCCATCTCTCCAGTCCCACATAAAAATGTTTTAAGACTCCTGTGTTTACTAGACCGTGGCCATCTTTTACCAGACACTATTTGTTTTACTAACTGCTGGCCTAAAATATTGCTAGTCAACACACAGATACCCCAGTGATCAAGAGAGACAGAACAAAATAAAATTTTATTGTGAGTTAATTTTCAAAGTTGAACAAATAAGGGTTGAAACATTCAAAACATAGGATTTTACCTTAAAATGCTGTTTTGCTGCATCATACAAGTCAGAAGAGTGTGAAAGCTGTCTGCCTATGGTAACATTGGCATAGCTAAGAAAAAGGAATAGGTAATGGTGAATGACAGCTCAGATAGTTCTGTAAATTCAAAACAAATTATATAAAGGTGCTAGGAACATCTCACCCATATCCAGTTCCTTTCTTTCCTGGGTTGGTATATAAATTCTTCCCCGGTGGCTGATACTTGTCCCGGGGTTTTATCTGAGCACTGAAGAATGGAATGGGGCCACCAATGGTTCCATAGTAGCTTCCTAATCCACTTCTTCAAGGCCATTTGGAGTTTTTTTTAAAGGAAGATATTAAAATGTTAAATTCCATGTTATATATTCCACCACAAGTTTATTTTAAAGGATTGAAAAAAGCAGAAATCTTGGAAGATTTACTATACCGAACATGTGTTTCCTCCTATGGAGTGAGAGGGCCTTGAATCAACCAGAAATCAGTTGGTTACCCCTATGGATTCACGTCACTGTTGTACCTACGGGCAAAGCTTGCCTCACTGCTCATTACTGCAGTTCATAGCTGGATGAGTCTGTTGATGACTTCTCACCACAGCAGGCTACATAGCACCTTTGGTCCTGAGAGCTAATCCTCAGGAAGGAAGATTCCTGGTCAGTAGCAAGTTAATTTCTCCATCTTTTATGATATATATACACATGTGTGTATAAGTGTGTATGTATATATATATGAATATATATGTGTGTATATATTATATATAATATATTATAGTATATAATATATTGTATATTATATCTTTTATATATATTATATGGATTGTATGTGATATATAATATTTCTCTAAGAAGCTATAGGTTGTCAAATAAAAAGCCTAATATCAGATATGGGATACCTCCCCTCAACTTTTTAGTCAAACAATACAGGCTATTGACATTACTCTTGGATATCCACTAGAACCTGAATGTTTAGATCCTACTGGTAAACAAATATGAATAATAAAAGATGGAGAAATTAACTTGCTACTGACCAGGAATCTTCCTTCCTGAGGATTAGCTCTCAGGACCAAAGGTGCTATGTAGCCTGCTGTGGTCAGAAGTCATCAACAGACTCATCCAGCTATGAACTGCAGTAATGAGCAGTGAGGCAAGCTTTGCCCGTAGGTACAACAGTGACGTGAATCCATAGGGGTAACCAACTGATTTCTGGTTGATTCAAGGCCCTCTCACTCCACAGGAGGAAACATGCCTGGTACAGTAAGTCTAGCCAAGAACCCATGAGAGGGATCTCACAGTTCCTGAACGTGAGCCTGCCACAAGTATGCTGCTAAATATATGTAGGATCAAACTGTTCTCTACATTTCTACCTCTATACCCATAGGTTAACACAGCTCTCAGACACCGACAGAGACATTTCTTTCTGCTGAGACAGTGATTAATTCAGAAACTCACAACTGGTCAAAGTGCAGAGAATAAGTATCAGTAAAGTGCTCACCCATATGTGAGACATCTGTAGCGCCCTCTCACCACAGGACTCAGGGACCACTTTAGAATAGAGCGTCAGGGAGGACCAGAGCAAAAAGCATTTCTGGACATGATGGGACCGCTACACTTCTGAACTCAAAGCATTTGTGGCTACCTGTACAAGACCTTCCCAAGATCGAGCCATTAACATGGTAGCACAGAAGGGGATGGAGCAGTGAGCTTCCCCTAACTTAGAAGAGGATGGAGCTGATGGGCTCCCCCTAACTTAGAAGCTGTAGACGAGTAATGCCTTCTGGGAAAGGAGAGTTGGTTTTCCTTAAAGGTGTAACCCCTAGTGTGCTCACCATGCTCCAGTGCATGTCCCCACACCCAAGAGTATACGAACAGCACAAACTGAACTCCTCAGGTTATATAGAAAGGAAAAGAGAAGATGAGTTTTGGGTGAGGAGGTGGAGAAACGGAAGAGAGGGGGAAGAACTGATTAAAATACATTGTATGAATTTCTCAAAGAATTACCAAAATATTACATTTCTGAAAGAGCACCTGTTAGACGGAAGTCTAAACTATAGAAATGAAGTTACACAAAGCCCAAGTCGATAAGCAGGAAGCTAGGCTTTAATCAGTGCTCACCTATCATACATTCTAAACCGAGAAAATCAAACTTATCGTATTTTAAATCTTTGCTATATCACATGCTAGAGTCTTGTGGCTTAAAGGAAATGAAAAAAAAAAAAAAGAATTTTCACATTGACAGCTGCCATAATCCAACTACTGGTAAATCCCATGATTGCTATCATCACAGTTATTTAAAAATAGTAAAACAGTGATAAATTTGTCTAAAAAGGGTTTCTCTTCATTTCACATTCTTATTTATAATTTTATAAGCAGAAAATTATATAAAAGCATAAACATGATAACCCTAGGCATTTTCCACATCATTACTTTTGCAAGTTTTAAAAATATATGCATTTTCATTATTTAGTTGGTTTTTATTATACAAAAGAATAGACCAGTGACCCAGATAGTAAAAAAAATGATAAAGATCTATTTAAAATTACCTGTCAGTTTGCATCACCCAAAATAACTGTCTCCACCCAAGACAATCATAGTCAACAATTGAATCCTACAGGAAAACATCTACTTTAAGTTAGAGAAAGATGAAGCAGACTGGTAAGACATTTCCCCAAAATACTTACGGCTTTTTATCTCCGCTACTAGGGATGAAGGCTTTGCCTAGGTTCTTTTTGGCTTCTGCCATCATATACTGTCTCCTCACTTGATTCAAATTCACGTAGCCTTCTCCCTCAAAAATCCTTTGAAACTGAGAATCAAAGTATCCTGCCTGGAGATTGGACATTTCTTTGGTTCCCCCGGGGAGCATCTGTCTATTTTTGCTTGCAGCCTCATTAAAGGGTCCTTCAAAGATAAAGAGCATTATAATCTTGACTTCAATCCTAATTAAAGGCAATTAAAAGAAAATGATGAGCCAATTAAGCGTTTGCACTGGTAAAACACTAAAAACTCTGTATGACGGGCAACAGTGATAATAAAATCTCAGAGGCTTTCTTGAAAACGTTTGAACATTTGGGCTGAAGAGGGTTTTTTGTCTGCTTTTGTTGGTGGTGTTTTTAAACTTGGTTGGTTTTTTTGTTGTTATTGGTGGTGGTGGGTTGTTTTTTTGTTTGTTGGTTGGTTGGCTTGGTTTGGTTTAGTTTGGTTTGGTTTGGTTTGGCTTGGTTTGGTGTTGAGACAGGGTTTCTCTGTGTAGCCCCTGTGATGCTGAGATGCATGATGTAGACCAGACTGGCCTTGAACTCAGAGACCTGTCTGCCTCTGCTTCTGGAAGAAGCTAGGATTATAGGCGTGCACCATCACACAGAACTGGGGTGAAGTATTACACGCTCTTAACCTCAGACTGAAAAAGACCTTAAAAGATCATCTATGCTAGTGGTCCCCCGTGGTCAGTAGGGGACCGTGCTTTTGTGTGAAGAGAGTTCCAAGGTCACATAGAAGCAATCCTCTCCTCTCCTCCGTGGCAAACACCTCTAATCCCAGCACGTGGGAGCTAGAGACAGGTGGATCTCTGAGTTCGAGACCGTCCGGGTCAACAGTGAGTTCCAGGACAGCCAGAGCTACACAGAGGGGACTTGTCTCTGCATAGGGGCCCATGTTCACTCAGAGCCCAGGATGTTGGACTACACAGAGGGGACCTGTCTCTGCATAGGGGCCCATGTTCACTCAGAGCCCAGGATGTTGGACTACACAGAGGGGACCTGTCTCTGCTTAGGGGCCCATGTTCACTCAGAGCCCAGGATGTCACCAGCACTTACTTTTTAAATAAACACATGAAACAGCCCAACATCTGCCTAGATGGTAACTTTTTAACTGTCATATTTGCACAACAAAATAGCATAGCCCGGGAATTTGTTTTAAGGCTGCTTTTTTGTGAATATGTAGATTTTTCATAATGTGAATCTTGAAGGGTTTCACTTCCCAACAGCACGGAAATTTTAAGTGTACACCTGTAGCTACTGGAATGTGAATTCAAATTTGTTAACTTAAATTTTTGTATGTTTTTAGTAGACCAGTTTTTGGTTTCTGTTTGTTTTGCATTTTGTTTATTTGTTTGAAACAGGGTCTCACTATGTATCCTTGGCTGGCCTGAAATTTTCAAATGTAGACTAGACCTGGTCTTGAAAGCACAGTGATCCACCTGTCTCTTGTTAACTTCATTTAAAAAAAAAAAAAAAAAAAAAAAAAAAAAGGTTGTGCATATCACTTCACATTTGCATGGTAATGTAAACATCTAAATGTGTCTTTTTTGCTGTGCTTTGTTATGATATTAATGACATTAATTTTGTTGCCCAGAGAATGTGCAGATACGGTCATGGATACTGTATATCACTTTTTCATTGTTAATGCTTAGCATAATACATATATTATTCTATACCTTGTTTTTCTAGTTAATCATTTGCTTTGGACATGTTTCTATATCAGTTTTTTTTTTGATATACAAAACCTTAACTGAGACTTTGAAAGTATATATTTACATTTCTTCTTCTTGAGACTGGTTGTCCTGCAGTCCAGGCTGACCTAACTCCCAATCCTTTGCCCTCCAGCTTCCCAAGTGCTAGGATTACTTTAACGGACTACCACACTCAGCTAATTTAGATTTTGTATTTTGGCTTTTCTTTAAAAAGAAATCTTTCAGATGTTCAACTAGCATTTTGTTTTTCAGACAAATGATAATGGATACCGTTCGTGGATTCAAACGCTTTTTGCAGACTCTAGAGAGATGGCTCAGAGGTCAATATCACTTATTCTGGCAGAGAACCTGAATTCAGTTCCCAGAACTTCAGTGTCCAGGAAATCTGATATCCCCTAAAACCTTCATGGACCCCAAATACACATTTGCCACATATACATACATGCCGCCAAATACACATTAAATAAATAAATAAACAGCTAAACGTTCACTATTCTAGAAGAAAGTTACCATGGAAAGAAATAAAATTACCCATGAAGAATAAACAAAGCTGGGGCCATAGAGAAGGCTCAGTGGTTAGGAGCGCTTGTTTCTTCACACCTACATAGAAGCTAACCATCATCTGTGACTCCAGCTCCAGGAGATCCAACATCCTCTTCTGGCCTCCTCAGGCACAATGCACATATATGGTACAACACACATGCAGGCAATATACTCATACATATAAAATAAATTAATAAATCAAAAAAATATTTTGCCAGGCAGTGGTGGCGCACGCCTTTAATCCCAGCACTCGGAAGGCAGACGCAGGTGGATTTCTGAGTTCAAGGCCAGCCTGGTCTACAGAGTGAGTTCCGGGACAGCCAGGGCTACACAGAGAAACCCTGTCTCAAAAAACCAAAAAATAAAATAAAAAATAAAAAATTATTTTAAATAAATGAAGGTAAAGAAGCCCTGTAAAATGAGCTTCCCATTCTTATAAAATTAAGTTCTTCCCAACTCTGCTGCAATATCACAAGTTGTCACAATGTCACAATATCAACATCAGAACTCAATGCTCTAAAATATGTACCATTAAAGATAAACATTGCCAGGCATGGTGACACATAGCTTTGATCTCAGCACTCTGGAGGCAGAGGCAGGTGTATCTCTGTGAGTTCAAGACATAGCAATTCCAGGACAGCCAGAGATACGTGTGTGTGTGTGTGTGTGTGTGTGTGTGTGTGTGTGTGTGTGTGTGTGTGTATGATGGCTTGGATATGGTTGGCCTAGGGAGTGGCTAGTAGGAGGTGTGACCTTGGAGTAGGTGTGGCCTTATTGGAGTGGGTGTGGCCTTATTGGAGTGGGTGTGGCCTTATTGGAGTGGGTGTGGCCTTATTGGAGTGGGTGTGGCCTTGTTGGAGTGGGTGTGGCCTTGTTGGAGTGGGTGTGGCCTTGTTGGAGTGGGTGTGGCCTTGTTGGAGTGGGTGTGGCCTTGTTGGGGTGGGTGTGGCCTTGTTGGAGTGGGTGTGGTCTTGTTGGAGGAAGTGTGTCATCTTGGATGTGGGCTTTAAGACATTCACTCTAGCTGCTAAGTCAGTCTTCTCCTGTTTACCTTTGTAATAAGATGTAGAACTCTCAGCTTCTCCAGCCCCATGTCTGACTGGATGCTGCCATTTTCCTGCCTTGATAATAATGGACTGAACCCCTGAACCTGTAAGCCAGCCCCAATTAAATGTTGTCCTTACAAGAGTTGCCTTGGTCATGGTGTCTGTTCACAGCAGTAAAACCCTAAGATATTATGTATATAATTAAATTTTCTGTATTGGAAATATATGTTATTCAAGTATTTAAAAATACCAAAGATACTCACGATTAAATGGTGACACATATCTGTCGCCCACAGTGGTGTATTCCATCTCACTGAAGAGGCCAATCCTCTCCATATCTGTTTTCCCGCCTTCTGTCGGCATGATTGCTCCTTGGGGTGGTAACTTCACAGAGGCCCTTAAATCTTCTTTTGCAGCAAAATCCTACTTTACACTGATAACTACAGGAAATTATTTTTAATGGAAACAATGATTATTAAATGTCAAACTATTTGACATTATTTTAAGTCTCTGGATTGGTTGGTTGGTTCATTTCTTTTACGTACCCCTATGACCCCCCCATCAGATCGGCTTTCGGATAGCCTTTGTGAGACCAAACTAGGAACAATATACTTTGCAGGGTAAAGTTTCTGTTTTCAGTTGAGACAGTTAAGACTAAGTTCCTATTTGTCCTGCGAAGGTTAAGGTTTCTATTTGTAGTTAGCTTCCAAGTTGAGATTTCTATTTGTAATTAAGGATAGATCCCTGTTACTTAGATAGGATGTAAACTGCAAAATGTCTTTCAGCCTACACTAAACTTGCTACCTGATTCACATGATGTAACCTTGTTCCTTCCCTTTCACTGGTTTTTGTTTTTGTTTTTACAATGTATAATAGCCAACTCTCTCAGTCCGATGAATGCTTTATCTCTCCTATAAAAAGGACCTAATGAGGCCGCTGACAAGGGGTGCTCTCTGAACCCCGACTTCGAGTGAGACAGCCAGCAGACTAGAACGGGGCACAAATAGAGGTTGCTTTAACTGGACAGTCATGGATTTGTTCTCTTCTCCTCGAGATTCTCAGGCTTAACACCTTCCTGAGTTTCATTAATGGTCATCTAACATTCGTGTAGGCACTGTATTTTCCCCAGTGAACTGATGGCTCCACAGCTGGGAAACATGGTCTGAGTTTGAATCCTCTTCACCACGTTCTTGAGGCAAAGCTGCCCAGACTGGGATGAAACTCCTGGAATCAGGGAACCTCTAGCCTAACCTCCAGAGTGGCGAGAACGACAAGGCCCCTTTAGTTATTTACCAGTGTAGCCCCAGCGCTTGCACAGCCAGGGCCTTCAACTTTCTCCCGACCTTAAAACTCTTAAGTAAAACTTACAAAGCATTCATTCACACATTTAAGAAATGCTTTGCGCCGGGCAGTGGTGGCGCACGCCTTTAATCCCAGCACTTGGGAGGCAGAGGCAGGTGGATTTCTGAGTTTGAGGCCAGCCTGGTCTACAGAGTGAGTTCCAGGACAGCCAGAGCTACACAGGGAAACCCTGTCTCGAAAACAACAACAACAACAACAACAACAAAAAACAAAAAACAACAAAAAAAAAAAACAAAAGAAAGAAAGAAAGAAAGAAAGAAAGAAAGAAAGAAAGAAAGAAAGAAAGAAATGCTTTGCAACCCTCTCCTTCTAGTCAGGTAGTAGGAAAACAGACTTTTAAAGGCATAAAGCTTGGTTTATAATCAAGTAGACACGAAAATCGTGGAATTCCACTCAAGTAGAATATGGCAAGTTCCCTTCAAAAAGTTTGAATAAGAAGGCTCATCTGTTATAGCCCTGCCCACGGCATCCTTGCAATTTACTCAATAAATCCTTTTCTACGCCAAGGGGAAAAACAAAAAACCAAACAAACAAGCAAACAAAAAACCAACGTTTAGCTAAAAGGGAGAAGCTGCAGAAAATAAATGAACTGAAGTCTAAGTTATTCCCTCTAGGAAAAGGTGGCTTGAAGTAGGCAGGTAGCTAAGGAAAACTCATGTCTGTGTGACCGAGTCACCTCTGCAAAAGGCACCTAATCCCAGTACCAGGATCAGATGGATCCTGCTCCAGTCGGGATCACTCCACTGCAGAGCTTGAAGAGCTCGGGGTCACGCGCCAGTGCCCGGGCTTGAGCCTATGGCACAGCTGCAGAGGCGCGCGCCGCACAGTTCCGCAAGCTGCAGCTGGCGCTTGTTAGGCGTCGTTGCCGTGGGAACGGGAGAACCCATTCCCAACATGCTACTGGAGGCCCGAGGAACAGTCGGGTCAGCACAGCACGTCTGAGAAGATGGAAGATATTCCATATAATACGTAAGTCTCAGCCAAAAAAAAAAAAAAAAAACCTCTCGAAACTAAGCCTTCTGTTCCCCGCCATCGGCGATTAGTTTCCGTGTGGTACGCTCCGTGATAGGTGATGCGAGGCATTCTGGGAGTTGTAGTCCGTCTGCTGGAGCCTCGCCTTTGGCGGGCGTTGGCGTCACTTCCGGTACGACCCTGGCTTACACCGGAGTTCTTGCCATCACCAGTGGTGCCTGGTAAGTGATTCTGGTTGTCAGTGACCCCCTATATTTACCCCCTAGAACTTCGGCAACCGTTAGGAGAATGGCTCCAGGCCCCTAAAAGTAGCTGCTCCGGAGGAGCCAAAGGTCGCAGTGTAATATTTCCTCACTTGCATCACTATGGCTCGCCCTTCAGCAGCACCCAGTCACGCGACGCTCCGGGTCAGTCAGTGCATCTTGACAGTAAGGCGCTATTTATCGTGTTTGGAAGCTATGAAAAAGAACTTTTGATTTTGAAAAAAATAGGTCTAACTTCCTTATAATAGTCTACTTTCTTTGCTTACGTGGCACAGAACTTTCCAGCTTTCCCTCCTAGCGCAGCCAGGTCCTGCCATCTGTACCGTAGGTGATTGATTATCTTTTTCAGCTTTTACACTCTGAGCTTTCTCTCTGAACCCAACTCAAATCTGGTTAACTGCGTCCACTTAAATAGGTCATTCAAACTCAGCAGTTACAGAGCTGGCTCATCATTTCCTGTTCTCCCACACTTTTCCATCAGAATTCCCATCTCTGCCCATAACCCAGCTCACCCCTCCTTGTGCCCGCCAAACCCTTGACAAGCTTGCCTCATCTCAAGAACATACAGTGAATAATTCCCTCTGAGTTCTACTTCTGAGTGTCTGTATTATCACCCTCATTACTGCCCTTGACCTTTGTCCTTGCTGTCATTCAATTGGGTCATAGTCTAAGTAATCTTTTGCTTTGGTTTTAGGACAGAGACTCACAAAATCTAGGCTGTCCTTGAACTGGCTATTCAGTCAGGAATGACTTTGAAGTCCAGATCTTCCTGCCTCCACCTCCCAAGTGTTGGGATTACAGTTATATGCCATCACATCAGCCTTCCTATATGTTGTTTTAAAGTAGGCCTTCAGCAGTCGGTCACTATGCTTGGAATGGACACATATATATAAGAATACCTCTTACCTTTGGAAATGTTAAGGCTCCTTTTATGGGCTACCTGCCCTTCTGATTTCAGCTTAAATATTACATCTTCACAAAGGATCTTGATTTAAACGCCTAAAGAGACCCTGGTGCTTTCACATATGATTGCTCAAGGAGTTGTCATAACAACCCTGGGAAGTACCATATCTTTTTTCCAGATTTACAAAAGAGAATAGACGTGAGTGATTACGTTAAGCAAAAATCATACAATAAGTACCTGAGTTAAAACTTATTCTTGCTTGTCTTTCAATCTTCAGTTTATGTAAGTCTTTTTCTTACTCAAATAGTAATATTGTTCTAAATTTATCAAACTTCTTACTGGTAGTGCTCACAGTATTTTCCAGTTTTGAGGAGTTTAGTGTTTTATGATAAACAGCCGTAGAATAAATGGACAGCATTACGTATTAAACTTTTTTATTGTTTGCTTAGAATGAAATAATGGAGTGAAGTTGGGACATGGGGTGTAATCTTTGAACAGTTTATAAAATAAATAAAGCTGTCACCCTTGCAGAGATGTGACAAGAAGTTTGCAAAATAAAAAGCCGCAACGGTAACCTACTCCATAATACTCTGACAATCAAAGGTAATATATGCCCAATGTTCAGTCATTTAATGCAGTAGGTATCAGTTCTAGCTCATTTGTTTCAGAATAGGGTTTGTCTAAGTTAGGGTTTCATTGCTGTGAATAGACACCATTACCAAGGCAACTCCTATAAGGACAATACTTAATTGAGGCTGGCATACAGATTCAGAGGTTCAGTCCATTATCAGCAAGGCGGGAACATGACAGCATCCAGGCAGTCATGGTGCAGGAGTTTCTACATCTTCATCTGAAGGCTGCTAGAAGTCTAGCTCCCAGGCAACTAGGACAAGGGTCTTAAGCCCACGCCCACAGTGACACACCTACTCCAACAAGGCCACACCTTCTAAGAGTGCCACTTCCCGGGGCCAAGCATATACAAACCATCACAGGGTTCTTCTATGTTAGTGTCTTTTGGGTTGCTGTAATAAGATAACCATGACCAAGAGTTTGGTGGTTCCAGAGTTAGCACCTATGGTTCCATCATTAGTGCCTCTGGTGATGAGCAGAGGCATGGCATGGTGAAGCCTCTGGAGCAGCAAATGAGAGCTCACATCTTGATCCGCAAGCAAGAGGCAGAGAACATAGTGGGAATGGTGGGAGGCTTCTGAAGCCCACAGCCAGCCTCTATGACACACCTCCTCCAGCTGCACCACACCTCTTAATCCTTCCCAAACAGTTCCAGCAGCTCAGGACCAAGAATTTAAACATGAGCCTCTGGGGGCCATTCTCATTCGAAGCACCACAGGTTCTTGTGTAATGTAGAACTTCAGTGTTCAAGACATATTTTAAGAACTTGATAAAATCATTGAAAACTTTCCTCAAGACACACCCCCATACACATGCACACACAAACACGTTATGATACAGGTCTTTTGTTATATATATCATTTGCTACCTGAAACTCAACCTATGGATCCAAGCTAAGAACTGCGAGTCTCTTCCATGTTGCAGATGCTTCTTTCCTTCTCTGCCAGTGGCGACCATTGTCCAAGCCAAGTAAATTCTGTCTCACACACTGTCTCTAGCTCTGTGCTGTTCTCATTGCTGCAGTTAGGTTCACATCCTTGTATCTAATCCTGGTCTATTTTCTAACTGTGAAATCACTGTTGAACCTTTCCCATGATGAGTTCTTCAGAATGTCACCATCAGTAGTTCCTTTCTTCCCGCTGCCTTAGCCAGTCTCTCCGTGTGCGAGGCTCAATGTTCTTGACATGTTTTGTTTTTTTAAGAATTATTTATTTATCTTATGTATATGAGTACACTGTCGCTGTCTTCAGACCCACCAGAAGAGGGCATCAGATCCCATTACAGATGGTTGTGAGCCACCATGTGCTTGCTGGGATTTGAACTCAGGACCCCTGGAAGAGCAGTCAGTGCTTTCCACCTCTGAGCCATCTCTCCAGCCCCCTCGTGTCATGTTCTTAAACTAGTTTTTACCACTGATGTTTCATGTCATGGCCAGATGCATCCGGAGTCGATTCTGAACCTCTTTACACCTTGTAATCGCCATGAAAGGAAGCAGGGAAGGCTTTTTATAGATTCTTGTGCCTGGGACAGCCTATGTTGTCCCAGAATTAGGAGGCATTGGCCTCCTAAGTGTCCCTAGACAATTTCAGTATGGGATTAACATTTGAAAACTTTTTAAGAAAGAACTTACAGGGGTTGCTGTGTATTCATACATGAGGAATTAACTCATGAAATAAGTAGAAGAATCTAGTTTAATTAATGCCATATCCTCACTGAAGTATATTCTAATTCATATGAAGATGAGTTTGTCTTGCATTTCAAGGGAATTGTGGTTTCCTCTGTTCTAGGTGAGTTCCTAAGACTATGATCTATGGATATACTCTTCAGAATAAGAGGTGGCTTCGATCTGGCTTTTCAGCTAGCACCACCTAAAGGTACGTCTTCCAAAATGTCTTTTATCGTAGAATTTACAGTGATATATATTAAGAATCTCTCCATTTTGCCAAGAAAAATGAGTTAATGAGATAAGAAAAATAAACTCAAATTAAATGGGATTCAATAGATAGTATATTCTAACTTCCTTAGCCCACAGGGCACCTCTGTGTCAATTAGGAGATTTAACCTTCCTTTTGAACCTTTAGGGCTGCCTTGAAGAAAACTGTCACAGAATGTAATACAGTTCTTGAAACTATATATTGCAGAGTTGTAATTGTGTGTTACCCACGTTCTGGTACCAAACTCCTTTAAATACTGTAGTTTATTGGAATGTTAGACAGAATTCAGAGGAGAAGAAAATCAGCATGATTTGTTTGAAGCAAATTCCAGGATGTCTTCTAGCTTTTGGCTGAGGCCGATGCCAAGCCCTGAGATAAGGAGTGTCCAGGGAGGAGTGTGGAAAGTCAGGGATGACATGATGATACTTGAGATGCCGCTGCAACATTGAGTTCAGATTTTCAGTGAGCACTTGATTGAACCTGAAACTTAGGGGAGTAGAGTCAGAACATGAGGTCAGAGGGCAGCTGCCTCCCTTCCTGAGGATAAATTACATCAGCTTTGAAAACGCCATCTGTGATGTTAGAGCCACAGATGTGGGAAGGTAAGGAGTGAGAGGTAAAGGGGCAGGAAGACTGCAGAGAAGGACAGGATTTCTTTCTGAGGCAATGAAAGTTTTATAATGACTATAAAAAAAGTACTGATTGTAAATTTTTACAGATATTTACTAAAAGCCATTGCGTGGAATTTATGGTCTCAGAACCCAAAAGATAGAGAGGCTAAAGTCATAATAGTGGTTAAAAAATAGGGAGAGTGTCTGAGAATCATGTACTGTCTTCTATTTTTGTCTCATGTACAAAACCTTCATGTTGAAAGTTCATGATCTTTCTAACTTTCGGACTGTTCGTCTAGAAATGTTTATCAAGAACGCACTAAGACAGGTGCTGAATGACCTGACTACCAAGCTCTCTTCAGATGCTCTGGTGTTCAGAATTTGCAACAGCTCCGTGTACCTGTGGCCGAACAGTGACATAAACACGGGAGAGCTGACGGACAGCTCCGCCTGTAAGAACGTAGTGCACTTCATTCAGTGAGTGTTTAAAGAGTTTCTGGAAATATTTCCAAAGCATCATATCATACTTGTAAATGTCTTTGTATATCAAATTTTTAGATTTGATCAAGAGGAGGATGCAAAGCGAAAATTCATTAAAAAGAAAGACAAAAAGTTAACTGACATGGTAAGCAAATCTCATTTGCACTACTGATAAAAAAAAAGAATTAAATCCTTGAGTTTGGAGCTAAGTGAGATATGGCTGATACTTAGTCTTGCCCTCCTAGAGTATTGAGGCCTAGAAATGTTACATGTTTGTTTCACATATCTAAACTTTTTTTCTTGTTGCAATATGTAATTTTGACAGTTTTATTTTGTTTGCTCCTACAAAAACAAAACTGAGTTTTGTTCTTACCACTGCAATATTTTTGTAGGCTGGACAGGAAGCAGTAACTAAACCTCTAGGTATGAATATGAAAGTGGTAAGACCTGACCATTGTCTTGGCTTCTTTTTCCCCAGGGATGCGATAATCTACTCTGGCCAAACTAACTTAAGAGAGTTTATTTTAGCTCATGGGGGGGTAAGTCAAGGCAGCAGGGACGTGCTGCCCCTGCTTAGAATGAGACAGCAATAAATGCTGCTGCTGATGTTGATGCTACTCAGTTCCCTTTATGGCTACAGTCCAGGGGCCCAGTCGGGGAATGGTGCCATCTCATTTAACCTATCCAGACCACCTGAGAAGCATTCCCAGAGCCCATCTCCCAGGTGATGTCAGATTCTAAGTTGGCAGTCAACGCTACCATAGACACACCCAGGAAGCACAACGGGAGGTATTGGACCTAACTGCGTACGGCATAACTAGTTCCTTCCTTGAGTAGATGTGGAAGGTGGGCATTGCAGTTTGCTTTTTGTTTCCTTAATAAACCCCATGACCAAAAGCAAAACCCATGACCACTTGGGGATGGAGGTTGTTTGGTTTACAGGTCTCCATCACAGAGTTTCACTGAGGGAAGGCAGAGCAAGAATGGAAGTAGGAACTAGGGAAGACAGCTGCTTCCTGGCTTGCTCCTGGCTCATGCTCAGCCAGCTTTCTCATGCAACCCAGAAGCACCTGCCCAGGGATGTGTTACCCACAGTGGGCTGGGTCCTCCAATATCAACTGGCAATGAGGAAAATACCCTCAAGCCAGTCTGATGGAGGCAGTTCTCCAGTTGGGTTTCCTATTTCCACATGTATCCAGTTGGCAGCAAAAATCAGCCAACAAGCTGAGGAAGATGAGTTCAGTTTGGGTTCTATTTAAGATACCACTGAGATATGCTGATAAGCTGTTTTTTGCACATGTGGAAAAAAAGCATGGCTTAGAAATAATGATTTGAAAATTATTAAAAGGAGTTTATCCTTTGAGGAGTACATGGAGTACATATAGTAGCATGTTCTTCAATGTGGGTTCATTTTGTGCTTGCTTCTGATTAGATTCTTTTGTTTGTTTGTTTGTTTGTTTTGAGACAGGGTTTCTCTGTGTAGCTCTGGCTGTCCTGGAACTCACTCTGTAGACCAGACTGGCCTCGAACTCAGAAATCCGCCTGCCTCTGCCTCCCAAGTGCTGGGATTAAAGGCGTGCGCTACCACTGCCTGGCCTGATTAGCTCTTATATCATTAGCTGACATATTATAGAAGTTATATTGTGTCCTCTCATATCATATTAATCAAGCAGGTGCTTTCAGTGTGTTCTACATTGGTGATGTTAAATTTTTATCGGTTACTTTTGGTATTTGCCAGTTTTATACACTGTAAAAGTACTGTGTTTTCTGTTATATCTAATACCTCAGGGAAAGATAGTGTGAGCCCATAGGTATACCTTATCATATTTTTACCTACCTTACCCTAACCCTAACCTTCTGTTGTTAGAACTGAGTTCTGGGTGTCCTTCTCACAGCTCAAAGAAGCCACCAAACACGGGACCAGTACCCATGGATAGCAATATTAATCTAAGGGTTGAGACAGAGATTTTTCTAAGTCTGGCATTTCTGTGCACAAGCAAGCTTTCTTCTTCTCTTTTTTAGTGTCTCGGAAGCTAGGGTATGGTATAACTACTTACTTCCTTAAGTAGAGATGGAGGGCGGAGACTTATGGAGTGGATTCGGATCTGTTGCCATCATTAATTATTTTGGGTTTTTTAAAGTCTTCGTTTTATTATGTTTTAATTGTGTGTGTGTATGTCTATGTGTGGCTTTGTGTGTGTGAGTCCAGATGCCCTTGGAGACATGAGGCATCTGATCCCTCTGGAGATAAGAGTTACAGGTTGAAATTGAACTCCAGTTCTTTGCAATAGCAGTTGACCTTAAGCCTGAGCAGCACTGAGCAGTTCTATAGCCCCCATTATTAGCTATTTTGACACCCATGTCTCCTAAGATTTGGGTAATACAAGCTTCTTCAAGATGACTCTGGTATGCTTTTGAAATCTTCTTTTTGGTGCTCCCTACTTTTATCCATAAATTATCCCAGATGTGTCTTTCTCTGTTCCAGTCTGGTCAGTCCTCCTCCTTGGAGGATATAAACATGTATGTTTATATACACATACAGGCACACATATGTAACATGCATATACATGCTTACCTGAATACATTGTATTTCTGCATCCAGTTCCACTTTAGCTTCACAAAGTTCATAACTAATCTGGGTGAGAAGCCTGGCTCCTAGCATTGTCTATTCTGCTAATTTGCTCAACACTCGGAACATAATTTCAAAATGTTCCTATACCTAGTATTTTGGTGTGGTGCTTTTTGCTTGATGGATTTTTTGTTGTTTTGAGACAGGGACTCACTCTGCCACTCTGGTTGGCTTGGAACTTGATAAGTTGACTAAGCTCAAACTCAAGGGATCCACCTGCTGAGCAGTTTTATTTGTGTTTTTTTTTTTGTTTTTTGTTTTTTTTTTTTTTTGTTTTTGGTTTTGGTTTTCTTTAGGCCTGGGCAAAGATGGAAAGAATAACATAATAACCCAGTGAGCTGTACACACAGCTCTATACTAATAAACACGTGGGCAGTCTGAGTCCATCTTTACTTAACAATTACTCTAGAGTCATGCGATTACTTTGAAGCAGAAAGGGGTTTCCTATAGTTACTAGCTTTATATGTCATCCTTTAAAACTCTGTTTACCCTTTCTATGCAGTGTTTGATGTTCCACAAGTTGACTCTTACTATCTGTCTGTATAGCAACAAATAGTAAATATAGATCTCATGCTGGAAATATCGACCCCTCTGGGAGCCGTAACCCCCATCATTGAAAGGGAAAATGAAGAACACCACTACATTAATATGAGCTTGCCAATTGATGCGGTTGTATCTGTTGCTCCAGAAGAAACATGGGGAAAGTAGGTATTTTTATAGTCTTACTGCCACATTCAAATGAGGACCTTTCTATAAAGTAATCAGAACTTGGTCTTTTAAGACCATCTACAAGGTGATGGGCTGTCTTTACCGTGATATACTTCTTGTTATCAACCTAAGAGTCACTGAGTAATTAAACATTTATTTGGAAGAAGTGGGACAGCATGCTGAAACAAAGAAGGCTTCCCTTCATCTACCCAGAGTAAATAAAGTTACTTTGACTTTACATAATTTAGACTTGACAAGCCTCATCAGTAAAAGTGTTTACTCCACTTAGGGCACATCAGCTAGACATGATTTTAGCCACTATACTTTTGTTAATTCACTTAAATGTCTTCTCCTACAGAGTGCGCAAACTTCTAGTGGATGCAATTCTCAATCAACTAGTTGATGTGGAAAAATGCATCTTGAGATATATGAAAGGAACGTCTATTGTGGTCCCTGAGCCACTGCACTTTCTGTTGCCAGGGGAAAAACATCTTGTCACAGTTTTATATCCATCAGGAATCCCAGATGATCAGCTACAAGCCTATCGAAAGGTAAAAGCAGATCGTTATTATTAGAAAAAAGAGTCTCCTATTCATTTCGTGCTTAATTATAATTTGCAATAAATGTAAATTCTTTTGTGGTTTAATTTAGAAATACAGAAATGGGCTAATTTCTTTCATGAAATTTTTTTGGTAATGAAAACATGCTAGTTTAGTATAGCATGTAACACTTAATTTCAGATGCTCAATGTGGCTCATATAATTATGAAAGTTTATCATTTTCTATAGTGAAAAATAGAAATGAAAAGATGCTTACAAGCCTAGAGTAGCTGATGAATGTTAAGACATTCCTTTCCTTTCCCTCTGCTCCTCCCAATTTGTGAGAAAGACAACAGCAGCACTGGAAGGTGGAGTCCATGCTAATTCTGGTTATCTATGGTAATGTCGCCACCACAAATAAGCTTATTTAAGTTTCAGTAGGGGAGCTTTAGAGAGACTGTCCAACATTTAAAGAAATGAGATTTATCAACAGATGGACTGGGTTTTAGAATCTAACTTTTGAACCTGTGGCCTTGCCAGGAACTCATTAAATTATGTCCTGAACTCTGCTCCTGAGAATTAATAACACAAACCCTCTCTTCTGTTCCAAAAGTTGGAGATAAATTAATTTTAATACTACACAAGCTAACCTGTTGAAACCACGAGAGTATGTTGGGGATTGGCCAGACATTGTAACATAAGTATTGTATGTTTTTATGCTGTTGAGAAAATGCATTATAGATATTGGTCAGTATTTCCATTCATGACACCTTGGTTGTTTTTCAGTTTCTAACTTCTCTGAATTAATAACTGCACTTAGATGCCTAAAGTATTATAAACATGGTTTTCCAAAATACTTTGATATATCACTTTGAATTATAATTTCTGATTTACAAAAATCCCAATTCTAGTAAGTAATTTCACATTTCCATCTCCCCTTCGAGTTCCTATTAGAGGATTATAAATTGGCCTCAGTTTATTTATCCATTGACATCAGTGAACTAAGTCATATTTTTTAAAACTTATACCCAATGTATTTTCTGTTTTACAATCCTTGATTTTGACTGTATTAACTAAAACTGTTTTGTCTATTGATTCTGATTTTATTTAGGAGTTACATGATCTCTTCAATCTGCCACATGACAGACCTTATTTCAAAAGGGTTAATGCGTATCACTTTCCAGATGAACTATATAAAGATGGCTATATCAGAAACCCACATACTTATCTGAGTTCACCTAACATAGAGGGGAGTATGGTGAGTCTAACTCGTTTTCATGAGTTGATTGTTCGTTGTCATTCATTGTTTTGGATTGGTCCCCAAGAGATGTTTTTGAGAATTGATTCATATTGTGTGTCATCCTTGAAAATTAATCTATCACTTGACCTTTGTTCAAGAACTCATTTAAGGAGCCAGGTGTGGTAGTGCATACCTTTAAATCCTGCACTCAGGAGGCAAAGGCAGATG
Source organism: Uromys caudimaculatus (assembly GCA_028551405.1). Lineage (NCBI taxonomy): Eukaryota > Metazoa > Chordata > Mammalia > Rodentia > Muridae > Uromys > Uromys caudimaculatus. The sequence goes on from CM052719.1 coordinate 33,525,587, forward strand.
TATCTCTGAGTTCAAGGTCAGCTTGATCTACATAGCAAGTTCCTAGAGAAATCCTGTGAAAAACAAAGCAAAAAAGAAAAGAAAAAGACCTCATTTAAGATAGCTCTGATTAGTGGGTGAAGAGATGGCTTCATAGTTAAAAGTGTTTGCTGCTCTTCCATAGGACATGAGTTCAGTTTGCAGCACCCACACACCCACATCAAGCAACTCACAGCTGCTGCTGCTGCAGCACTAGGAGTCCTTAGGCTGGTGTCCAGGGTGCGAAAAAGTAATTAGTAGTGGTAGCACACATGGCTTTAATCTTAGCAAGTTCCCGGCTAGCCAGGGAGACCCTGCCTCAAAAAAGATAGCAGCAATTAATGATATAAAAGGGTTATGAATGGAGAATACTCCCGCACATCTCTTACTAACATAACATTCTCTGATTTCGCTAAAGGTTTGTTCCTTCTCATTCTGCAGCTGACAGATAGATCATGCTTGTTAAGGTCTTCCCAAGCCGCAGTATGGGCAAGGCTAAGATGCTTGACCTTCTATACTATACAGCACATATCCAGTTGCGAAGATAGGCTATATAAATAGCCTAGATAACTGGATTGGCACAGAGTGAGGACAGGTATTAAATTAAGGATCCATGAAGGCCACTGAAAAGAACTCATTGTCATCCAAGAGGAGCACAGGAACAGCGAGGCCTCGTAGAACCAGTGCAGTGGCTGGAGCTGGCTCAGGCTCCAAAGGCCTGGCAGGCTCCGTGCTGGCAGCTGCTGCTTTCTGTGTTGGCTCCTGGTTGCCCTTTCTCTTTGTCAGCTTCTACCTTCTGTATCTACATTGTTTCAGTTGTGTAGAACCTTTTCCTATTTGTTGTTGAGCTGTTCTGCTTGCATTCTTTGCAACTTGATCCTCTGCATGTCTCAATTTATATAAAGAAATTGTGATTCGCCATTCTTTCAGTACCTTCTGAGTGTCTGGGAGCTTCCTATGGTAACGGTGAGAGGAGCCCAGCTAAGACCAAAGCTGGGCTCCTCAGTTCTCTCACAGTCACCATAGCTTTAGCCATTGTGATTCTTAACATTTCCCAGAAAGCTCCCACTCAGAAGGTACTGAAAGAATGGAGAATCACAATTTTCACCCTTGTTGTAGAAAATATTTAATCTCAACCCAGGGCTTCTACCCCACCTTTGATCATTCAATTCCCAGATAAAAGACACACATGCCTTTTATATTTATAATAAGCTTTTATTAGCACTAATGCTGGGCAGGTATCTACCCTGTATGCTATTAAAATCTGTTTCCTATTGGTAACCCCGAGTTATTACTTACTGTGCCCGGCGTCTGGGCTGTTCCTAACTCCAGCGCTCATGGCCATGCCTTCTTGACTCCTGTCTTCCACCTCTCTCCACCTTCGCTCTCTCTCTCCCTTCCTCCCTGCAACTCCCTCTCAAGCCTCCAGTCCCACCTTCCCCCCACTGCCCAACCACAGGCTCTAGCCTTTTATTGACCAGTTAAATTGGGAGAACGTTCATGTAGAGTACAGGATGGTTTGTCACTTCGTCAGGAACCAGTGCTAGCGTTAGAATACAAGCAGCATCAGGCCAATCCACTGCCACTCGGGTTTAGTTAGCTTGAGTCCTGTATGACAAACGGTTGTATAATTTTTTCCAGGTTTTTTGTGATGTTAGGCAGTCTTTTATGAACATTCATATTCATGTCTCTGGTGCATATGTATGTGGGCAATTGTAAACATTTGCTTCTTTTTTTTTTTTTTCATTTTTGACTCTTTTTTCTTTCTCTGAACCATTTCAGAGAAAGCTATAAACTTCATGTTATTTGCCCGTAAACACTTAATCTGATCTCCCATTGTCATGCCTTATTCACTGCTGGATTAAGTTTGATAATATTTTGTGAAGATTTTTTTCAACTCTATTTATAACTGATATTTTCTTATAATTTTCTTTAATTGAAAATGTATCAGTGATCTACAACCTTTTAAATGAGTTAGGGAATAATACTCCATCTCTTCAGTTTCTGGAGTTTATGTATGAGGTATGTTGTTTTCTTGATCATTTGAAAAACCACCTGGACGTAGCATTTCCTTTGTGAGATAATTCTTTAAGAGATTTTATTTTAACTGTGTGTGTGTGTGTGTGTGCACCTGTGTGAAGGTGGCTGTGGAAGCCAGAGGTGCTAGATCCCTCTCCAGATGGTTGTGAGCTGCCTGCTGTGGGTGCTGGGGACTGAGCTCGGGCCCTGTGCAGGAGTGGTATGCACTCTTAACTGCTGAGCCATCTCTCCAGCCCCTTTGGGGATATTCTCAATAGCATTCAGTTTTGTGTTTATGAGATGTTTTCGCTTTTATGAGTCATATTTACCTAGGTTTTGATTCCTCATGTAATTATATTTTCTTTTTAATTGTTCATATCACTTTATGAATTTTTCCTTTCTTTAACAATTTGCCTTCATTGACCCCTCTTTATAACTTTGGTTTCCTGTCTCACTAATTTTGGAGTTTACTTTGTTTCTTTGATTTAATGTGTTTATTCTAACTTCTTAAATTGGAACTTACCCTGTTGTTAATCTTTCCTATTTTTCATTGTCGAGTTTTAAATTTTAGATAAAACAGTACTTTTGTTACATTCTATCATTTTAATTTGAAAAATTTTTGTTTTATTCACTTTAAAGTATTTTTATATTCATATATGATGATACTTCAGTCTTTTAGAAAATTATTTAATGTCCAACATATGCCTGAATTTTCCCTTTTCTTACTAGTTTATGACCATTGTTAGAATTTCTATAGCAGAAATTTTCTGAAGCATCTAAAAAATGTGTTTGTTATGAAAGCTGTGACAGGCAGGGATACATAGTGGGTAGTTGCAGACTGTGGAAATGTGTCTGTCACAGTTCTGGAAGTGGAAATCTAAAACTAACATCGCTTGGCTGAACTAAAAGCATCCAGGCCGTCCTCCCTGCACAAGTTCCTGAGGGAGGAACCATTCCTCATTTCCTCAGCATCCTGGGCTGTGCTCACACCAGGCGGAGCTAATTCCTCTTGTCCCTCTGTGATAAGACCGCCCGTGTTGGAGATTAGGGTGCGGACACTGTAGGGAGCAGCTATTCTCTTCCTACCAAAATGGTCCAGTTATACACTTGTGGTTCATACTTTGTCAACCTATTGCCTAATTGTCTTGTGAGTGCCCTTTCTTTCCCCACAACTCTGACTTTTAAAAAATAATATGCTTGAACATTTCCCAGTAAAGAGGTGTGGACTGTTACACACTACAGCTCCCACAGCGAGATCTTTTTTTCCTCCTGTGGGGGAATCCTTACAAGAATGCAGGGCAGGTATGAGTGGGATTGGGGTACATGATGTGAAATTCACAAAGAATCAATAAAATAAATTTTAAAATATATTTTGTCTATAGAAATGTTCATTTTTAGCATTACACTATGAGGAAATCCCTATTTGAAGCATCACTAACACACTTTACTGGCAGATTTATAAACGCCAGAAACGTCATTCCTGAGTCCCATCAGCAGGGCCTGCTGCTGTTTGCTCATGTAGTCCTTTATTTCTCCCTCCTTCAGGCAGCGCTGACTCAGCAGCAGTCTGTGTGTCAGCTGTGTGTCCTGCCTTTCATGGACCCAGGGCCTAGAAATATTTGAATAACATCCAACATAGGCCCACGTGCTGGTGTGGATAGGCAGTCATTGAAAAATGTAATTAGTTATATTTGAAATAGCTATAATGACTTTGAAATTTAAATATGTATATGCATGCATTCATGAAGGCAGGAGAGAGTTGGTAGCCACGACAAAGGGGAGGCTTCTGGTGTTTGAAGAGAGACTGAAATGAAAAAAGGGTTCATGCTATAAAATTAATTGGGAAAAGGATATTTCCAGTCAAGAAAAGCTTAAGGCTTCATGATCAGATAATCATTGGCATATTTGAAACCAAAATAAATTAATAAAAGGGAAAGTGTGGGAGCTGGCATTGATCCAGAACACACATCCTTCTAGGTTGATTCCTGTGTATCCACTGGTAAGGACTCCAGACTTACAGGAAAAAGCCAGAAGAGTCCAATGCTAAGCCACTGTTCTGTGAAGATGTTTCTCTAAGGGTCTAAAGCAGTGGTCCTCAACCTTCCTAACGCCATGACACTTCAGTACAGCTCCTCATGCTGTGGTGACCCCCGACCATAACATTACTTTTGTTCTTACTTCTTAACTGAGATTTTGCTACTGCTATGGATTGTAAGTATCTGTGTTTTCCAATGGTCTTAGGCAATCCCTAAGGAGTTACAACTCACAGGTTGAGAACCACTGACCAATAAAAAGTAAAAATGTCCAATTCTCAAAGCAGTGAACATGACTGAGGTGTTTGTACAGAGCGTGTACTTCTGTCTTTCACATCTTACTCCATTTCTTCTCTTTTGTAGGTTTGTGTGGTCCAGGGCACCTATGCTTATCACCATTATATGCAAGATCGCATCGATGACAGCGGCTGGGGCTGTGCATATAGGTCCCTACAGACTATCTGCTCATGGTTCAGACATCAGGGTTACACAGAAAGGTCCATCCCAACACACAGGGAGATTCAGCAGGTGCAGAACTGGCCATTTTAAATTATAACCAAATGTGTATTCCATTGGTTTTTAATATGTCATTGATAATTATTATTACTTTGTGGCATAGATTTATTTTTATTTTGAAAAAAAAAAGTTATTTTATTGGTAATCAGAATTCCCTAAATATAATTTTAGTAGCTGTCTCACATACGGATTTTTTCTTCTTGATACATAAAGGCTCTAGTTGACGCCGGCGACAAACCAGCAACATTTGTTGGATCGCGGCAATGGATCGGGTCTATTGAAGTACAGCTGGTACTAAACCAACTGATCGGTGTGACTTCAAAAATACTGTTTGTCAGGTAAGGACGCTTCGGAAACCAGGCACACCACTACACGTAACAGTTTATAATTTTTATTAAAATAATAGAAAAATGACATTTTCTCTTTATTGCCAGTCATTGTACTTGTTATCTCCTTGCTCTATAAATCTCATTTTTTTGAAACAAGCTGTGTTATATACATATATTCTCTAGAACTAATTTTAGTCTACATGTGGAAACTTAGAAATATATTATCTTTGGGTAAAGTTCTAGATACAAAATACAGTTTTCTAATGTTTAAATCTTCTAAAAGTCTAATAAGGAGAAAACCAAATGTTGGTCACTGACCATTATATGTTTTTTTTTTTTTTTGCAAAGATGTAAACAAGCCAACAAATGTAAAAATAATATATATCCAACTTACATTTTCTACAATTATAATAACAAAATAAGAGAAACTATAAATTATCACATATCAGTTTATGTGGCCATAACTTGTTTTTTATTAACCATTTAAGAAGCTTTTGATTGCATCACCATAAACATTATACTCTGTTTTCTCATATATAGTATAAAATACTTACTTTGCTAAATGAATTATATGTAACATTATTGCAGTCAGCACCAAAATCCCCCACGAGACAAACTCCTTGGCTCAGGAAGCAGGTACTCCTGAGTGAGATTCCCAGAGCTGTAACAGACATGCCCTCAAGACTGAGATAGACAGAGGCCTGGGGAACCACATTTGTGCTTTGGATCTGACCCAGCCCCAAAGAGAGATTTAGAGCCAGCAAGGCTTGCTGCATGGGACGGAGGCAGAAAGGGCAATGTCTTCACGGGTCCAGTCCCAGAGGGAGCAGTGGGGGACTCAAGGAGCCAAGCTTGGTCAAGAGAAAAACAACTGAGTATGTCATGGAGACCCGACGCCCCTCTATGTTTCCTCAGTGTCCAGCCTTGATTATGGCACCATGGTTGTCAATTAGGGTGAATACACTTCAGAAAGTACGGGGCAAGGCAGTCTGGGGGACCTAATCTATCACCCCAGAAGAGGATTCTGGCTGTGCCTAATATAATAACCAGCTACTCTGGGGAAACCAGTTCCTGGGGATACCACCTTATCCAACTCCTGAATACAACATAAAAAAACTGGGAACAAATTTCCTTCTACTTTGTTAAATAAATAAGCTAAATAAAGACTGTGTTTCCATGGGCTTACTTTAAACTGTGCTTATTTTGACAAGACTGTCTTGTATTAATAACTACAGTAGCAATATCTATTGTCCAAGTCTTTAAAATATGTTTGACCTCACAGTAGGAATTGTTAGGAATCAGTAAGAAACAATGGCAGATAAAGTAGTAAACAACTAATTTTAGAAATCTGTTTGGGACTGATGAGGCAAAAGACTTTTTCACCCAGCCTGACTACCCGAGCCAGTCCCAAGGCCCTAGCACTAGTGTACACATGCACACTCACAGAATACATAGTTTAAAAAATTAAAGAATGGGTTGGCACATTAAAACAGTTGTATGTTAGCTGCTCAGACAAGAGCTTACCAGGTTTAACACTACCTGGTACCTCCACAAAAGTAATAGTTGTACTGATAATTAAGCTTACTTTTTTTTTTTTTTAACTTTATAATGATATGAAATTACTTTGGAGTTTTCATTTGATCTTTTTTTTTCGAGACAGGGTTTCTCTGTATAGCCCTGGCTGTCCTGGAACTCACTCTGTAGACCAGACTGGCCTCGAACTCAGAAATCCACCTGCCTCTGCCTCCCGAGTGCTGGGATTAAAGGCGTGCGCCACCACTGCCCAGCTTCATTTGATCTTTCAAATAGCAATCCAAAACTTCCAGTTAACCTTTCATGGAGGGAAAAAGGTGGGGTGTGCTGCTAGCTCTGCTGGTGTTAGAGATAGTGAATTCATTGACTCCCATACGTTCAGCGTGGAATGTTGAGAGTGTATGTGCTTTTCCTTCTGGCTTCCTCTTCTCCAAAATGAAGAGTACTTAGAATACTCAAATATGTCATGCACTTGAATGTGCACCCAAATACTCCATGGATGGTGCACTGAAAACACTGTGAAGTTTTCACAGAAAAATATATTAGTCCTAAAAGCTCCTCCAGCCTACATATGGGGAGGTGTTATTGATCCTAAGTTAAAGATAGAAAAAACAGACTTTAAAAAATGACAAAGTAACGACTTTCCATTTCATGTTTAAAATCCAGAACCTTTATGCAGCTCCAGAAGCAGAAAGCCAAAGTCTTTTTGTTTTTTCCTGAGTTAGTAGTCTTAACAATTTTAGAGTTTATGTTGCTTTAAGTTACAATGAATCAGGTCCCTACCACTTAATTTGTTTTTCAAGATCCACAAACAAAAAGAGTGAAGGTATTACCTCCTCCCCAAACTCATTACTTGACTGAATGCTGAAAATAGTTATCTGATAGAAGATGATTTCTTTTTATTTAGCCAAGGTTCAGAAATGGCGTCTCAAGGACGGGAACTAGCCAACCATTTCCAGAATGTGGGCACTCCAGTAATGATTGGTAAGGTTTTGGACATGTTGGGTCCTTTGACAGAATGGAAAACAAGTAAAATGTATTTGTATGTTTTAATGTTACATAAAAACAAGTCATTTTAAACATCTTAAAATTGGGTCTGGAGAGATGGCTTAATGGTGGCTTTTCCAGAAGACCCGGGTTCACCAGCACCTAATGGTGGCTCGCAATCATCTGTAGTCCCAGTTCCAGGGAATCCAGTGCCTCTCTGGTCTCTACAGGAAGTGTATCACATGGTGCACAGACAAAGATGGAGGCAAACCACACACACACACACACACACACACACACACATATATAATTTAAACATTTTAAAGTAAACTTATACACACTGTTCTTTGGATTTTAGTTTCCAAAGGGTAGAGAAGATGCAAAAAAGAATTAATAACCAAAAAAATGCTAAGAAGAAAATAATAACGGTGTTTGAACAATTAAAGAGTCAAGAGTAGTATTTTTTTAAAGGTGATAGCCGCTTGATTAAGCATCGTAAATCACTAACCTGCCACTAATTTGGCTGGTTTTATGACATAACAGACTACTTACCTTTTTTGGGTTTTCTTTGTAAAATAAAATTTGATTAACTGAGCTAAAGATACATGATTCTCTGAAAAATAGCATAAGATCAACTACTCTAGTGTGTAAGAAGTGGAGGTAAGTAGACGTCAAAAGAGTCTGGGCTAGACATGCTCAGCATATGCAAAAGAGCCTGCTCGAAGAGGTGTCTTACTGATCTTCACCGCACTGGGAGGAGGCTGGCCTCTTGGTGGGCCTTTCCCAACTGATTTTAAGAAATTTTATAGCAACGGCATGTAAACTTTTTATGGTTACAGATCTAGTCATAGCATTTTTTATGTATTTTCATATGTAACAGTCATTAAATACGTAATCTTATCCTTTAAGTATATTTGCTAGCACGGTCTTTTACAGTATCTGACAGTCTGCTCTAATGCTGACAGTAGGAAAGCAATCTGTTTGAGCTGGATAAGCAGCTGAAATTAACGTATGCCCTGTTACATACATATTTCTTTTGTCTAGGGGGAGGAGTATTGGCTCATACAATACTAGGAGTCGCATGGAATGAAACTACAGGGCAGATCAAATTCCTGGTTCTAGACCCACACTATACAGGTGCTGAAGACCTGCAAGTTATGTTGGAAAAGGTAACTATCCCTGTCACATAAACGCAAGGCACAAGGTAAAGACCAGAGACAGCTGTTAGCAAAGAAGCAAGGCCAGGGCATTGATTCTCACAGCAGTGGTTCTAAGTCTGTTGAGTAACCGTGCTCCTGTGTAGGGAAGATGAGAACTACAACAGAAACCACAAAAGGCTACATGTTTATAACCGCTTTGCTATTTACTAAAACTTCACAATAGAACATGATACATTTCCTTTACAGAATTTATGCATGCAGTTGTATTGTCTCATCAATGTCTTAAAACAAGAGAGCAGAATAAACTTTCTTACTTTTAAAGTCGGAACTGGGGAGATGACTGGGCAGCTGATAGCTCCTGCCCTTCTTGCAGAGGAACAAAGTTCAGTTCCCAGATCAGTTCACTTCAGTTCCCAGTGTTCGTGGGGCCCTCAACCACCTGTAAATCCAGTTCCAGGATCAGCATCTCATGTACAAATGCACATATACCCTTAATAATTCTAGGATCAGTTAGTCAATAGATAAACAAAACACCAGGCCGTATGAAGATGTGGCTACTTCTCACTTACATACGTATGACATAATTCAAAAGATTGGAAGTTGAGGCAAATTTGTAAGTATTTGTTGACATAGTATCAACTACATATAAATATAAATTGATTTATAGCCAGTTAAGTCCCATGATAGGCTGGTGAGATGGCTCAGCAGATAAAAACCCTTTCTGTCAAACCTGATGAGCTAAGTTTGACCCCTAGAGTCTACATGGTGGACAAGAACCAACTCTTACAAGTTGTTCTCAGGCCTCCACAATTACAAAATGAATGAATGTAATTTCTTTAGATAATATTAACATTTTCCCATCCAGGAGCAACCTGTGGACTGTCTAACAAAAAATAGAAAAGTTATTTTTCTTCACTTAGAAAATCCTTGAATTACATGGGTATCTGAGTCTTAGGCCAAGATCCTGCTGACAGAGCTTCATGTTAGAGTCTTGTGTTATAAAAGGGTTTGTTCTCCTTTCTCCCAAATCTAGGGCTGGTGTGGATGGAAGAGTCCAGACTTTTGGAACAAGGATGCGTACTATAACTTATGCCTTCCTCAGCAACCAAATGCTCTTTAACTGATCTTGGAGTCTAGACTACAAATATAAAAGAGCTATTCTAATGTTAATAAAAGCATAATTCTAAATTAAATCTTTTGCTGTGATTTAATTTAAAAAGTAGTAAAGAATGCAGAGAATTTAGTTCCTTGAATATTCTTTTAATAAGTTAAAAAACAAAACATGCACATCCAAAATATTGTAGTCATGTAAATACATGTATTCATGAATGTTCTCTTCACTTAGAAGAAAGTTTGCCTCCTCAGGAGGTTAGCCATGTAATAAGCCAGAGCAGTGGCTTGTAGATCTGTCTGAAGTGAAGCCCCTTTTCAAGCCTCTTCTTTCCTCTTGCCTAACAAGACATCTGTTTGGGGGAGAAAAACAAACAAACAGACAAACAAAAATAACGATGTTGAGACTAAAATCATTTTTAAGGTGACTGGAGAAACGGCTCAGTGGTAGAGTGCTTCCCTATAATCATGAGGGCTGGAGCTTCTACAAATGCCTGGCCTGTCCTCCCATCTCCAAGGGGTCCCATGTCCTCTCCTGGCCTCCACACACACAGGCACACGAGTGTGAGTGTGCACAAGCACACATACAACCTTTAAAATCTTAAAAGAAGGTCTCTCCCCAAATTGCCACCATATAGGACAAATCTTTAGTCTCTAGAAGCTGGTAAGTAATAACTAAGCAATAAGATTTTAAAAAACAAAAATATACTGGACGAGTGCAACGGTAAACTATGCCAGAAGAGATACCCTTAAAGGAGAAAGCAGGCAGCTGTGAGGCACATACCAACACTTTCTCTTCAACACTGTGCTCTCCAAAGGTCTGAAACTCCGCTTCTGTCTCAGCACAGGAGCATGGGGGTCACCCTCAGGTTGCTTACTTGATGATTTTTCTGTCTGCATACATTTCATCATTGTTAGAAACCTGGCACATTCTGGAAAGCCACATGACCAAGCAAGGTCTTCAGCTGTTTGCCCATTCTTATTACATACACTGAAATTAGACAAAAATTGACTTAAGTGAAAATTATTGTTTATTTTTCTAATAAAGGAAATCGGAATACATATCAACACTGAGAACAGGATAAAAGAGATCTCACACACCACCCAGGGATGGGGCAAAGAAAGTTAGGGGAAATTAAATTCTGTTCCCTGCTATGTGCTCAGTGGCTAGCACATGGACATTCTATTGTATTTTTACTCCATTATCGTATTTCACTATTGAAAGAATCTGAATGACTACAAGAGTATTTGGTTCTCAAATTCACTATATTTAACTATGTAGTTCAATAGATAGCCAACAAGAACTTTATAGTTCCTAAGCTAAAACTGTAGTAGAATCTGCCATGAAGACTTACACCTCTGAATGTCAAGGATCTGTTTCCACTTACTCTATTTGATAATAGTCAATTGCTGGAAGGATAACATTATATTACCAGTTAGGCAAGTATTATTTTTAAGATCGCGTATAATTAGGCTTTAGGAGTATGATTAGTTTAATTCAAGAAAACACAAAGCCTTAAGCCACTGATCTTATACTCACTTAATCCTGACATCACTGGCCACCAGGAGGCTGAGGCATTCCAGTCTTCCAGCTTTCGCTGCCTTGTGGAGTGGAGTTTCTCCCAAAACATCCTGTAAGACAAGACAGCACATTAGTGTCTCCCCAACATTCTGTAGAAGCCAGTGAAAACTACCTTGTAACAAATGGAGTATCTTACTTAATTATATTTTTCTCTTGCTGTGCTAATACAAAGTTTCAATTAATAAAAACATGCAGCCAGCCGGGCAGTGGTGGCGCAGGCCTTTAATCCCAGCACTTGGGAGGCAGAGGCAAGTGGATTTCTGAGTCCAAGGCCAACCTGGTCTACAGAGTGAGTTCCAGGACAGCCAGGGCTACACAGAGAAACCCTGTCTCGAAAAACCAAAAAAAAAAAAAAAAAAAACCAACCTATGCAGCCATATTCACATACATGAACAAAGGTTTACAATTAAAAACTTCACCACACTCTAATGAAGATGAAGACTATTGAAGAACTGATAGTGGGCATGTCTCCCACATATTATTTCCTGGTTGACTGAGACTTGAACAAATAGCAAGTACTTTTAAAAGTACTGTAGATACATGCTATATAGTGTTGCCACCTTTTGCTAAAGAGCACCTGAAACGTGGTTAGACTTAATTGAGCTATGCCATAAAAGTAAAATACATACTGAATTGAGAACTGTGTATGAAAGCAAAATAAAAGAGCACATCAATCATCGCTGATATAATTACATACTGAAACAGTATTTGGGATTAAATTATTAAAAGTAATCTTATGGCTTGTTTTTGTTTTATTTATGTGGATACTAAAAAAGTTCCAAGTTCCCATCTTGCAGTATATATATTTTTTTCCTGGAAATTCTTATATGCCTGTTTATACCAATTGAAACTGGCAAACTAGGAAATGTTTGTGCAGACACTGGGTGGAGGAGAGGGTTGTACATAGCAACAATCGGTTACCTAGTTACCTGTTGGTTGAGGTCAGCGCCTGTTTGCAGCTGCCAGAGAAGAAAGCAAGCAAGGCCGCCACCTGCAGCTAGGTGAACAGGCGACTGCTCTTGGGGATCCGGGGGTGCGTTGACTGATGCTCCTGTCTCCAGCAAGTTCTTAAGGCCATCCTCCTGCAGGAAAAGAACAGATCGTCACTGTCCTGTCCTGCTTGAGCCCTCTGAGCTGAAAATCCACCCCGCCACGAAAAAAAAAAAGATCTGACAAGATTTGACCTGGTAACCCAGCGGTCTGTCACTGTCACCCTTGCTAGATATAGCTCCCAAGACAGACCCCTGAGAGATCTAGCCTGCAGGACTTAAAAGGTCTCACCTCCAAGTTGCAACTAAGCAACAGCATCGCCCACCTAAAGCAGATGACAAGCGTCCCCAGGAGTTCAGAGAGACGACACTGACCGGTAAGAGTGCAAGGGTTTAAATTCTCCCCAGTTCGGGAGAATTTAAAGCTCTCGGGGACCTGCGGGGCGGCGGCTCCTCCCCGCCTCTCCCCAGCCTGGGAGCGTCCCCACGGCCTAGTTCTGCAGAGCGCCGTTTTCCCAGCCCTGCAGCAGCCTCACGTACCCAAACACTGACACGTGCAGCCGGGAAACAAGCAAAGGGGAGGGGCGGAGCCTGCTGCGCGGCCGGCCAGATGATTGGCCAGGTCAACCCCCAGGGTCCGCCCCTTTGGGGGGCAAAGACCTGGCGGCCTTAGTACGCATGCGCAGTGAAGGTGCTGGGCGAGGAGGGTCGAAGTCCTGGCTTTGCGCTTTGGCGGCGGCCATGATACGAGCAGAGCTAGGCACGTACGGCTGGGTGGAGTCAAGCCCTTTTATCCATCTGGAGAAGCGGAAGTCGCCTGTGCATGGGTTTGTGTCTGCGAGCACGCACGTAGCCCGGAAAAGAGGGAAGCAGAAGTTGCCCACACCCACCCACCCAGCAGGCCTGGCGTCTTCCGCCTCCAGCTTGGCCCAAAGGAGCTTCCTTCTGCCTCAAGTCCTTCACTGCTTTGCCAGCCTCGGGAGCTTAGGAAGGGGATTCAGCGGGGGCGTTAGGGGGCATGGCGATGGCACTCTGACGAGTTTACCGTAGGGGAGGCTCTCCCAAACTAAGTGAATTATCAGCCAGTGCTGCCAGGTCCTTTGTGAGTAGTGTGGCAATTCCTGTGAAATAAGTCACCCATTGTCACACGTCCCGGAGCGCCCGAAACAGTCCTGGTCCCGGAAATAGCTAGTAAATACAAGGAGTTTGCCAAGGGGACGAACCTCACTCTGGTTATTAGGAATACAGAAAAGAAAAAACAAAAGATTACAGTGAAGAAAGCAGCCAATACTGTTTAGGCCAGGTGATTGATAACATAGTGATATTCGGACAGCATGAACCCCTGCACTAGGACATGAGAAGGGCTCCACCAAAACCCAGAACTCACATTAGAGCATCTGATAAGCTGGATCAAAAGGACTCTTCACAGGATACTTGACCCATACTACTCAAAAGGCTTCAAGGTCATGATAAATCAGTAAAGTCTGAGAAACAGACCAGAGGAAACAATAATTTAGGGTGAGATTTTAAAACAAACATGGTATTACTGGTAAAATTCATGACAATGAATGTAATAACTACAAAGTTTGAATTTCTGGTAATGAACCCTATTGACTTCTGACTGTAGTAAAGGTTATGTTAACAGGGGAAACGAAGGTAAGAGATTATTAACATCTGGTTATAACTCAAATAAAATGTATAATTTATTTGAAACAGAAGACTGTGTAGTTTAAAATAGTCTATGTTGTGCTTCTTCCTGTAAATCCTAGCCACTAAGGATGTTTTATTTAAATATTTGGTTTTCCGTTTTAATAAGGATGCTCTTTCAATAGTTAGAAGATCTCTGAACCAGTATGAAGCAGGTTTTAAAGAACAAGTTTATCATAGTCACAGTTCTCCCAACTAGTCACAAAATTCTCAACCATTTAGTTTCACTAACCAATATTTTTCTTTGGTAAGACACACCACCCATTGTGGTAATCCAAAATCTTAGGCTGTTCCTAGAACAGGGCTTCTTAAAACTTTTTCCACTCATGGCTCCTCATTGCCTGAAAAAAAAAATTGTATTTAACTCTAGTTGTATAGGTGTATAAAACAGGTACAAATCAAATCTGATAATCTAATGCTAATACAATTCTTTCATATGTGTATAATTTGACCGTTTATAAAACTGTAATGTAATTTGCAATACTAACCTGAGTTCAGTCTTCAGCTCTCAAATTATTAACAAAACAAACAAGGCCAGCTACCTGCACCTGTCATTCCAAAACTGTTGGGGGTGAACATAGGAGAATCCCTGAGACTTGCAGACTGATCCTGTCTCTCTCTGTCTCTCTGTCTCTCTGTCTCTCTGTCTCTCTCTGTCTCTCTCTCTCTCTCTCTCTCACACACACACACACACACACACATACACACGGCTATTTGAAAACCTAGCCATCTAGAAAAATAACAATGGCAAATTCTACCTTAGGGTCTATGACTTCCCCATCCATGGGCTCTTGACCAGGATTACAGTACCAAATATGATATTCTCTCCTGAGGAGCCAGCTTCCAATCCAATCAGAAAGCAGTTACCCCATGACAGTTGTGCCACTGTTGCAGTGATGGGCACATGTTACCTAGGTATTGTCCCTTGTGGAGTCCAGCACTAAATAAAAGCACTCATGTGTTTTCTCACCCATCAAACTGCACTGCACCTTCAGTGAAAGCTAAATAGCAGGAGACAGTTTGCCAGTAGTTTTGAGATTCGTGTCTCTCTGCCCTGCAGCCATGGGTAGGGCGTGTTCAGCAATAGGGTTTTACCATGTACTTTGGCAATGGCAATGGCTTATGTTGTTTTGGAGATATCTGAGGTCTACCAGAGGCACTCCATGCCTTGCATTGTAATAACCCAAGTCTTCTTGGGGCTTACTGAGTGCTCATCCATAAGACTTCTTTATCTACACCTCACCAACACCCCTGCTGAGGCTCTGGGAATGTTGGCAAAGAAGTGTTAGAAAATATCAGCAGGAAGATAGCAAGGAGTTCTATGCAATGCTGACTTCTAAACAGAGTATGGTTATCACACTCATCTGCTGTGCTTAGCTGCACTAGATCAAGCCGGCCAATAGGCCAATATAACTTTGGGGGAGGGGTTCTCTTCAGGCCCCACCCCTTGTTGAGGAGCTATTTGCAGTTTATAAATACCAAAGAGGGAATCATTCTTCTTTTTTCTTTTGATGGTGTAGCCCCTAATTAGATTTCCTATGATTCTGCAGATGGACCCACACCCACACATAAATAGACAACACTAATTAGATTTAATGTATTATTTAGAAGAAGAAGAAGAAGATATATTGGGAGATGGACATGTGAGGGAGATTATGGGAGAAGTTGAATATGATCACTTTCATTGAATACATGAATGAAATTCTCAAGAATAAAGAAAAAAATAAGACAGAATTGAAGAAGACACCCAAAGCTGACCTCTGTTCTACACACACACACACACACACACACTGTCACTTTTCTATTTCTGTGAAGCAACAACATGACCAAGGCCACTTATAGAAGAAAAAGTTTATTGGGGGCTTATAGTTTCAGAGGGTTACAAACCATGACGATCATGGCAAGAAGCATGGCAGTAGACAGATAGGCATAGCTCTGGAGCAGTAGCTATGAGTGTGTAGCCTTATTCAGGAGAGAAGGGGGGAGGGGAGTGGGCTTCTCTGAAACTTTAAAACCCACCCCCAGTGACACACCTCCCTCCAACAAAGCTACACCTAATCTTTCCCAAGCAGTCCCACCAACTGTGGACCAAGTAATCAAATATATGAGCTTATGTAGCCATTCCCTTTCAAACCACTCACATGAACACGTGTGCACTTGCAGTCACCCACATGAACATGTACACACAAATAAGCAAATAATGGGGAAATATTATTCTTTACTAGGGTTTTTCATGGGCATTTTCAAAAGTCATACTTCTTTTAAGCAACCTATTCATGCATCAGTCCATGACTTAAGGAAGAAAGAGACAATTATAAACCCTCACAGTTCACCAAACCCTCACAGTTCACCAAACCCTCACAGTTCACCGCCACTTAAATTGCTTCAGCATACATGAAAAAAGTGGAGTACGATATTTTTATGTGTCATAAGTTAAATTGCTTATGCATCTTTTGACTAATCTCTTTTTTCCTTGTTTAACCAACTCCCAGTCCCATTAGTATATCAAAGGACATTTACTGCATTTTAATACACCCTATCTCTTTCATCTATAGAACATAAAAGGTGAATGAGATGGCTCAGTCCATAAAGGTGCTTGCTACCAAGCCACACAGCCTGAGTCCAAACCTTGAGATCTACATGGTAGAAGGAAAGAAACTATTCTAACAACTTGTCCTCTGACCTTCAAGCACATGTGTACACTGTGCGTGCACACACAGACACACACACACACATACTGTGAAAAATTGAAATAAAATATGCAAATAGTTGAAATACAATTTGTTTAACTTAACTTGAAACATTTTCTTATTAAAAACTCAAATATGTTGAAGTATTAGCGTCCCATTCGAATTAACCTTTGTGTCTAAGAGGAAAAAAATAAAATGCTGATCTTACTAGTCAAATAATAGCTAAACCAAATTAAAAGAAGTGCAGTGGGTGACGTAAAGACAAGTCTGCTCACAGTATGCACTGAGTATATTTTCTAGGTACTTTAAATAACATATAGTTTTAAAGTAAACATGTGAATCTCCAACCTTAACCATAATTTCCCAAATCATCTAATAAATCTGATTTTGGTTTATTTGTTCTTGTTTTTGCTTTTTTGTGACAGCTTCTCTGTATTTAGATCCCTCGATATCACCTGCCCTTTCTGAATGCTGGGATTATAAGCATGAACCTATAGGCCTAGCAATAAACCATTTTAATCATTAAATTATCCTATCCAGGTATAATTGACAGTATGCATTTCTGAGAAAATTGTACTTTTGAAAAAAAAAATCATTGCAGTTATGCACAGAAATTTCCTATAGCTAGCCATTTTTAGACCTTGCTGAAATTCTGCTTCTTACTCAAAGGAATTGGAAAGTAGAGCATTCTTTGAGAAAAAAAAAAGTCACCTGAGTATTTAGAACTTGTAAAGTTATTTTTTATTATAGAAGTAATTATATCATAGTCATAGCATTACACAGTGGTGACTATCATTTGTTTAGAGGTGCATAGTTAGATTCTCTACCTAACCTTCCTGAAAATTTACTGTATAGAATCTCAGGGATCAAATGATACAGAGCTTGACAGAGAGAAGGCGGGGAAACAAAGAATTGTTTTTGTAATGAAGTACATTTTTTAAAATATTTGTGGGCTATATAGTCTTTGATCACTCTTATACAGGCATTTTCCTCATTTTTGGGGGGTGGGTAATAAGATTCAAATTTTTACGGGAAAAGTAGGCTAGGTGGTGATGGGAGGAGTAGGACGGAGGACGGCCAGCAATAAAATACACCTATATAAGATCCAAAGCGACGCATTGATTCCACCTTTGAAACGCTGAAACCTTCCACCAGCTAATAAGCGTGAGTCAGGAGAGGACATTTCAGGCTGAAACAGGAACAGTGAGAACAGGAGAGTATCCCACCACAAAACCCAGTTTCAAACAGAAGACCACCGTTTCCTCCTAGAAAACCGCTCTAAAATGAAAATCTGTGACTTCTCTGAGAAAGACACAGCTTCCCCAGAAGACTAAAGACAACTGGAGCTTTCCGTTACCTATGGATGATCTAAGGGCGGGGTAGGGACAAGCGACCTTGGGGTCTCTCAGGGCCGTTTCTAGATAGGTGAGTTTCCCTGCTTGATGCGTTCCTCATAGTCACTAGGACAGCAGATCAATTTAAACTTTGCTGCTTCAGACTTTTGTTTTGTTTCTATACTCAGCTATTGCCATGCTGGGAGGGTGAGGAACAATTTTACATACTTTTTTAAAAACGATTTATTTATTTATTTATTTTATGTATATGAGTACACTGTAGCTGTCTTCAGACACACCAGAAGAGGGCGTCGGAACCCATTACAGATGGTTGTGAGCCACCATGTGGTTTCTGGGAATTGAACTCAGGACCTCTGGAGGAGCAGTCGGTACTCTTAACCGCTGAGCCATCTCTCCAGCCCCCAGCCCCCAATTTTCCATACTAAAGAGCTTTATTCATGTACTTTACTACCTGATCTCTAAAAGTAAATCATCTTTCTACCATGTAGTCATAACAACAGCAGCACGAGCTTTTCTGTGCAAACATTTTATATAGTTTTATATAATCACTAAATTTTATGCATTTCTACTTATTATTGGGTGTTGAATGAAAGCCACCAAGAAAAGAGCTAATAAAAGCTCAGTAGTAGAGTCACTTGCCTAATATGTGAGGCTCTAAGATTAATCCCTGATGTAAAAGGGCAAAAAAAAAGGGGGCTAAAAATAGAAAACGAAACTCCCTGGTGGAGCAGACAGACTCAGACTGCTTGTGCTGCCTCATGCTAACAATCAGAGTGACACACACACAACAGTCACCGGTGCCTCTCCTCACATAGCCAGTCTGGGAGGGACAGTAGTGTTATAAAGCCTACTACCTGCAAATAGTGAGTTGTTCCCTTGAACTCCATTCAAATATGACCCTGGAAGCAAAACTAGGTAACCTCTTTACTGTCATAAAAAGACCCCCATCCCCTCTGAGGGACACAATTCTGTCTCTGAGAAATCACTGACTTCTTTCTGTCTACAGTGCCTATCAAGTGTCTGTTAATTTTGGTCTGGGATGCTTTTGCACACACACCTTGGGCTCAGTGTGCCTGCTGCAACACCCAGTACTGAACTCATAAAGGGACCTGGCAGTCATAATGGCCAAGGCAGGTTTCCAAACAGGAACTGCTTGGATGAAAGACAGGATGGATGAAACATACAAATCCTATTTTTGCAATTACCATTAAGATTTTGAATATATAATCTTCAGTTTCATTGTTCACAGAATACAAGGTAAATTGCAAAAAATGAAAGGAAAACCTTATTTGGCTCTCAGTTTACTATAGCCTAGGGGGTTGTAATAGACATCTTTACTCCTACCTTTTCCTTCTTATCTCAGAGAATGATGGAAACTTGCCACGCCCCAAAGGAAGGGCATGGGAACAAGTACTCTAAATAAACAAAGGGGCTTTTCTGGAAAGGAAAGAAAATGATACTGCCTGCTTCAAAATTGTCTTGAGTTTCCAGTGAGGATGGTTTTCTCTAACTTTCTCTCACTTGTATCAGATAGATTGTATTTTCAATTGACACGTGACTGTTACTAGCTTGTCTCATTGATACTGCCAGAAGACCAGACTCCTGTGTCAGAGACAGATGACGTTATTGCTTACTGTAAACGACACACCTAGGTTTGTCAGCATATTTGAGCCAGTTCTGCAGCCCACCCTGTTCCCCAGTTTTCACAGAGGTGACTCAAAAGGCCCCTAGGATACTGATACATCCAGAAGATAGCATTCTAAGCTTGGGCAATTCAATGCCTGTTGGGAAAGCAAGCCTGCCCTCTGTCTATGTAGATACATGACCTTATCCTTTAAGGTTACTAACTGAAAGCACATGCCTGAGAAAGGCTCGAGGAAGAATACAACAGATCTTTGCACTCTTCTTACATTCAGCAAGAATGTGCAGGGGTGCCCCACATAGATTGCCTCTTTAATAGGGCAATGATCTAAGTGGTTTGTCTGCCGGACTCATGACTTACTAAGGATAAATCTATAGAAAGAGGTGGTGTGGTCTGTTGTCAGTTAGCATTCAGAGCAGCTGACTTCAGAGGAATAAGAAGGGGTAAAGAGGACCCAAGAAGGGAATGGTGTATGCATTTCACCCACTCTTCCTCGAAAGCCACAGGTTCTGGCTATGGAGATGCTCAGTGGGTAAGGCACTTAGTGCCAAGCCTTTAGCATCTGAGTTTGATCCCAGGTCCCACATGGTAGAAGGGGAGAACCAACCTCCTACAGCTTGTTCTCTGACCTCTGCTCTCATGCATGAACACACACACACACACACACAAATAAACGTTACAAAAAAACAGGAAATCACATGTTCTTTTCCAATTATATGCTATGATGAATGTCCAGTTTCTCCAACAGGATGTTCTAAGTTCATAAGTTAGTAGGCATACAGCTGGTAAGCTTCTGGTGATTTTTATGCTTACTGTCAAAATTTGGCAGAATAAATACATACTCTCAAATTTCAAATCTTTTCTTAGTTCTGTCTCCTCATCTTAAAAAGAACTAGCAGTCCTGCCTGCTAGAGCAGAAAGTACCCCTCAGAAATTAGCTTTTGGGGGGCTGGTGAGTTGGCTCAGCAGTTATGAGCCCTGGTTGCTCTTCCAGAGGTCCTGAGTTCAATTTCCAGCAACCACATGGTGGCTCACAACCATCTATCTATAAAGGGATCTGATGCCCTCTTCTGTCATGTGGATGTATATGCAGCAGAGCACTCATAGAATAAATAAATTTAAAAAAGAAAAAATTAGCTTTTTTAGAGACAGCATCATGACTACAGGGACCATGATCAGGCCTTGGGGTGAGAGGACATTTATAGCTATTATGAGACAATTCGAAGAAAGAGATTAAAGTCAATAAGTAAGAAAGACAGCTGTGATGAACAATATGAGGCAGGGGACCAAGATTCCAGAGCAAATCCCCAAACCAAGCAGCAGACTCACTTTAGTATTGTTGGGGAGCAAGGCTTGCATTTCTCCTCCAAGAGGCTTGTGTTCACAGCACAGGTTGTCAATTCTGTATCCAGGGTACAAACCTGAGAGGATGTAGCACTGATTTCTACAGACTGCAGAGCCAGTTTGTCAGAACGACCAACTTCTTAAAGTGGAAGGCACACGTTCTAAGACATATTAAAAGTTACATTTACTTTGCTTTTTGTTTTAAGAGATAAAATGATACCCGGGTGGGTAGGGCGCCCTTGCTAACCAGCCCTTTGAGATTAGGTGAGTCAGCTCCCTGCCGTGCCAGTCTCCTCATGTATTCAACAGTGCACAAAACAATCTCCATTTCCTCAAGTTTTATAGGAACCAGAACTTACAAAGCACCTAGAAAGAAACAAAACCTGGCATTTTGTAGAAGCTGAATGAATTCATTTATTCTTCTTTTTCAGACCCTGTGAAATACTTCTTTTTAAGCCACTAAAAAACCAGAAATCATGTGTAGTATTGTAGCCAGAAAAAAACAATGTGAGTTTAAATGAGGCTTGTGTTGTTTATGAGTTTAAATGCTGTTTATGCTTTGTTTTATATCTGATGCCCTTCCTTGAATTTTCCGAGGTTTCTCTAATCCCGTGGTTCTCAACCTGTGTACCATGACCCCTTGGGGTTTCATATCAGATATTTACATTACAATCATAACAGTATCAAAACTATAGTTAAGAAGTAGCACTGAAATAATTTTATAGTTGGGGGTCACTACAACATGGGGGACTGTATTAAATAAAGGTCACAACATTAGAAAGGTTGAGAACCACTGCTCTAAACTTTCTTGGATAGTAGCACACTGTGTTAATGTCTCCGGAGAAATTAAATCTTTTCATCTAGTTTGTGAGTGGTGGTTGGCAGTAGGCTGTCATGTTTGGATTGTTTTCTTCTATGTATCTCACACATGTGGCTTCACTCATTGGGAACTTTATATTCTTAGTAGAAACTTAGATTTTGAAATATACATAATCCAATTACTTTACTTTTTAAAGATTTATTTTTATGAGTATGTGTGTGTGCATGCATATATACCCTTTGTGTGGGGTACCTACCAGCAGAGCCCAGAAGAGGAGCTCCAGATGGTTGTGATCCACTCAAAGTGGCTTCTGGGAACCAAGTTAAGATCCTCCGGAAACACTGTGCTTTTCTTTAATTAATTTCTTTTTATTCTTCTATGCGTCTGAGTGGTTTGCCTGCACGTGTGTATGTGCATCACTAGATAGATGCCCTAGACATTTGTGTCTAGTGCCTGAATAACCGGAAGAGGGCATCCGATCCCCTGGAACTGCGTTACAGACACTTGTGAGATGCTATGTGGTTGGCTGGGAACTAAACCCTGGTGCTCTTAACTGCAGAACCATCTCTCCAGCCCAGTGACCAGTAACTTTGTTTGTTTGTGGACAGGGTCTCACTATGTCAACTAGGCTGGCCTTGTACTAGCAGATATCTGCTAACCTCAGCTTCCTGAGTGCCAGAATTAAAGACCTTTAGCCACCATGCTAGGCCCATTAACTTTGTATATCAAGGAAAGGACACTTTAAGACCCTTTACTTCAAACTACAGATAAAGAAATTAGCTCTTAATTCTTCCCACATACAGACATTTCAGTGATTTTTTTTCTTTTTCTTTTTCTTTTCTCTTTCTTTTTTTTTTTTTAGTTAACTTAGTAAACCATTTCTCCTTTTTTTGAGCCCCACTCTCATCCAATGAAGCAGCATATTGCCTAAAATAGTATCCTGTAAGTATGTAAATACAGCTTTCCAATCACACAAAGCTTCTCTTAAGAGCTTCTGTAGACCACCAATCAGAGAGACCTTGCCTGGGAACTGGCTCCTGATTGGTGGAAGTAAGTTGAAACAGTAGAATGTCAAACACCAAAAAAGAAAGAAAAAAAAAGCATAGCAACAACAGAGTTTGCTATCTTCACTACTCTCAGCTTAGGCCAACCTGGACTCCTTCAACCCAAATGAGGTGGCCCCTACATTTTATATGAAGGCTCTGATTTACCATACAGCAGTGATCCATCTGGTACCATGGCAATCCAATACAGACTGGAAGAGAAAACTGAGCAAGAGAGCTAAACTACAGTGTATTCCCAGGTAAACAGACACGTGCGTTCACCTGAAATGGATTAGTCTGGCACCAGTTTCAGTTAAAGAGCAACAGGAAAGTCCTCGGTGACAGAACAGCAGTCTGAGCAGTGTAGTCTGTTGCCACTGGGTGGCAGCAGTTGTGAATGGCAGGACTCCCTGCCACGTGTGAATCCATAGCCAGACAGGCTTTGTTGCTAGCCCAGGGTCCCTTGGCCAGGCCCTGTGGGGCAGATATTTCTGTAATGGGTTCCAACTGGGAGTCAAGTCTCCCTCTGTGCTTTCCTGGAAGCAGAGATCGTAACCACCTCATGTGTTCTTGTTTACAGGACCCACATTGTGGAAACAGGATGAAACTGACCAGTGAGAAGTTGCCCAAAAACCCTTTCTCTCTATCTCAGTATGCTGCTAAACAACAAAAATTCTTCCAGTGGAAGAAGGAAAAGCCTGGTATAAATCTGAATGTTTAATTCTTGCTTGGAAAATATTTTTACTGAAATTCCATGTATGCTAGAATAAACAAAACAAATAAAAATCAAAACAAACAAAAACAAAACATACCACTGGTTTCCAGGAGGTGGTTAATAACTCCTTTCTGGCTTTCCTGGAGATTAGTGACCTTCTCACTCAGACAGCACACTGACCCCGGAGGTGTCTTTCAATTCAAGCCTGATTATATTCACCCTCAGTAGTTAAGAGTTTGTTTTAAAAAAGAGACGTCAGATCTTTCCCTCAGAGAGTGCAACACTGTGCTTTACTTCAAATGGATATTTAAAGCTATTTTTACGTAAGCTTTAAAAACTAAACTGGAGATGGCCAGCTCGTTTGATTAGTAGTCCTAAGTATGGCTCAGGCTAAGAATTTAATTAACTCACTCATAGCTTTGCCCAGTGCATGCAGAGACTGCACTGGAGTGCCTATCTGGCAGTGAACCCTCATCCTAAAGGCAATAAACAGCTCTTGATTATGCCAGGTGTGTGTTGGTGCTGTGATCATGATTCTGTTTAGATTATATTCTTTCTCTGAGCTAAGCCTTAGAAACTAGAAGTTGGAAAGAAACTGAGATTAACAGCATCTAATGAATCCTATGTTACATGTGGCTTCAAGAGAGAGCCTTCACACCATATAGTTCACACAGTCTTTACCTTTCTAAATCAGATTATTACCGCCATGCTACTTTGGTGGATACAGCACTGAAGTTCCTGAAAGAAAGAATAAGAAGAGGAGATGCTATGGCATATTTTCTGAGAGGCCAACTCTATTTTGAAGAGGTACTGGGTAGTCTTTTGGTCTTTATCTTTTCTTTCTTTTCTCTCCTCCTTCTCCTTCTCCTCCTCCTCCTCCTCCTCCTCCTCCTCCTCCTTGGAATAATTGTATTGTTAGGATTAATTGTTGGGGTTGTTAGCATAGTCATGGAGCAGTTGGATAGGGTTGACAAGACCCTGGGTTCCACCCCCAGCATCACACACACAACGTAGAGGCACAAGATGGTCAACAAACTTTCAAGTGAGTCTCTTACACTGTTACACCAGAGAAATTCTGTAAAATCACATAGGCTGCGGTTGCGGCTCTGAGTGTGGCACACAGATATAAGATTAAGGAGATATCTGAACTTTCTTCACAAAAGTTATTCTAAAGGCATCATTTTGAAAGATCCATCTCCACACTGTCAATTGAAAATGTAAGTTTTATGGTTTTATTCGTAATATGTAGCATCACTCATAATCTATTTGCATATGAACAATAATTGAAGTCCCTGATTATTTCATATGAAAAGTAGCTTCCCCTTTATCCTATACAGCATGAGGAGACCATTTCCTTATTTAGCCACGTAATGCTGGGATAGACCGGTAGGCAGAGATGAGAAAGCTGCGGCATGCTACCATATCAGCTCCAGTAAGAGAGCTTCGACTAGTCACTGGATCCCGAAGGGTCGCCCCCAGCCTCATGATCCTTTGAGTACTCAGGAAATTATTAGTCACAAATTCTGTTTTCTCTAACCTTTTGATATTGGTACCTTCACTTACTCCATAAATAAATCTCTTCTGCAGGCTTGGTTTACACAACCTCTCTGACATGGCACAGCCTGATGGCCTAACACACTGTCTTCTCTGTTCGCGTCTTCAGTTCCAATATGGCTGAATCATTTGTTAACTGTATCCTTAGGCAGAAATGACCGTTGTATGCTTCTGTTTAGGTTTACTATAAACACATAATAAAATGAAATACTCTCTGTGGCTTTCAGGGATGGTATGAAGAAGCCTTAGCGCAGTTTGAGGAAATCCAGGAGAAAGACCATCAGGCTATTTATCAGCTAGGCGTGATGTACTATGACGGGCTGGGAACCACCGCAAACGCTGTAAGTTACCGTTTGTCCGCGGTGCTTAAGACCTCACTGCCGGTGGGCTACGTGATGCAATCCAATTGTATTTTAAAAATCTCTAGTTTAACATATTAATATTTCATTTTTAGTATTCTAATGGATACTGATATCACTGTACACATATATAAAAGACAATATTAATTCTTGACATAACTAGACTCAGCTGTCAAACAAGGAGCCTCTTTGTGTTTGAACTTGAATGACCGTCCCAAACTACTACAGGCATGCTCTGTCTTCCCAATGATTTCTTCTTCCATGTGAATAATACGAAGTTGTCCTCAAGAAGGGCTTCCATGTTGACAGCACCTCTATTTTTTTGTTCACATGGTGAGCGAGTCTGGTGAGATAACATCACTGCCCCTTCAGACCATTCCTTCTCTCCTGAAGAGAGTTTACCACTGAGTTCACTTTACTGTGGGCCAGGAAGAGCAAGCACTCAGACCCTTTCTCTGAGCGTGGTTCTCACGAATACCAACGTGCCCTTCTCTGTTTCCAGGAAAGATTATCGCTCTCCCATCAACTCTCACATTGGGAATTTTACATAAAACTTACATAAAAGAATTCTTATATACTGTACAAATAGTACAAATGTCTATAGTTTTAAATTTTGAGAGGCCAAAATCGAAAACAAGCATTGTGTGTGGAGAGATTTTGATCATCTTGCCTGAGAAATTATATTGTCGATTTGCCATAGACTTTCTTAGTTGCACAGTGTGGGGTTTTGAGGGTCATTTATAAACTTCTGTAATCTACCACAGAAAGGTTCCTTGCTATCTCAGCTGTCGACATGCTGGTGAAAATATTTTCCCTTATTTTTAAAAGAATTATTACAAAGCTATACGAATATGGATAAGATTTAGAAACTAGAAATTGAGTCCCTTTAAAGTCTACATCAAATGTGAATACTTCCTGTTTTTACACAATTACCGTATTAATATGATGACAGATGTTATGGTTTTTGACAAAGGACTCCCAAAATTCTTAGGTTAGAAAATAACATGGGTTAACCACGTGGCTGAGAAGGTAAAGGGGCTTGCCAAGCAAGCCAGACAGCCTGGGCTCAATCTCTGTACCTCAGGCAAAAGAAGAGAGTTAAGTCTCAAAACCTGTCCTCTGGCCTCCACACATGCACACGGCAGTGTGTCTCTACACTAACATTTTATTATAAGAAATAATAAAAATTAAAATCATGGAAATGGAATTAGAGTTTTCTGTGTGTATTTTTATAAACAATCTATAATAACAAAATATATGTCAGGATGTACCCTGGTTATATACATTATGCCACTTTGTATAGGGACATGAGCATCCATGACTTTTGTACCCATGAAGGTCTTGTAACCAATCACTGAGGACAAGAGAACTATGTGTACTGCATTTGTATGTATGTCTATGCACAGACATATAACCTACCTACATATATATTTATTTATATACATAAACACTTTCAGAAAAGATCATACAATATATACCAGTTCCGCATCCAAGTCACCTACTAATGTACCGATTATAAATCGGTATTCAAATTAATATTTGAAGCAGTAGGGTCTCTTTGTGCCTTAGTATCCTCCATAGGGGTTATAGTCATTCTTAAAATTGCTCTTGAAGGAGGGCTGGAGTGATTGCTGAGTGATTATGAGCAAATACTGCTCTTTATAAAGGACCTAGGTTCAGTTACCAGCATCCAGGTTGGACAGCTCACAACTACCTGTATCTCCAGCTCCAAGGGAACCAATATCCTCTTCTGAACTCCTTGGGCACTATATTCAAATGTGACCATACACCCCCCCAACACACGTACACATATACATGGATATGTGATTTAAAATAATTTTAAAATGATAAACAAATTGAAGAGACAGCTCAGTGGCTAAGAGTACTGGTTGCTCTTCTTGAGGCACTGGGTTCAATTCCCAGCTCACAACTATCTGTGACTCCAGTTGCAGGGTATCTGATGCCCTCTTCTGCCCTTGAATAACATAAACAAAGCTTGAAAGATCCATCTCTACTTTCTGTATCAGGATGACTTACTACACAGACAGTGAGTTATATGCTTAGCATTGTGAACAGCACAGACTAATTTCATTGGCTTAATGTATTATTTGCTCAGTCTCTAATGCCTAAACATTATGGATGATGTCAAAACAGCCAGAGGTGCCATGTAATCAAAGACAAGTAGGAAAGGGATTGGCAGTCTGAGGCAGTCTATTAGTGAAGCTAAGTGTTGTGGACTAAGGTAGACACGTACCAGATACAAAGCTGCGGTCAGGGAGGTTTTCATCAAACAGGTGACACAAACTGAACCATTCTGGTTATGCTTTTTAGCATAGCGGGAAAGAATGGTGTTTAGACAGAAGAAGCAACTTGATCAAAGTTGGGAGACGTCCTTTCGTAGCTGAAATCCAGCATCTCCAGGCAAGTCAGCATATCAACTAAAATAATCGTGGAAATATGGGTAGCCAACAATTGCCCATTAACAATGCTGGAGATAAGTAAGTGGCTAGAAAATTATACATAGGAGACAGGTCTCAAGTTCAGCTCTCAGTCTCAGTGGAACGTCCCAACTGGACTCTGTGAAGCAGCTTCTAGTTCAGCCACCCATTAAAGGCTACAGTATGCTTAAATGACTGAAGTCAAGGGCTGGGAGTTTAGCTCAGGGGAGGAGCTGTTGGCCCATGTGACATTCTAGTTCGATTCCAGCTCTGCAAACTGCATAAAGTAAAATAATTAAGGTCCAAAATGCAAATAGACATCCTCACTTCATCAATCTTTCATGATCTTCAAATAATAAAGCAGCCTTTAGGGAACAGTATTAAAATACACTCCAGAAAACATTCGAGCAAGATTAATCACCAGTAAGACGACGAGGAGCTGATGACTAGGGAAGCATTGCACCTATTTACTCCCTGATTAATTCAGACAGTGTAACATCGAGCCAAACAAGGCCATCGCACGTGATTTGCCTTCCCTTGACATTTATTAAATAGCCAGGTGCGCAACACAGGGAAGACCGGATGTGTTCTCTATTTAGCTGGTTTCCTTGGCCTTCTAGATTTTCAAGGATATTATTTTTATATCAACATTAAATTATTACAGAACCCAATGTGCTTTGAAAGAATGTTATCAGGATATCAGAACGTATCAATATACATTCAGTGGGTAACAGTGCTTGCTGCCAGACCTCAGGGTTTGAATTCACTCCCTGGGACCTACATGGTAGAAGGAGAGAATTGACTCCCCCAAGTTGTCTTCTGACCTATACACACACAGACACACACACAGACACACACAGACACACACACACACGATGACATGTGCTCACCCCTCACATACATCCATGCTGTGTACATGCACACATGCTTATATACATACACATACATAATACACTAATGAAATATAAATATAAAATATAAAACAAAAGATGGTTGAAAGTCTCAAGACGCGGTATGATGTTCACTCTCTGGCCATTCTATGTGCTTCTTTTATATTTTGTTTTCATTGAAGGAACAAGGTATCAGTCAGTTGGCTAGCAAAATTATTCAAGAATTAGAAGACCTAACAGAGGAATTATGGGTGTGAGGAAGCAAGCTGAAACAATAACATACTCATGAGACATTAACTCTGCAACTTTCTGTGTCTTTCTCTAGAATAAAAATGATTTCTAAGTACTGGTTTTATTTTTATCTGTGCTTCCTAACTCAGTACTCCCCTGTTTACATTTAAATCATATCAAGACTCAACCAGTACAACTGTCAGAGGGTCATTTAACAAGGAACTTAGAAATAAGCACTAAGGAAATTACAGTAATGGTGGGTACATCTTTCTAAAATCTTTAAACTATTCATATCTAACCAGAAAGATTTATCCAGAAAGAAACAGTTTAAACTCACCAGAGATAATAAACTGCCAACTTTAGTCTGTGGCCTGTCCATTTCTGTTAGCATCCGGGAGGGATTGTTTCCTGGCTGAGCTATCTCGTGATTCTGCACAACCTTACCAACTCCTTTCTGCCCTGTTCTTGCCTCTTTTACGTGTTCTGTTTGCTTTATCTTCTCCTGAAGGACAAGTGGGTTGGCCCCTCTTTCTCCCTCAGAGCGTCATTATCTTTCTTTCGTTTGCCTTCTGTTATTCCTGGCAATTATTACGATGTCTTCTCCTTAGAAGCTTGCTATGGTTGGACTGTAAAATAGCACCCTTTATTTCTTCATAGCTGCAATGGCTACTTAATGATTTGTTTTCTCTCTAACTAACTTATCCCTCATTGAGCTTCACAAGTCAGGAGGTTTGTCTATTTTGTTCATTGCAATATGCCCAGGTCAGATCTATATAGCAGACTGGGTAAATATCTGACCTTGTGGTCCCATGCTGACACTGTTATCAAGGTCTTCATTTCAGTGAGTTTTCAAGGAACTTTACTAAAGAAAGAGTCTATCTTCTGAGACAAAGCCTTCCTGCTCATGTTGGGGGATGACCTGTGACCAGGAAAATGATAGAAATAGAAAAGTTGTGGGTTCTCTGAACTATAAAGTAGTTACTTTATCTTATATGTAGGGTAGAAATGATGGAGCTAAAAAAAGGGAAAACAAATCCATCTCCATCTTTAAGCACTGTAATAGATTTAATATTATAACATATTTAATATTATACATATTTAATATTATATTTAATATTAGAACATATTTATCATTATACATAGGTAATATATTTAATATAAAATGCTTAACATTAGAACACATTTAACATTATATGTATTTAATATTATAATATCTTAAATATCATAACATATTTAGTATTATATTTAATATTATACATATTTAATATTATAATATTTTGGAGATTCAATTTATTACCTTACCTAAAGAGGGCTTCACAGGACCACAAAACCTAGACAGGGAAAGCAAATAGAGTGAAGAAAAGGCTGGGGATGTGGGGATTTTATTCACTCACTAACACTTTCAGTTGGAGAGAACAGGAGAAGAGGGGAGACTGAAAGCAGCATTGTGGAATTCAGAATATGTGAGAAGATGGCGCCTTGGCAACTTACCTGTGTGCTCTCCAAAACAGTCCATCTGCGAAGGTTGAAGTTACCAACTAAACACAAGGCTCCCAACAGACCTCTCTCAGGGGCCTTAGCCTCAGGCGTCTGCTATGTCCTCCCACCCCCAGGATTAGCGGCCAGGCCAAGAGAACAAATTGGGGGAGGCTTTGAAAATGGCAGGTACTGGCTGAGAAACCAAATGGCATCACATGGACACTGTGATTACAGAACCCAGACAGAGAAGTCACATTCAAGCAGAGACCTAAATGACAAAGAAAGGACTAAAAGAGAGGAAATCAGACAGTTTGGCAGATCCAGAAATGACTTGACACTGTGGTGCATGGGTCAGGAAGGACCCTGTCCAAAGCCTGCAATTTAGCTAACTTGGGTTAGCGAACACAAGTCATTTCTGAAGAGGAGTAACACCATGGAATAGACAGTTTCTAGACTGCAAAAGCTGAAGGGGCAGATTCTGAAAGGAGGGAAGTTGACCAAGGAACTGTCAACTGTCAACTAGGTGATCTTTCAGTGGCCTAAGGGAAGGGAATGCCTTAGTGATGCTCTTTTATTTTGACCTTTAAAAAAGATGTTATTTTTAAGTGTGTGTGTGTGTGTGTGTGTGTGTGTGTGTGTGTGTGTGTGTGTGTGTGTGTGTGTGTGTTTGTGTGCAGGCACACATCCAAAGGCACCTGTGGAGATCAGAAGGGAACAATAGATATCCTGGAGCTGGAGTTACAGGTGGATATGAGTCACCAAGTTGGGTGCTGGGAATCAAACTAGAGTCCTCTGCAAGAGCAGCATGGTACACACACACACACACACACACACACACACACACACACACAGAGGAACACGCTCACGTGCATGCACACATCAGAGAACTCTTCTTCCACTATGTGGCTTCTAGGGATCCAACTCAGATTGTTAAGTTCATTCACAAGTGCCTTTACCCAAGGGAGATGTTTGTCACTTGTAATTAAATGCCAGCGGTGTGGCTATGCAGCTGTCATATGAAGACTGACATTTTGGACATTTGTTACTAATGAGCACACTCAGCACAGGTGAGATTGAGAGAAAAAGTGTAAGATATATACCCCGAAGCCCGCAGGAATGCCTGGCCAGCACTTACTTTTACACAACTTCTTGAAATTTCCTTCTCTTTGTCCCTGAAAATCCAGAGCAAGCATACTCCTAAGCATAGATTTGTGAACACACCATGTTAATATTTGAATGCTATATGATATAGGAAGAAAGACATTCGGTTTGAGCAAAACTAAAAACTAGTGTTTTTGTTTGTTTGTTCTTTTCCTTTGTGGAAGGAAAAAGGAGTGAACTATATGAAGAAAATCCTTGACTCTTCATGCCCCCAGACAATACACTTGAAATTCGCGGCTGCTTACAACCTCGGAAGAGCTTATTTTGAAGGGAAAGGTGTGAAGCGGTCAGATGAGGAAGCAGAGAAGTAAGCTTCCCTCAAGTTAAGCGATTATGCCGCTAAAATGCTCATCCAAAGACTAACTTCCCTTGTCTCTTTCAGACTGTGGCTGTTTGCTGCTGACAATGGAAACCCAAAAGCAAGTGTGAAGGCGCAAAGTATTCTAGGATTGTTTTATTCAATGAAAGAACCCAAAGAGTTAGAAAAGGTAACTGCCCGGTCCCATTTAAAACTTGTGTTTATTTTGGTTCTGGCAGAATCCCCAGCCTCGCCTATGCTGTACCACACCTCAACCTTCTTTCTTTAGTGCTAGCAGTATATCTAGATTAATAATTGTTTCACCAGTTCTCTTCAGAGAAGACACTGTGGAATGAGTAGGCTTGACTGTGTATGCCTAACGTCTCCTGTACACGGTGAAGGAAGCTCACACTTCAGGATCTTGTGTTAGGCTTTCTGTCATCTTGACAAATATCTGAGGGAGCAACTTTGTGCTCACCTCACTGCAGCCATGACACAGAGACAGGGCGCTTCCGTCCAGCAGTGCTTCCTTACAGCCAGAGGTGTGCTTCACTGTCTCAGAGCCATCTTCTCAGCCCAGCCAAATTTACAGTCAATATTGAGCATCAAAAATGTCAAAGCTCAGCCCAAACCTTTCCTGTCTGGACAGCCTCTGCCTTTCCTGCTTTTACCAAAGGAGACTATGGGTGTGAGAACCTGTTGTATGCTAGAAAAGGTTACATAAACAAAGCACGACACTGCAAAGACTAAAAAAAGAAAAGAGAAATATTCCTGAAATAATGGCTAGACTCATTGAGCACGAGTAAAGTAATGCTTCCTTTGATTTAAGGAAGTGCTAAATATCACTGGTGAGTAAACACACAAGGATTTAAAGGCTAAAGCCACCATATTTCTGACAAAATACACTCTTACAGAAATGACTGGAAAAAAATCCTACGTATGAGAAGGCGATGGAGGACTGAGTCAGTGAAGGGTTAATGACAAATCCCTAAAAGGCAGGTGACAGCCAGGAATTTTCCAACAACCACTTGGACATACTTTCTTTAAATCAGATTCAGGGTTAGGCAAATGGTCAAGTGATAATTAATCAGTATATAGCATTACTAAGGATCGAAGCACTCATATGTGAGAGATTATCAAGGTTAGGATGACATCAGAAGACCTCCTCTAAATGTGGGCGGTTCTATTCCTTAGGCTAGACCCTCAGACCACATAGAGAAGACAGCTGAGCCA
Source organism: Uromys caudimaculatus (assembly GCA_028551405.1). NCBI lineage: Eukaryota > Metazoa > Chordata > Mammalia > Rodentia > Muridae > Uromys > Uromys caudimaculatus. The sequence goes on from CM052719.1 coordinate 33,558,822, forward strand.
GTAAGGATGGCTCCGCAGTAGATGTGCTTGCTGTGAATGAAGTCTGCCGACCTGAGTTTGATTCTCAGAACCCACATGAGAAAGGAGAGAACCGACTCCCATATGTCACATGCATATATATGCATGTGCGCAAGCATGCACGCACGCACACACGCGCACGCGCGCACACACACACACACACATTAACAAATAAATGTAAAAAGTAAATAAGAATTAGCCCTCTAGTTGAGCAAGGATATTCATTGATCTCTCTGCTTTCTACTGGGGTTGCAGTGTGACCAGCCTTCTCAAGTTTCTGCCTCTGTCTGTGACTGTCCCTCATGGCGGGCTGTACCCTTCTCAAACTGTGAGCCAGAATAAACCATTCTCTTACATGTCTGGTATTTGGCCATTGAAATGAGAAAGTACAAATACGAATGATGCTCAGCCTAAGTTGTTTTGGACTTTGGCAGCCAGCAGGTGCTGAGATCCAGCCGGAACTCTCCTGTGGTTTGATCCCGTAGACTCCTATGTTTGAACCAGGCTGGTGGCGCTGTGTTGGAGAGTTGTGGAATCTTTAGGGAGTAGGACCTCACTGGAGGAAGTGGAAGGAGGCAGAGCTTGGGGTTTTATAGCCTGGTTCCACTTCCTACCCACCCTCTGCTTCCTGGATGTGGAGGCAATGTGAGCAGCCAGCTACCTCATGTTCCTGTTGCCAAGCCTTCCCTAGCACTGAGGGAGGGAACCGGGAGCCAAGCTAAGCCTTCTTTCCTGAAGCTGCTTCTTGGCAGGTGTTTGGTCACAGCAACAGGAAGACACCCACACACTCTAGTGCTTCCTTAGCATCCATAGGGATTCTGGGATTCTGGGAGTGTGCGTCCTTGCAGGTGCAAACCTTCGGTCAGTTCCTAGACTATACCTTCTGCACCTTACTTTGGCAAACTTGCAAAGCTCGAGACCCAAGACAGAGGACCTTTCTCTGCCAGGAACAATGCTGACCTGTGAAGCTCACCTTGGAACGTTAAAGCACATGGTTTCTATGCCCATATGTATACATATAGTCCAGGGCAACCCTGTACAACTATGTCCAATAATTATACAATTAGAAGTAGAATTTTTTCTTTCTAGAACTCTCTCATAGTTTCATCATGCTGATAATAAAGTGAAATTGTGATTTCTCAGGCATTTTTCTGGCATTCGGAAGCTTGTGGCAATGGAAATCTGGAGTCCCAGGGTGCACTTGGTCTCATGTACTTTTATGGACAGGGAATCCGCCAAGACACTGAAGCCGCCCTGCACTGCTTACGGGAAGCAGCTGAACGAGGGAATGTCTATGCCCAGGGGACTCTTGTGGAGTACTACTACAAGATGAAGTTTTTTACCAAGTGTGTTTCGTTTTCCAAAAGGTGACTCTGAGTTTGTTTTGTGTTGCTATCCCACCAACACAGATGGGTGCTTTATAATGGATAAAACTTGTTTCTCACATTTATGGAGCTGAGAAGACTCAAACCAGGGTGCTGACAAGTTCTTCTGGCTGGTGAGACCTGCCTTCTCCAGAGGGGAGGAATTCTGTGTCCTCATATGCAGAATGTCAAAGGGCAAGCTCCCCAACTTCTACCCCCACACCCCCAGGCTATATTCAGTGCAACCTTCTATAGAAGGGCATTAATCCCCTGAATGAAGGAAACCCTTACTCATGAAGAAACCTGAACACCTCTTAATCTTGACACTAGCCCCATCTGAATGTTGCAGGTGACACATTCCAGCCACAGTAATGTTTGAACGACAAGCTAGAGGTACTTATCTTGATGTTCTTGGTATTATCTTGGCATTAACTACTTGGTGTTCTATGCCAGATCTGACCAACAAAACTTCCTGCAGCGTTGAAATGACAGCCGCTCAATGAGCTTAGATGCCACTGAGGACTGAAAACTTAAACCAGTTAAATTTTAAGTGAATAGCCAGTATGGCTAGTTATGACCACATTGGAATGTACAACTGTGTACTGTTCACCTTCAGGGTTTCAGAGCTATCAGCTGAAGCGGGTTTGTCAGTGTAAACACTCCTTTATATATGCAGATTAAGAAGTCTCGGTCTCTCTATTCCCCAGCCATGCAGCTCCATCACTGTGTGGGCGGAAAATGCTTCATGACTGTAAAGTGGTGGTGGTGTTCAAAGACCTAACCAAATGTTTTGTGAATTCTTTGGAACCTTTGCCGAGTCCATACTGCTCCACTCTGTTTCCTTCATATATTTATCCATGTTGGACAAAAGCAGTAACAGACTAAGAAAGCAGTTCAGGGCAATCTAGAGTGGGCTACTAGACTATGGGTGTGCTGATCTATGTCCCAGTCTTGACCCCACTAACCACTGAGAGAAGATGAAAGCAAGGAAGAGCAGTTCCCTCCTCCTCCTGAACAAGGACCCTCTAGGCAGCAGGCCACTGAAGGAACCACCTCTGATACTCCTAGCAAGGGCTCCTCCTGGCTGAGATTCTGAACAGCTCTTACAATTCTTATTACATTGACTTCTTTGGTGTGTGTGTGTGTGTGTGTGTGTGTGTGTGTGTGTGTGTGTGTGTGTGTGTGTGTGTGTGTGTGTGTGTGTGTGTGTATGCCACAGCATGCTTGTGAAGGTCAGAGAGAAACATGAGAGAGTTGGTTGGATCCTTCCAGTGTGTTGGTCTCAAGGGTTAACCTCACTTCCTCAGCCTTGTTAGGAAGCTCCTTTGCCTGCTGAGCCATTTCCCAAGCCTAAAGAGTTCTTTCAAATCTTTAGAGCTTTGCCTCATTTTCCATTTTCTGACTCCCCCAACATTGTAACTAAATGAAGTTGACAGCATTTCCTTCTCACATAAGTCTGCGTATTTATGTATAGTCTGCAAAGGCTGGCTTTCCTATTGCACATTTTTCAAGATAAAATATGCTAGCTTCTTATAGTGTTAAAGTGGGCCTGTGTGAGACTCTAGATTTAAGGTTGATGCTTCAGTGTCTGATTCAAAGATGCCATGTTTTACAGCAGTTTGTGTAGTGACAATTTTGGAATCTTGGTTTCTTTAAACACACACACACACACACACACAGAGAAAGAGAGAGGGAGGGAGGGGGAGAGAGGGAGGAGAGAGAGAAAAAATGAGAGAAAATTTGTTTTTATTTTCATCCCAGGTGTGGGATATGGGGCTTCTTCAGATTGTCTACAGCAGCTGACTAGGATTTGCTCCTATAGGGGTGTGATTTTGCCAGCTGCAGATAGTTTCTGTGATTGTGTGATGTTTGGAATTCTGGGTACTTTTCGGGGGCTATATAAATGCTTGGGACCCAAGAGGTGATTTATTGATTGGTGGTTTGTTGGTTGATGTTCATCAAAGGTGGTTAAGTAGTTGTGCACAAAGGAAAAAAAGATCAAACTTGCCCCAAGCAGCTCAATGGCCCTAATCAGCAGGAAGTAGTCAAATGGTAACATGGCCCCATTTCGGGGGCCTCTTTCCTTTCCTCGCTGTCCCCTCCTTTTTCCCTCTTATCAGTGTTAGGAGTTTGGAAGGGTGGGGAAAGGGTAGAGAAGGGTGGAAGAAAGAACCCAAAAGTAGCAAACGACAACTACAAGCTTGCGTCATGGGATCCTGGTGAGAGACAGTGAGGAAGTGAAAAAGGACAGACACATGTACAACGAAGCTGGGATCAGGTGGGGTTCTGCTAACACTTCTGTGTGCTGTTTGGGTTGGAAGTATCTGTAAACATCAGGGAGGAGGAAGAAGTTGGAGTTGCTAGTCTGCACACACCAGTCAGTCACCCATAAACACTCATACTTGGATTCCTGAGGAGACCTTGCCATGTCTTTTCAGCCTGGCCCAAATGTGTTAACAGCTTTACCAATTATCCCACGGGTCTGAGATCTTGGAGTTCCGGACATGTCTGCACCCAGGTTAAAATACACATTCCCTAGGGACTTAAGTTACTAGGGGACTCTGCCACTACACAGGGAATATAGACTTCTTTTTAACCCCTAGTCAATTTATCCACAAGATGATATTTATGCTTAAAATATAAATAAGTATTTTTTCCAATGGACAATCCCTATGAGTATTTGCACAAAGAAGCTGTGATCTAGTTCCTTCCCTGCTATTAACAGGCTAGGTTACATTAACCTCACTACACAGCAAACTTCTCAAAAGGGCAGGGGCATCACTTTGAGCAGAGTTTCTCTAGGTTGTTCTCTACAAACATAAGCCATGTCTGATATGCTTTTAAATCTCACAATTTCACATCCCTTCAGGATAGCGGACTATGATGAGGTCCACGACATCCCCATGATAGCCCATGTCACGGACTGTCTCCCAGAGTTCATCAGCAAAGGCATGGCCATGGCGTCTTTCTACTATGCACGGTGTCTCCAGCTTGGCTTGGGCATTACCAAAGACGAAGCATCTGCCAAGCACTATTATTCTAAAGTAAGTTTGGGGACAAAATAGAAACTTTCCTAACTAGAAACCACAGCCTCCCCCTTGAGAGCAGCACAGTTCTCTGGGGTCATTTTCTAATCACTGTGCAGATAACCCGTCCATGGTGATTCTGTGCAGGTTGCATGTAGCTCTAGTAGATTTTTGTCAACATAATTAAGCTCAGATGATAAAAGTCCCATGTTGATGTAAATTATTCCCCTTAAATCTTGGCTACCAGTAAACAGCTAAAGGCCTGCCATCGCCCCCCAGGGCCTAAATGTTTGTGTCTTCACAAAACAAAAAAGAAAACAAAAACCCCAACAACAAAAAACCATTTTAAGCCTATATCGTCACTTCATATTCATATTAATAAATGAAGGTTTTATAGTAATGCCCTGTGACAAAGTTTCCTGTGTGTGAGGTAATCATCTGCCCTCTTCCTTTTTAGTACATGCACTCATTATCAGATGGAGGACTCCTGGGTGGGGCTGGCGGTGGGCTATTGCTATAATAACTGCAGTGAATTGTTTTTTCAAGCTTTATTTTTATATATGTGAGTATGTTGTTGCTGTCTTCAGACACACCAGAAGAGGGCATCAGATCCCATTACAGATGGTTGTGAGCCACCATGTGGTTGCTGGGAATTGAACCCAGGACCTCTGGAAGAGCAGCCAGTGCTCTTAACTGCTGAGCCATCTCTCCAGTTCCCAACTGCAGTGAACTTATAAAACAGGAAGCTATGCATGCCTGTGGTTCATTGATGTTCACAAGCACAAATCAGAATGGCATTACAATTAACTCTACATGTAGTTCTTTGCTGTGTAGCCCAAGCTAGCCTGGAACTCATGGCAATTCTGCCATTGTGGCCTCGGAAGATTCTGGAATTAGAGGCTAGTGCCAGGCCTTATTTCAGAAGAATTAATTTATAGTCTCTGGGAGTAGGATATCACCATATCTGCCAAAGCTCTCTAGAGTATTCTAGTGTGCACACAGTTTAGAAACCCTGAACTATTGTGCTTTAAACAAATTTCCAAAGTAACAAATATAACTGATGTGTCAAGTAAGGAGTGTGAACAAAGTAACTTTTCTAAAAATCTAAAAATTTTCTGTACTATAAATCTCCAAACTCAAGTCAATGTCATGTTCTAGATTATCCATAGTATGCTCTGTAGATAGACTACGGTAGAACATCTGGTTTAGAATGACCTGATATTTGGTATAAACATCCTGGAAAATCAATAAATCAACAGCAATATCAGAATTGTTGCCCACCTTTTGGGAGATAGTAGCCCCATTGCCGTACCATTGCTGCAGATAGAACACAGTACTCAGTTAGGCCACCGTACAACTGCGGAGGATCCTGATGAATGGAGATCATGAAGATGCAGCAGACTAGTGATGTTGTATGAGGTGTGAGAAAAGAAACAGAGTATGCTTCATTGCAAGCTAAAACCTGAGGGGATCCTGACAGCAGTGGATCCTGAACTGGGGGTGTTGGCAGAGAGGGAGGGGAGTTGGTGCTACGCCAAAGGTAGGCAGTAAGATGGCAGAACCCCAGGCTAGGGCTTCTGTCTAGTGTCCGTTCGCTGGTAGGCTAGACTTGGCTATTTAGGCTTCTCTAAGCATTGTGTATTCTCCTAGGACCTACAGTGTTTATAAAGTATGTGCAGAAAAATGTCAGCCTAATGTAAAGAAGAACCTTTTGATTTCACTGTCTCAGAAACAAATACAAAAGCTGTCTCTTAGAAGATAACAACTGAACAAATCCTGTAGGATCAATGTCCTGGGTACTGAAGAGACGATTTCTGCTCAAAATTGTGATTGTACTACTGAACCACTGATGTTTCTGCCAAACACTTGACATTCTAGACTCATGCACCTTAACGCTAGTTAGGCATAACAAAAGTTTATACCTTAAAATAAAATTATTACAGATTCGGCTGATTACATAATTGAGACCAAATTGACGTCTGTTTCTCGTTTTAATAATTCTTGTTTTTAGTTTTAATTTTAAAATTCTATGTTTACGTTTGTCTATTTTTAAAGACAGAAGAACCAAGCAATGAGAATTTACCAACTACTCAACTCTCTTCTCTCTCTAAGGCTTGCCGTCTGAACCCTACACTGGCAGATGAACTTCACTCCTTACTCATTCGCCAGAGAATTTAGACCACAGTGCATTCCGTCAAAGAATTTAGACCACAAAGCATTTCAACAAAGACCATCAGTTCTAATTTGAAACAATGTGTGTATGTTTACAGCAGCTACAACTGCATCCCTGTTATATCATCCAGGGTATTTTACAGAAATTTTAGTTTTGTTATTATATTTGAATTCTGTAATTTTTACAAACTAAAATTTAGACACCAACCAATCAAATTGCTGGGAAGAGTATTCAGAGACTAATCTCTTAACCTGTAGAGTGGCCTGAACTGTACTGAGTTTGAAAGCATGCCAAAAGCAAATACCTCTTTGCCTTATTAAATGCAGTGTCTGTAACTACTTAGTACAGATTGAGTTTTGTGATTTCCAAAGTACATGTGCTGCCAACTTAAAAACATAATTTGAAAGTTTATTTATGCTTTCTTTAGCATTTGTTTAATTTTAATTTTGCTAATTTAAAATATATTTAGCCATCTAAAATTTTTCAGAAAATTAAATGAAGGACAAAGAAAATTTAATGACTAGACTTTCAAATCCTTTTGGTAGAAAGTGTATGGTGTTTCTATAAGTTATTTAAAGATTCTTATAGATAATTGGCTAATTTGTAAATTTTAAAAAATGGGTTTAAGAAATTATTTAGTATCATGCCCCTCCAAATGTGCCCTCAAAGATCTTAATGCAAAAACATTAAGACCCCTAGATAAAGAATTAGTAATATGCTTTTGTTTGAATTCATTTACATTTTTTGTAAATCTCAGAAACATCTCTATACAAGATGGGAAAGTCTCATAAGAAGTATTAAACTAAGAACTGTAGCTAAATATTGTTTTGTAATCTAGCCTAAGAAAGCTCACTTATAAAAGACTTTTTAATCAACAATGTTTTAGGTTAGCACACAAAGAAATGGATTTCATCATGACATCCTCGTACTCTGGTCACACCTTCTCCTGCACTGCCCCCCTCCCTTGAATCCCACCCTTACCAGTAACCCCTCCCTCATGCCCTCCTGCCCTTGAGCCACACCCCACAGATAGCCCCTTTCCTTCCCCAGCTAATCCCCCTTCTCCTATTACTATTTCCCACCTCCTTTGAGGTCCCCTCCTCTCCCATGATCCCCTATTCTCAGGAGCTATAAATACACATAGATAAATACAAACACTGCTCTATACACACACACATTTTCAAATCGTGGTTCCATGTCAGAGAGAACACAGGTTTGCCCTTCAGAGTCTTATTTAACATAATGACTTCCAGTCCCAACCATTTTCCTGATAGTACGTTGTTTTTCAATATGGATGCATCAGATTCCAATGCGTTGGTTTCTCGTTTTCTTCTTCCATTCATCTGTAAATGGACATGTAAGCTGGTCGCATTTCCTAGCTGCTGTGAGTAGCGAAGAGATAAACACGATGCTTGCCTCTGTGCTGTGTGGCCCAGAGCCCTTTAGGCGCACACCCAGGACTGACAGAGCTGGGCAGCATGTAGTTATTTTTGCCCATCTACTTGGTTGGATAATGCTGGGGTTTACTGTTTAATTTTTGTAGTTCTTTGTATAGCATAGATATTAAAGTTATTAATAGTTGATGAAGAATTTTTCCTATTTTGTAGATTTTTCTCTTCACTCTGATACTCTCTCCTTCACTTTGAAGAAACTTCTAAATACTTATGAAATTAATTAGCAGACATTTTTCCTTATGTTTGTGACACACATCTAAATATTGTATAAAAATTGAATTAGCAGGCTAGGTGGCAATTGGGAGGCAGAGGCAGGTGGATATCTTTTGAGTTTGAGGTTAGCCAGGGGTATAATGAGACTCTGTCTCAGAAACAAAGAAAGAAATGTAATTAGCAACAGTCTATCTTACTGTCAATGAAATCTACTAAAGAAAAAGGCAACAGTAAAAACAGTGAAATTTATGTTTTAATTGTGTAGTGCCATGTTTGTGAAATGTATTAAAAATAATAGGTTTTAAGGTTGTCTTAATTCCCCCTTTTGGCAGCATATTAGCTGGTATGACTTTATTTTATAAATCGAATGTCATTTTCTTTTGAAAAATTAAATTTTATTTTATGTGTATGAGTGTTTTGTCTACATGTATATTTGTGTACGAAACACACACAAACACACACACACACACACACACACACACACACACACACACACACGATTGGTGCTGATGGAGGCCAAAAGAGAGTGCTGGATTCCCCTGGAGCTGGAGGTGTGCATGACTGTAAACTGCCATGTGGGTGCTGGGAATTGAACCTGGGTTCTCTGGAAGAACAGCAGTGCTCTGAACCACTGAGCCATATAATGCCATTTGCAATGGTGGATACATGAAAACGAGATCTCTTAGTAGTGAGACAATGGCATTTGAGTGTGGTGGTGTCGGCTAGAGTCACTGAAGAGCGGAGGGCAGCCTGGCCTATATCCTTGCTAGAGTCACTGAAGAGCGGAGGGCAGCCTGGCCTATATCCTTGCTAGAGTCACTGAAGAGCGGAGGGCAGCCTGGCCTATATCCTTGCTAGAGTCACTGAAGAGCAGAGGGCAGCCTGGCCTGGGTCATATCCTTGCATCCTCACTGGACTTGAACTTCGTAATCCTGCAGCTCTGTGTTCTCCCCAAAAGTTACAGTCTTAAACCAACCTAGAGACAAGGCCTTCCTCTGTAAGAGCTACTCAGTACTCTCTATCCTGTTCTAGCACCCTGCTCAGTATCTCAAGCCTAGCATAAGACTATTATAGTACCAACTTCGACTTCTTTCTCCAAGCTGGCTTTGCTCTAGTTCTCCTAGTAAACCCCTACCCCCATGTCTAATAAATCCTTTAAGGCCAGGTGTGGTGACGGACACCTCTAATCCCAGAAATTGGAAGGCAGATTCAGGTGGATCCCTGTGAGTTCTAGGACAACTTGGTCTACATAGTGAGTTCTAAGAAAGCTAGGGCTGTGTAGACAGACACTGTATAAAATGAATGAATGAATGAATGGATGAATGGATGGATGAATGGGTGGATCTATCTTTTTTGCTCTAGCCTCCTGCGAGGCTGGACTCACAGAGCACCCCACCACCATCCCCAGCTATAGTAGGAATATGTTAAAGCAATGAAAGTTTACAATAACAGTGCATTTAGGGAAAGTCGCCTTGTTCCTCCACCCAAAGGGAAGGCCGCTTTTACAACTGCCATTACAGTGTGAGTTCCAAGTCAGGCTTGTTGGTACATACCTGCATCCCAGCTGTGCTGGCTCAGTGAAAGCAGTCCCCGCAGGTCCCTTATTTGAACACTTGATCCCCAGCTGGAGAGCTGTCTGGGGAGGGGTTTACTGTCACTGGCCCAAGCTTTTAGAGTTTAAGGACCCACATTACTTTCAGCTCACTCTGCGTTGAGCTTTTGATTGGAGATGTGAGCTCTCAGCTTCCTGCTTGGCCTGCTGTGTCTGCCTCTCTACCATGAGGCACTCCATCACTCTGGAACTATGAGGCAAATAAACTCCTTTTCCTTACATCATGTGTGGTCATAGTGTTTTATCACAACAGACAGGAAACTAATAAACCACCGTTGCGCCTTGGAAGCAAGAGGATGAGCCTGTCTCTGTCTCAGAAAGAGAAGAAATTTAAAAGCAAGTGCAGGCCTTAGTGAGGTGTGGTGGTACTCATCATAAGTGCAGCTACTTGGAAAGCTGATGCAGGAGGCTCATAAATTTGGAGTCAGCCTGGATAATTTGGCAAGACCCCAGTCTCAAAATAAAATAAAAACTTTAAAAGGCGACAGTCATGTTGCACATCAGTAAGGCACTTGACAAGACCCTGGATCCAATCCCTGGTATAAGAAAGATACCAGCAAAGAAAAAGCGCCCACCTCAGGGGCGGAGGTGTAGCTCAGGTAAAAGTATTTGTCTGGCATGTGTGGGGCCCTGAGTCTGACTTCCTAACTCTGAAAATAGTAAAATAAAGAAGAAACACGTTTCCGAAGTTGTTGGAAACTTAACAAGTGCATTAGCTACTTTTCTGTTGCTAGGATAAAACACCATGACCAGGAAAACTCCCTAAAGAAACGGTGTGTTTTGGCTTATGGTCCAGAGGGTGAGAGGTCATGATGGGCGTGGGGAAGCCATGGTGGCAGGTCAGGAAGTTGAGAGCTCACTCTGAGACTGAGGAGGTGGGAAACAGGGTCAGGGTGGGTTGAGAACTGTTAACTCTCCAGGCCTGCCTCAGTGACGTACTTCCTCTAACAACTCTGGACTTCTAAAGGAGCACCACCAACTAGGGAATAATTGTTCAAATACACAATCCTCACAGGGGACACTCTCATCCAAATCACTACAACAGGTGTTGCGTTGGGTGATATACCATGAGAACCCAGTGTGGAATGTGACATTCCAGTGTATTTACTGTATTTACTGTGGGGCTGATGCCTGGCACCTACCAGCTCCCACTGTGACACACTCTCAGTGTTTATCTCAGGTGACTGAGAATTCCAACTTAGCTTTGAAAAAAAAAGAAAGCCCAAGCTTCTGGGTTCATTACAGCTGATCATCAGACCTTGTCATAAAGAGACAGAGGAGTTAAGAGTATCTTTTTCTTACATGCAGTTTCAATTCAACATCTAGATTTAAATGGTAGGTTGGAATTACGCAAATGATACATTGGCCACTTCACATTATTTCTCGTCCCTGAATCTAATCTAAATGGTCTTTTCAATACTTCATTGAAAGGCAATTCTCATGCATGAAATATCCAACCCCAGTTGTGTCTGAAGTCTTACATACCGTCTTTGTTTGAAAATAGAGACCAAAAAGCTACGATTAGAACCTTCGATGATGAAACCCATACTGTGTTAATCATCCATCTTTCAGAATGGTGTCCCCTCAAGAACTTGTCAGTTGTGAGCTATTAGTATAATAAGGCTATTTTTTCTTTTATTCAGATTGCAGTTTTGCCTTTTGCTTTTGGTATTTCTAGAAACTAGAGAAAGGATGGTGCATGGTTATTACTACCTAACAGATGACAAAGCTCCAGCATATCGATTCAGTGACTGGTCCATGGTCCCACAATCACTGGGATAGCCCAGACCCTGGACCTCACCTAACACCCTCATAGTGCAAAGACTTATGGATCTAACAGAATCTTTCAACTCCATGAAGCAGCTTCCCTCTTCTGCTTCCCAGTCTTTGATGCTAACTCTCAGCTCACAGCTTATCTCCCCAGAGCCTCACCAGGTTGGCCTTTCATGTACTAAAACAGGCAGCAAATGTTAGCCTCCTTGCAGAAGTTCTCAATGGCCAATCCTGTCTCCAAAGAGCTTCTCAGCAAAGCTGAGCTGCACAGTGTCCAAGCTCTTTTGGTAACTCAAGCCATAACACTTTTGAGCACTGTGATTCATTTTTATATTTTATTGCTTCAAATGCTTCAAACTATGGGAAATCTTTGGTAAAAATAAAAACAATAAAATTTTCACAATAACTTTACACCAAGCATTGCACAACAGTGGTCTTCAATAATGTGAGACACAGGAATGTTCAGAATCCTCAGTGAGGAGATTAACTGTACAATATTCAGAGTTTGTCATTTAACAACAAAACTGTTTTCATAAATATTTAAAATATTTCCTATGTTCTTATCACATATTAACATTTGTATTTCAATCAGCATGTTGAACATTAAAAGTCTGTTTTCTATTGCCTACCACAGCATCAGTCCTCCTCCCTCTGACTCTGCCGACCACAGCATCAGTCCTCCTCCCTCTGACTCTGCCGACCACAGCATCAGTCCTCCTCCCTCTGACTCTGCTGGCCACAGCATCAGTCCTCCTCCCTCTGACTCTGCCGACCACAGCATCAGTCCTCCTCCCTCTGACTCTGCCGACCACAGCATCAGTCCTCCTCCCTCTGACTCTGCTGACCACAGCATCAGTCCTCCTCTCTCTGACTCACTCACTTCCCATAAAAGTTGAGGGAGACACGAGAATAAGAATCAGTATGGTTCTTGTTGGCCCTCTGTGCAAAAGAGGAAAATGTTTAATGTCTACTATCACACGGACATCTCTCTGACACTGCTTTGTGTGGTCGTCTCAGACTTGACCAGCCTTGAACTGACCTAGGTGAGCTCTCAGCTCAGGACAGAGTTCTGTCAGCAGCAGCTCCATCAGCACCTGCCCAGAAAGAAAGGCAAAGAAGAGGCTGTAAGGGTGTCCTCAAAATGTCTATCTGAGAGAACGGTCCACTGAGAGTTCTGATCATCCTCAGTGGACAAGCAGCTCCCAAAAGGAGATCACTATACAAACCTGGTTTATCCCATGCGCTATTAGACACAGCCAACCGTTGTCACATAGTATATTATTCTTTGGCTTTGCTTTTTTTTTTTTTTTTTTTTGCGACAAGATGTCAGGTAGCCCACATGGGCCTCTATCTGTGTGGACTATAGGCATGTACCCACACACCTAGCTGATGGTAATTCTAATTAGAAAAATGAACAGAAAACAGCTTCTTGTGCTGAAATAACAGAAAGCATAGTCATGCAGAGATGTTAGCTCAGAAGCTAACAGAGAGCTGGCTGTCTGACCAAGAGCACTGCCGAGTCCCCTTCATACTCTCAGTCAAATGAGAGGACAGACAAAACAATACATAAAAAACAAGCTCAGGGCTAAAAGCAATAAAAGTAATTCAGAAGGTGAAGGATTATGTTATCCTAATCTGCCAACAGAAATATACAGTCCAATAAAGAAAGAGTCCTCTGGGGGCCTATTTACTCACATATAACAGGTGCTTGTTGGCCCTTGTTTCTTGCAGTGCCTTGAATATTTTTATTATACCATGGCGGGCATTTTGCTGTCCAACAAGGCTCTGAAGTGTATCTGGGAAAAGAAAATTTTGCACATGTCATGGTGCACTGCTGAGGGCTGGGCTTGAGGATGTACATGTGCTAGGTACACGTGGTACCTTCCGCTGCCTGGGATAAAATACTCTTGATGGAGCAGCACAGGGAGGAAGGGTTTATTTTGGCCCACACAGCAGCCAGAGCCCAAGGAGGCTGACGATGCTGATCCACAGTGAGGAAGCTGTGCAGCTGGTGCGCAGCCCACTTTCTCCTTCTGAAGAGGATCTCACCCCAGGGAAGGGCACCATTGACACTTCAGGTGGGTCTCTACCTCAGTTAACCTAAGTCAGATAATCTCCCAAAGGCATGCCCAGAGGCCAGAGGTTGTCTCTTAGTGATTCTAGTTCCTGTCAAGTTTATAATATTAGGCATCGTGCTGGCAAGTGCTTTGTACCCTGAGATCTGAAAAAACTGTTTCTGTCCTCAAGGGAGATTGTATGGCACATAGAAGGTCAAACAGGCAGGCCTCACTGACGTAATTGGCCGGTCATCTTGAACGTTTAAAACAAAAGTTTTAGAATTGTTTTTACCAAAGAACATTTTTGAAGGCTACAATTTTAGCATTTGCTACTACTTGTTTTAGTAACTGAAAATATATGTGTGTTTTAAAGCACATTTCTAAAGTTTCATGGTAAACTTTAGCCTGATCTCTATTGCATAAAGTATGATGTTAGCTCTCAACATTCCTGAAATGAAAAGTTCCTGTTAAGGTTTTTCCCTGTCTCTGGGCAGGTGATGAGAAGCAGTGTCCTGAGGGGTGCAGGGAAAGCCTCTCAGTGACAACATTCTCCTCAAATCTCTCTCAGGCCAAGGCCTCACCTGGAATGTTCTCGAGCAGCTTTTGCTGTGCTCTCTGTTTCGTTTCCTGACTTTGCGCTTTGCTTCTGATTCTTGTTGGAGGTGCCAGTTTCCCATTTGGCCAAAAAGCATCCCGGAAAACACTAATGTAGTAAGCTAGCATCTGCTCACTGAATATCCAGTTCACGGTGTCCCGGATTTGCCTTTGAAGAGAAATATTGCTTGCATGAAGTTTTTAAAATCTTTATAGTGTGTTCTCAGAAGCCATTTGTCAATGGGTGGGTTAAGATGCAGCCTGAGCTAAATGTTTGATGAATAGTCTATTTTAAAACTGGGTCTGTGAAAGTTAGTGTTCGTTCTGGCAATACTGGATGACCAACTCAGTCCTGGAGCTGGGTCAACATTATTTTCTGTTTCTTTTTCTTTCTTCTTCTTTTTTTTAATTTGAGAATTTCATACACACAAAGATATGGGATTCACATTTTCCTATGGCACCCTCTTTTTCCAAATGTTTGCCTTCCAATCAGTATAGACGAGAAGACTGAGATTTGTCTGAGGATTTAGCTCCCCTTGTACATTAGTTTTTTTCTCCATGACCCTTATAGATTGGAAGTCTGAGCCCACTTCCTGAGACTGATAAAAGGAAACACCCTTGGGCCCCTAAAGTCCTAATGGAGAGCCAGGCTTTTTTACTGGCCCTCCTAGAGTGACTATGGCAGAGAGTCCTGGAGAAACTTCTTCTGACCCAGAGAAGGCACCTTGTGCTCACTGGCAAGGAGCAAGGATGCCTTTTGAAGACCCAGCACTATCAAGTCAACTCCAAAGAGTCGCATGCATGAAACCTGGGTGGGGCAGACTCGACCTGCACAGTTGTGCAGAAATGGCGTTTACCTAGTTAAGACTTCCATACAACCCTACTTAGGTCAGACTTTAACCATTCCCTTAGCAACGGACTAGTGAACAGTGGGTTCACAGAGCCCAGAAGTAGCTGTCAGGTTGAATGCAGAGTGACTGGAAGGGAAAGGATCCAGAAGCACCTGAAATCACGCACACTAATTCCAACAGCAGTTAGAAAGCTCTGCAGGAGCCCGATGTCTCCACCAGATTTTTAAGAGTAAGCAAGGGTTTTGTGACATCTCTGAATGGATGTTCCAAGCTCATCACTTCATACATAGTGATCAATTAATTTTGAAAAATGACTAAACTCTGAGTCAAACTGAGATGTTACCTGTTTCACAGTGAAAAACCAAACATGACCAAATATGGTGCAATTCAAATCTAGACAAAGAAAATAATTTATCTATTTTAAAGGACTTCTGTCTTAAAAAGCAATGACCAACCTCCTGGCTGCCTTCCTGAGAAAACTAAAGCCCTCTATGCTGGCAACAACACACTTTGGTTTCTGTGGTTGTGCTCTGGGTTAACCCTTGCATGGAGCAATTTCAATTTGTGACTGAACATTAGCAACTCTTAGGAAAGATCAGTGCCTAAGTATTTTCTTTCGATCAGCCAAAAGCTTTTGAAGCAAATCAAGTGTGTGAGACCATGGTGGCTTTAAGACAAGAGGCTGACAAACACTATGACGTAATTTTATGATGTGCTGGCCTTTGTGGAAGGCAAACATAGCGTGTACCAGAGGCTCCACCATTCCTTGCCATGCAGCAAACCCACCGCATGAACAACCTGAACGTTTCCTGTACGAGGCTCCTCAGGCTCTGTGCAATAACTAACTCACCCTCGCACACAGCTGCTCATTCTGTGAGCAGGAGCCAGTGTCGGGAGAGGAACATGGCAAGAGCACATGATTTGTTGAATCTGACAAGGAAAATACATTAGCAAGCTCAAGTATGAGGGGAAAGAAGGCACCTGGGAATTTTTTATCTAAAGCCTGTCAGTACTAATGAAGTTTTCCCAGGATACAAAAAATGCATTAAATGGGCTCTTCCTCCAATCCACGGGTGTAAGTTAACTAAGCAAGCCTCTGACAGACAACTTGAACTACTTTTTTAAAATTTTAGAAATAAAAGAGAAGTAAATATTTGTTGTGACCACCAGGAATATATATAGATCAACAAAAAAATAAGTTCTCGTTCTAGTATTTCCTGAAGGTACTTTATAAGCTTACATAATACAAGTGCCATTAATGCCTCACCAATGCTCAACAGTAAATTATTCACTTGGAAAAAACAATACTTTCACCTCAAAACTTACTTTACTATATACAAACTGGTTTACTTTTTAAATGTTTAGACATTCATTAACACTTCTATTCTGCAGAAAATCCTAACGCTAATCTCTTGAAGTTATTTCATTTTGGACAATTAGTTTAAAGAACCTGACAATGGCAGCTGCATATTCCGGGCACAGAGGTAACGTGAACAGGGCAAGGTCACTGGACAAGAAGTCAAGTTAGCTCTACAGTACAGCACACACGGAAGCTCATGGAGGCCATGCTGTCTCTTCTCTTGGCTCCTCCCCACTGAGATGGGAGCTGGCTCAGGGCAGCAGCTTCCTGCACTGTTTGCTCTGACTGCTGTGGAGGGCATACTCTCACAGCTGTGAGCAGCACCAATAGTTTCTTAGCAAGTAATGCCGACTGACCATGAGTTCTCATGAAGACCCAGAGCTTTTGTGAATGAATGCCAAATGTGGAACACTTTATGTAGATTACTTATGCAAATACTTTCTATGAATGGATACTGTGATGCAGGTTAGACTCTACTAAAGACTTCCGATAGCACAGCCCTCCACTATGGATGTCCACACGTGAAGAAGTGACATGTTAATGCTCCTCCAACTCTAAAAGTGAATGCTGGAACTAGCTCAATGTTTGTCATCTGCTCACCATGCATGCCACAAGAGAAAGTCAGAACTCTGCTTCCTCACCAGCCTCAGCATTGTATCAGAATCAAAATACAAAGGAAGGACACTTCTCCTTAAATCCATCGGCTGCTGTACCATAGGGCAATTCAATATTCAGACAAAGGGGAACAGAAATTCTGTACAACTCACTTGTTGATGGTTCTTCCAAATGTGACCTGAACGAGAGCAATTAATGTTCTTCGCACCCATTTAAACACTAAAATGTAAGCCAGAAGAGAACATTTATCACAGGATATTACAAGCATCACAATTTCACTGCTCAACAAGGCATACAATCTTGTCCTTTGATTCAGTCTGAGTCTAAGCATTGATCACAGGATCCACTTTCTGGAGACTGGGTCTGAGTTACCACACGCCTGCTCAGGAAACTCTGACCATTTTCAGTAGGCAAATGAAGAGGTGAGATTTAAGAGGGTTTCTCCCTGCTCTCTTTTCTTCTGCCTACAGAAGAGCTGAAATAACACTTACTTCCTATGCCCTGGGCTGCTGATAGCATGGCTGGTCCCCACAGCAGACAGCGCAGTGTCTGTTGTAGACTTCTGCTTCCAATTTTCTAACAAAGAATTCTCAATGAGAAATGCCTGTGTTCAAATGTTGACAGACATTGTGAAATGTGAATGAGGTAATGGCCCTAACTTTCCCCTTAGTGTGCTCTAGTCTGTTCAACACAGTGCACTTTTATATCTTGTGTGTTTAAATGAAGGCAAGAAAGGAGAAGTTTAAGACCGGAGTCCTGAATAATATGTGAATTCTTTTCCTGTAACACCTTCCGGAGCAGCTGGGCGCATATCACCTTGCTGAACCTCAGCCCCTCATCTGGAAGACGATGAGATTAAAGTGGCCTGTATTTCCCTGTCCTTGTGGTGTTTGATAGCTATGCCCCCCATAGACTCCTGTGTTTGAATGCTTAGCCTATAGGGGGTAGCACTTTTAGGAGGTGTGGCCTTGTTGGAGCAGGTGCGGCCTTGCTAGAGGAAGTGTGTCACTGTAGAAGTGGGCTTGAGGTATCCTATGCTCAATCAGTGTGACGCACAGTCTCCTACTGCCTGCGGATCCAGATGTAGAACTCTCAGCTCCTTCTCCAGCACCGTGTCTGACTGTGTGCCACCATGCTTCCCACCTTGATGATAAATGACCAAGTCTCTGAACTGTAAGACAGCCCCAATGCAATGTCTTCCTTTATAGGAGCTGCTTTGATCATGGTGTCTCTTCACAGCAATGAAACCCTAATTAAGACAGGCACTAAGGGTAATTTCTTTGCATGAGGGGTTCTACCTTTCATAACTCTTATTATTAACATAGAGACATTTTATAGCGATAGAATATCAATGTAAACCAAAAAAGGAAAAAATTGATTGGATTTTTATGTTCATAAATTTTAATATAGACCAAGTTTTAAAAATTCATATTTCCATCTCTAGCCCCTGAATGTTTGGCTACTAACACGGGAAGAAGTGAAAAACACAGACATGTCAACAATGGAGCCAACGGTTGAGGCCGTCTGGATCTAGTAGGGAAAATTAAAAGGAATAAATCCCCCAAGACCCTCTCCCAAGGGTCATTACGCAAGGGCAACAGTTGGTGTAGACCCAACACCAGACTGACGGATCTAAGGGCATTCCTAAACTCTGAATGAATCTCAATGCCTAGGTAAAAACCTAACCACCCCCAAATAAAAGTCAGGCTTTGGATTCAGATCCCTGCTTCACAGATGCCTCGAACCTCTGTATGGGATTTTCTGGAATCCCACATATGTAGATGTGTTTATTTTAGGCTGGCCTTTAGGCTAGAATGAACATTTATGTTCATGATGATAGCTCTGCTTGGCCTTTCTAGGTCAGAAGAGAGAAAGTTCATAGCCAGCAAATCTGATTATAAATAGGAAGAACGCCTGACAGTTGAAGGGTTTAAAATAAGACTCTGCCTCACTAGGTCCTTCTGTATACCAAACACAAAGAGGAAGCAGACATCTGCTGAGTCCCCTCCCATCACTGGGACTCCTTACTCTAGTACTTGGCCTGCCCTTCCTCATTCCCAGCCCCCACCGGCCCATGACCCCTTGACTCCTATTAAAGTCCTGTCTGCTCAAAGCACAGAGGCAGCTGCAGCCGCCTGAGGCAGCTGCTGATGGCAAATGCATCCTGTCTCGTTATCAAGGCGGTCTATTTATTCCTCTCGGAAATGTCACTGACAAAACCAAACATGCTTTGAGCAGACGTTCAGTCGAGGCTGAGCAGGCTAAAATACCAGCATTCAGAGTCCTAGGGCTGGGACTGGCTCTGGCAGAGTCCCAAAGTATCTTCATCTCTTGGAGTCTATGGGAAAGATGCTACCAGGCAGAATGCTGCACTCTCATTGTTCACACCTCTGTGGGAAACGGGAAGACGCACAGATTTGTGGGCAAGATTTCATTGAAGAAAGACCGAGTGAAATACTATTGTTTTCTGATGATACTCAATCAAGTTAAAGATCAGTGACTATCTTAAAAGAATCTAAAGTTCAACAAGGTTAAAAAAATTTTCATCTGAAAGAATTTAATATTTGAATGCTATTATATCATGGTCATTTCTTAAGCAATTTAACTAGCCTCCATTTCTAAAGTTTATTTAAGCTCTAACTTTAGTTATTGAAATGATTCTACATTCCACCTTCCTATATCATATGTGTTTATGATATATGAGATATACCCACAACATTACCGAGGCATCAAAAACTGCACCTTTGATCACAGGCTATGCAAATCATTTTTGGAGTAAGTTCTGATGATGAGACAATGAAACAAACTATAGTGAGCCCCATGAAAAGAGTTCAAAGCATTCTCCCTGTCTTAACTCAGAAGAGCGCAGTGCCGAGTACACCAGGAACCCAAGTTTCAGGAATACAGAAATCCTATCTGTCCTAAGGCTGTACCTTCAGCACCAAAGATGAAGTGTAACACCTGGAGTGTCTTTAAAGTTCTTCTTGGGTGAATGAACACATGGATACAAATACATCAAGTACATGCCAGAAGCAGAGCAATGATACAGGAATCCCACTACCATCAGAGACTTACTTCCTCGAAGCTCAAAAATCTCCCCGATGAGCATGAAACATGGCTCAGCCAAGGCATCCTTCTTCCCGTCCACGTCATCCCCGTAGTCTGACAGGTCACTATCCTCTTCTATCTCCTCCTGTGGGGCAGGCAGCATCGCAGGCGGCAGGTCATGCACTCAGGAAAATGTAGTAGAATTCAGGTACAGACTCCAAGCTGCCCACTTCCACCCTACCCTTGCTCTGTCACTGTCCACCTCAGGGGACAGCCTGACTCTACTGCCAGATTCAAAGCCTGAAATAAGCTAACTGGGCTGGGGGTTGGGATGGGGTGGGGTAACACCATCTAAATAATCAGGGAATTATAATACAGTTTTACAAAGATGGTGAGTTTTTTTATTTTGCATTTTGAAAGACTTTTAACCAAAATGGTTTTTAACTCACTACTTTTAAAAATATGTACATTTTAAAGTAATTTAAATTATTTTAAAGTTCTGCTTCAAGTATCTCCCATACACTTTAGCTAGTCTCAGTTCCTGATCTACATGTCAGCATATTTCAATTCAAACCTTATTATACATCAGGCACCAGGCTGGTGCACATGAGTGCAGTGAGGTCCAGACTCTCAGTGGCTGACAGTGGTCTGTGCAGACTGACATATACAGAAATGGCAGTTTTCACAAGGCAGGATGAAGTGCTGCCCGAAGCCCAAGCAGTGAAAAGACAGTTGAAGACTGTTAGTCTAGTGTCTTCAAAACAACTAATTCTGAAAGTAGTAACTCCAGAGCCAGAAAACGGGTTATATCTTGTTGGACCACTGGCCAAAGTGGGCCCATGGACACACCCTGAACATCACAGGCTATAGGCTTGACGGTAAGGCCCTGTTGCTGAAGACCACACTTATGTCCCCAAACACAGAGAAGCGGAGCTGGCACCTAACTTGAAGCTTCACCACTACTGACTAAAGTTTATTGTGTTGGAAGGTACTCTGCATGATACCAGACAAGAAAGATAATCACCAATCTGACCCAGCTACACACCCTGAGCTCTACGACAGCGACCTGCCTGCAAGGCCGAGGAGTGCAATGTCGGCACTACTGTCACGAGAGGAACCAACGCATTTCTGAACTGGATTGTAGGCCCACTCCATGAGATGGAATTCATACGTGACACAGCTAAGGAAGTCAAAACTCTGAGAGTGGATACATCATGGACCTAGGGGAAAACCTACTACTATTATTATCTTTAAAAAAAACCCATAGTAATAAAATGACTCCTAATGACAGATTTGTGCATTACTCTTCCCTCATCAGAGAAGCTGCTTCTTGCAGTAGGATGACAATTAACACAGAGACCCAGGAGCGGACAGTGTGCAGAGAGTGAGAGTTTGGAGCACTCAGTCCTAAATGGGATGTCTTCATCAAAACCCTCGAAAGGCCCAGGGAACTGGGGGTTTGTTTGTTTGTTTGTTGTTTTGGAAAGGGTGTTGCTGGGTGAGTCAGGTACACGGGAGGATCTGGAAGGAGTTGGGGAGGGAGAAAAATAGGATCAAAATATAGCATATGAAAATTCTTCAATAAAAACTTAAAAAGAAAGCTGAAGTTGCAAAACTAGGCACAAGACTAATTATGGGATGTTGGGTGTTATCTGGTGAGGAGTTCAAGAGAGTTTCTTGGAAGCACAAGGAGTCCTCAAAAATTTCTCAGCTTCTCACTGGTCCAGGAACATTAAATACTTGAAAGGGATTGAGGAAGGTGAGCATTGAAAAGCAACTACAACACTTACTTTAGAGAACAATTTCATAGTGACCAAGTCATTTATATATCAGGAATTCATACCTACGACAGGGTAACAGAAGAAAGCTAGCCAGGTCAAGCAGACATGGAGGAAGGAACTGATAGATGAACCTCAGAGACAGGGTGTTCACACTGAGATTGAATAGAAATGTGGGCATTTCTCTTCTCAATTCAGAATGCAATTAAGTACCACACTCTTGTTCATGGCCACTCTTTCTGTGCAAACTCAACAATCCAGTCCTGATAAAGAAGCAGATTTTGGAGGCTGGTCTCTTCTAATTTGCTAGACAGCCAAATAAGGAGCTTTAGTGGTTTGTACACACTTTAAGCCTAAAGTTCAGATTATAAAATTGAATATGTTTGCTGTCTCTCCAGTGACAGCTTTATCTTACACACTGCTGCCAGGTTCTTCCTGATTCTACATGCTCCTTGTCCGAGAAGGAAGCCTCAGCCCCTAACCTGCCATAACCTTTGCCTTATCTTCCAGAAGCACATGCCAGACACCTGCCAGTCTAGTCCAGTGATCTGCCCACTCTCCCACAGACACATCCTCCTCCCTGAGTCCTCAGTCCCAAGTCTCAGCACAACTCCTTCCCGGATGGCCTTTACTCGGCCCCCCACCCTGAGAACACTGCTGTGGCAGGCAGCACTTCCTGTTTATAGCCCATGTACTTACCTGTCATATACCCTTTATATCTGTACTGTAATTCTTCCAAGTGACTTCCTCCAAAATGTGAACGTGATCATGGAAAACAGATGCATTTGCCTTTCAGCAAGCATCTCTTCCTTCAAACAAGCTTCAGAAAGCTACCTGCTCGACTATACTGATATGGCCTCTTCTGGACCACTCACCTCCTGATGGGAGAAGAAGTCACGAGGAAGTTTTTCCAAGAATGAAGATAATGAGAAAGAGGGTTTTTTCCCCTGTACATCAATGACCTTGAGGTAGTCAGGAGAAGGGCTCAAAAAGGCATAAAGTGCTTCACTCTGAAACAGTCTTTCATCTGAAAGCAGGTTCTGTGGAGGAAGGAGGAGGACTGATTACTCCCACACAGAAAACCACCTGGGCTGCTGAGAGCTACGAGGCAAAGCAGACAGCAATGACTGCCATGGCCTCGCTTTCACCACAATCCTAAACAAAGCAAGCAAGCAAGCAAATAAACTATGTTATATCACTTGTCAGTGGTCTTAATTGCAAATAAATGATGGTGCTCTAATAAGTCAGCCTGTGGGAGACGGCATGCAGCAGTGCTTAGTGATGCCTGATGCCATGAAAACTTAGTTTGCATATAACTCAAAGATCCTGAGTTACTGCTTTTGTAAGAAAACTTTACTCATCTGCAAGTGACCAACTGAAAATCTGCATATTATACATAGATACCACAAAAGACCCTTTAATTGCTATGTTTGGGTACGGTGGCCTTGCCTGGCAGTGTCACCCTCTCCAGAGAGCAACTGTTTATACAGCTATGTAGCTGCTTACACTGGTCCTAAAAGCTCTGAAGCCCTGGAGTTCAGTACATACTTATCTGGTCTAGGAGAAAGGATGAGCATAAATCAAGGGCTTTGGCTGTTTTCTTGTTCTTTTGCTTTGTTTTTTTGAGACAGGGTCTCACTCTGTAGCCCTGGCTGCCTGGAACTCACTATATAGACCCAGTGTCATAAGAGGAAGGGCTTGGAAGAAACCAAAGGAGGCTATCAGCTCTGATGAATCTGATGATTTTGGGAGGGGGTAAGTCATCTTTAGGGCAGGTATAGGGAGGGAAGGCGTGTGTGGGGTTGACCATAAACTAGGAGTGCCCTGTGAAAACACAGAGCAAACTAGCAAGCTATTGGATAGTGAGGGTTTAACTCCACATAGAGCTTATCCTTACATCCGAAACTTTCCATTTGCTTACCTGTAAAAACTTATTTAACTGATTTTTTGACTTTTCCAGGAACTTGTGATCTATAGATTTGAAAGGCAGCTTACTGAGAGAAGGCAACTGGACTTTTTTAAAAGAAGGGACACACTGTAGGGGGAAAGATTAAAGGTTACTCTTTTGAAACTACATTTAAATCTTAAGAAAGTTTATAATTACAGTTAGAACAACGAAGTAGCCGCCTCTACATCTCTTCCTCTGTGTCACCCCAGCACGACCCTGAGCTGGCGATCTTTCTGACTTGGTGCCTCATGCTGGGGTTACTGCCATGTATCCCAACCAGCTAAGATGCACCCACTGTGCTCAGGGTCAAATAACAGGAGGGACAGGGCAGTGCTGTGCACTGGAGGGGCACACAGTACACAGCCCACTGTGCACGGTGGAAGCCCAGAACACAAGCTTCTCTACTGTAACATGTGTTTCTAACTTCTTCATGAAAAGAAAGAAAGAAACAAAGAAGGAGGGAGGGAAGGAAGGAAGGAGGGAAGGGGAAAGAGAGGGGGGAGGAGGGAGGGAGGGAAGGGGAAGAAAACTCTAGTAACTGCTTTCCAAAGACAGACCATAGACTAAATCTATTAGCAGTAATAAAACAGTAACAGCAGGCTTCCTTCTGTGGCGGACCCTCCATACAATCAGGCCAGCGCTAGACACACAGTGTGTGCTGCTAGACACAGTGTGTGCTGCTTCACCCTCACCCTGGCTCTCAGGCCTTTAGGAGGGTCAATGAGGTGGGGAACTGGAAAGCCGCTTTCACTGCTTACAGAGTCACTGGACAGGGACTTGCAGCAGGAACCTTGCAGTAGCAAGTGGACAGGGAAGACGTGTCCAGCCATCAGTCCAGATGGGGACAGCAACAGTCAAAGGCCACATGTGGATTTATATGGTTTCACTGCACAATGCTGTGGCAGGACTACCTTTCTATGTTTCAAGAACATTTATTTTGTAAGTATGTTTTATGTCAAATTCCTTGTCCTCTTCTGTTTTTATTAACGAGCGAAGCTGATACTTAGCTTCAGTCATTCCTATACTGAGGTAAAGGTTTGTGTTCCGCACTCATAGAGTGACCACAGTCACACCATGAAATACAGTAGCATGTATGACACTCAAGTTTTGGCTGCCATTCTTTTAAGAGTACTTGAAAAGTTAGCATATGGTAGTCCTTGCTTAAGAGTGTAAGAAATCATCCCTAGACAAAGTTAAAGGAAGCAGCCACCTTTCATTTGCAAGAGAGAAATCTGAGGGGTAACCATGGCTTCTCCAGTGGTAGTTCATTCTGAGAAAGAGAAAAGGGGCCTAAAAGTCTGGCTGAAATGACTGCAGAGGTTTCACTGCTGTGGTGAGAGGAAGCTGTCTTCTGTGGGAGGTGGACTTGCCCAAGGAGAAGGGGAAAGAACAAACTAGGTACTAATCCTGACTTGGCTACTATGCATACACCCTGCAAGTGAATTAAACATTGGAATTAGTTTCCCTCAACTATCAAACACATAAACTGACCTAGATTGGTGGCCTCCAAAACTTTTTGACTAAAACACACAACACAAAATACATGCTCGTTTACAAACCATGATGTACATTTATAATATCTAATGATGTATATTTATAATATCTACATCTATATTATATATCATATATGTAAATAAAAGCAATACAATTCTCATTATTACTAACAGCAACAGAATCACTAAAGTGTTTCTGTGTGCCACACAGTCTTCTACCTGTGTTGTAGCATTTATTCCTTTAGTCCTCCTGAGCAGGAAATGATAGATCTAGGATCCCGGTTGAGCTCTCTAGCTCTGCTGATTCTAGAGTCTATTCCCCTCCTACTGGTTTGACACAGGGCCTCTAAAGGGTTACAGCAGGCAGCTTCAAATCTACTGGCCCTAGATGACCCTCGGTCTCTAACATCTTTGGGGCTCTACAGCAATTTATTATGAAATCAGACAACCATCTGTCCTGAGTAGACTAGATTGCTTGATCTATGAGTCATTTCCAAATGCCGGGCTGCAAATGCTTTTGCACCAGCACCAGGAGCAAGCAGAAAGAGCAATCCAGTTTCCTCTATGAATGGCATGTGCTCTTAAATCTCTTCATGCTCAGAAATTCTACAGCTCGGTGTCCACAAGCCTGTGTTCATGAATATTCATACCTCACTAAGTTTCCGATGTAAATTCTGAAACTCACTGAGCCTTCTTGGGACAGTCCAGTTCTTATTTTCAACTCCTCCAACTTCTTGTAGATTTACCCTGACAAAGTAACAAGGCATTTGCTCACCATTCTCTTCTGTCACCTGGAAAAAGAAAAAACAAAACAAAAGAACCTAGAAACTAAAGTCATGACAAGCAGTTTCCTCAGCAAACTTGTAGCAACCCTGTCAACACATACAATTTTCCTCTCTGCTATGCCCTGCATGGTGTGCTCAGTGAACCCTGCGATTCTAGGTATGATGGGTCTTACTCTGGTACTTAGATCATGCAATAATGACACTGTAGACCTTAAAATATGGGAGATTATCTGAGTAGGTCTAAACCAGAAAAGCTCATGAGAAGCAGGTTTTATGTCACAAGACAGAAATCAAAGTCAGAAAGATTAGAAGTCCAAGAAGGAAACCAGCCAGAGAAGAGAGATGAGACCTCAGGCTTGAAACAAAGGACCCCTGAACCCTGCCGATAACTTGAATACACCTGGAAGTGAGTAAATGCTTGGGTTGGTTTCCCCTCAGAATGCAGACACCCTGGCCTGGTGACACAATGAGCAGAGAACAGTTACTGTGATGGAGGTTCTCTACTGACAACTTTACACAGTTCACACACACACACACACACACCGGACATGCACACACACATGAGGGGGGTGATTACACTAATTTAAGCTTGGGTTAATATCATAAATTAGAGAAGACTCAAAAAGAAAAGCAAAGAGACACTAGGTTTTGTGGACAGTACATACACCGTGTGAGGCAGAATTACTATTCTACTATGTAGGTTGGAAGTGGAGGCCCGGCCAGAACAGCCAACTTTCCACACATCTAGTAAGTGGGCCAGGCAGGGTCATCTGGCATGATGCCAACGCATCCATCTCACCCAGGATTTCCTTGTGATCCCTGTTTCTACTTCCCTAGTCTTTACAGTGATCAAGGTATCAAGCACCTCCTGAAGGACGGACTGCTTAGTAGAGCCAAGTGCTCTGTGAGGAAAGTACTTACTTCCTGGGGTTGCTCTCCCTCTCTCCATGTCTGCATTTGGAAGATTTGAATATGCTGATATAGCTATAAGTACAACTAAAAAGGCTTCCTCCTACAGGCAATACCTTTTGAGTCAACCACCACTACGATGACCAGCCATTACATTTTTTTAAATGGCATTCCAAGGTTGTGATCCACTGCTTCACGGTCTAGGCTAATGGGAGTGCTCACAAATGCCCTCAGGCACGCGATGAGCCCTCACACATGGTTGGAGCTACATACAGAGCAGTGCCTGGAGAACATGCTTTGTGTTTGCAGATCTAGCTAGAGGTAAACAACAGTTTGAGTTTTAAGCTCTCTCACATTTGGCCATCAAGCTGCTGAACCGATGGCAGGGAGGAACAGAGCTAAGCCAGGAAGGAGCCATGGCATGAAACATTCTGCTGTCAGGCTCCCGCACAGCCTGGCTCCTGTGTGAAGCAGGCTGGCATGACTTGTTTCTTCCAGCTTCCCACCTGACTCAGGAGGAGGAAGGCTGTTGGCAGGAACCTGCAGGAAATGCTTTTCTCCTAAGGGAAGTTATTTTATAGTCAAATGGAAGGGGGTAGAGCAGGGAACGAGGACAGCTAGTTGGGGTGAAAATGATCAAAGCACATTATATACGTGTATGAAAATACCAAAATGAGATCCGTTATTTTATACACTTAAAATACACTGAAAACACAAATGGGTATGATGGGAGAAAGCATATCCTTCAAACCTCTTGAAGAACCAAATAACAAGAGAAAAAATACTTATTATTAAAGACCTTAAAGCTGAGATCTATGTGAACAAAATGGAACAATAAAAGATGCTTACAATTTTCATTTCTTATTATCTCTAACTTTACGTAAATACTTTCCATTTATGGAAATACTGACAGAGATCAGATCCACACCATAAAGATGGACAATCCCCACTCATGCACGAGCAGACTAGAGTGCAAACAGAGGGATGAAGGGGGCAGACAAGGATGGCTAGAGGAACGAGTGCACTTTCTGATTGGCAGTCCTAATTCTCCAGGGAAAACTCCTGCTTAAAGAACATCAACAGCAATGATACCTCTGCACTGGTAATGGACGCCCTCCACAGGCCCAGGTTCTCACACCACCAATCCGTTCTTGCCATGTGCAGCTGAAGGTCTGTGCATTCTTTCTCTATTAGAAGTATTTCATCCTTCAACTTGGAAATAATCTACCATAAGAAAAACTGAGAGTTATGAGAACAGTTCAAAAAAAAAAAAAAAGATTATGCAAGTCAGCAGAGTAGCAGCATGCAAAATCAACACACAACAGCTGTGCTTCTCTGTGTGCTAATGAGGAATGATCCAAAGTAGAAACAGTTTCACTTAAAATAGCACCTGAAAGAGTAAAATTCCCAGGTGTTAGCCAAGGAAATGAAAGAGTTCTATAATGAAAACTATAAAACACCAACAAACGAATGAATATAAATGACAAACATTTGCAAAGACATCCTAAGTTCATGACCTGAAAGACTTAATATTGTCACAGTGACAGCAATATCACCCAGTGCAGTCCATGCAAGTAATGCAATATCACCCAGTGCAGTCCATGCAAGTAATGCAATCACTATCATAATTTCAATCGCAAAAATATCTATCCCTACATTCATATGGGATCTCAAGAAACCCCTCTACCTAAAGAATTCTGAAAAATGAGAACAAGTTGGAGGAC
Source organism: Uromys caudimaculatus (assembly GCA_028551405.1). Lineage (NCBI taxonomy): Eukaryota > Metazoa > Chordata > Mammalia > Rodentia > Muridae > Uromys > Uromys caudimaculatus. The sequence continues at coordinate 33,587,617 of CM052719.1, forward strand.
TCACGCTTCCTGACTTCCAAACTTCTAAAACTACAGTACTTAGAGCCAGTGGGATTGACCCAGCGTAAGGCATAAAGACCAATCAGTGGAGTCAACAGCACTGAATAAAAACTCAACCACAGTCAGGTGACAGGACAAAAGCCTTCCAACAAATGACAACAGAAAACTGGATACCCCCATACAAGAGAATGGTGGCGGGCCCTAAGATTAACTAAAAATGGCCCACAGACAAAAGCACAAAATCTACAAAATAAAACCAGAGAATTTATAGGAGTGTGGCACAGTGCTAGAGTTAGCTGCAATTCCTTGTGGGCACCAAAGGCATGGGCAACAAAAGAACAGAAAAAAAGTGTACTTCTTTTTAGTTTATTTTAAAAATTCTATCAAAACAGTAAAGAGGCTAAGCATAGAATGGGAGGGAATATTTACACATAACATACTTGATGTTATAACATGTATTATAAGCTTTAATGGTCAGAACATAAAGAGAACTTTGGAATTTAACACTAGACAACCTACTTTAAGAATGGGGAACAGACTTGCATACACATGTTTTCAAAGAGAATATATAAATGCCAGCTATCAGGCATACAAAAACATGGCTGGTGGCACTAATACATCAGGAAATGCAAGTCAAAACTACACGGTCCCCTTTCCTGGGATGAGGACTATCAAAAACTAGACGAGGAAAAAGAGAAAAACTGAAGGGAAGAGACAGGAACCCTTCTGAATTATAAGTGGTACAAGCACTGGAGAACAGTGTGGTTGTCGCTCCAAAACTGAGACCCAGTCAGCAGGGGCCCTGCAGTCATACTCTGGGTATGTATCTGAAAGACCCAGATGGGACTGAAGCAGTGTCTGTACACCAGTGTTCACAGCAGCAGTGTCTACAGCAGCCAGAAGGTGAAAGGATGAACAGGACAACAGCACACAGATTATATCTTAAAGGCTATGCTTCTGCTCTCCTTGATGTCACATCTCTTTCATCAGACATGCCACAGGCTCAGGTAAGCTTGCAGTTTACAGTCAGTAGCTTCTTTTCCTGCTGCAGAAGGCTATGGGGAGCACCATAACCAGGGGAGAATGGTGTCCACATGAGCACCATGTCCATGGGGAGCACCGTCTCGATGCCTCTGTTCTTGATGTTACCATCAACGGGCTATGGTTTTATTTTCATAGAGCTGCATATGTGATTCTTGTGGACTGGGGCAGACTGTTACACTGACTTTGTATATACATGGAGGACAGAAGTTGATATCAGGTGTCTTTTTTTCAATTGATTTTCACCACAGGGAAAGGGACTTTCACTGACCTTGGAGCTCACTGTTCCCTATCTGCAGTCCCAGTACTGTGGGTTGCTGATGTGTGTTGTCATGCTTAGCTTTCTACATGGGGATGGGGGAATGGGGATGGGGATTAGCTTTCTACATTAGGTCTTCATGCTTGTGCAGCAAACACTTTACTGACTGAGCCATCTTGTCAGCTCCATGTTTTGCTGGCTCCTCATAGTGATCAGCACAGCACCATGACTTTACTCTTAGCTTCTATAGAACTCTTCCCGGTTAATAACTCCCAAAAACAACCTACAGTTTGCTGTGGACTGGAATTTTTCTACAGAAATACAGTAAAACAAAGGCTAACTTTACATGCAGCAGTTAATGATACTGTTGGTAAAGAGATCTGAAAGGTGGAGCATTAAGCCAAGCCCCAAGTGAGGAGAGGACTGTGGTTGCATGCACAGGAAAAGTTGACTTATATATAACTCAGAAAAACAAAACATCCTGGTAAGAGTTTTCTGGGTGTCTGTAAGTTAGTAGATTACCAAAGTCTTTTCAACATCAATATAAATAGCTAAATAAATAAAGCCCAGTGTTAGGCATACTTTACATATTTCATGTTTCAAACATGAATGACTTAAGAAGGCAGATGAGGCTCCTCCTGGAGCCCCCATCCCTGAGTACAACTGTCGGGAGAAGAGGGCCTCCCTGCACAGCCCAGGAACAGTTTGATTAACAGGAAACCTGGACTGCCCTCTCTGGGATCAGAGACTGGTATACAAATGAAGCCAGCACATCGCTGAAGCCTCCAGTCAGCTGAGAATCCCTTCCTATGATTATAGAATGTTTAGCCCACGGTTATTAGAAATTCTCTCAAGGAAGGCTGAAGAATGCCAGCCACCTGATGACCCAAACAGAACAGCTCACTGAACCCTCTCCAACTCATCGTTCATATGTCCTGGAGACACATTTTAATGTAACATGAGGTAAATCTAGAATAGACACAAGTTTTCTGGGGGAACATGGCACACTACAGATACAGACCACTGTGCCAGCTGATGCTATTTATCATGTCAACACTGTCAGGGAAGACTACAGGGCTCTCCATGTCCCATACACACTAACTGGGGATGGCTCCATGTTGATGAAAAAATAAATCTATTTCTTATGATGACTCTGGAAACCTAGGATTTGTCTCCTTTCTTTGGTGCCATCGAGGGCGATTAAAGCAATTTCCAAACTTCTTTTTCCCTCTTATATTATCTTGGTTTTCTTATAATACTGTTTCAGAAATACTCTCCTGCTATAAAATCATTGAATATTCATGAGAAAAGCATTACAGTACCAGCAAAGATGAGAACCCAATGTGACCCATTCAAATTGCTTTCCTCAGAGTTGCTTTCCTCAGCACATTCGGGAAAGAGGAGACCCACGTACAACAAATCACACCTAGACTTTAAAGACACTGTTGAACTCCAGAGAGACATAAAATAAAAACAAGGCAAAAACCAGCACCAATTTGTAAGCTGCCCTTTAAAGAAAAAGTGTGTGTGTGTGTGTGTGTGTGTGTGCACATGTGCACACACATGCATGTGTACACACATGTGGAGGTCACAGGTCAACATCAGGTGCCTTCCTCAGTCACCCTCCACCTTATTTTGGGAACAGGTCTCTCACAGAACCTGCAGTTCATCGTTTTAGGTAGATGGCCTGGCCAGGAGGCACTCAGGCTCTGCCTAACTGTCATATCAGTGCAGCCCCTGCCTCCCACAGGCAGGTGACATCGTGCCAGGCTTTCATATGGGTGCTGGGGATCCAAGCTCAGGCTGTCACATTTCTACAGCAAGCACTTTACCCCACAAGGCCCCCTAGCCCCACTGTTCATATTTGTTAAACACAGATATATTTCTTTTGATGGATATGAGTGTTTTGCCTGCACATACGTCTGTGCACCACATGTATTCAGTGCCCACGGGGGTCAAATCCTCTGTACCGGAGCAATGGCTGCCATGAGGATTCTGGGAACCAAACCTGACTCTCTGCAACAGCAGCAAGTATTCTTGCCCATAGGGTCATCTCACCAGCCCCAAGTTGTTTATATTATCTTTTCAAGTTAATTCTTTAAATACACATTTAGTTTATATAACGTGTATGACTGCCTGCATGTGCATCTGTGCACTGTATGTCTCGTGCCTACAGAAAAAGACAAGGGTGTCACAATCCCTGGAACTAGAGTTGTAGATAGCTGTGAGCTCCCCCCTGGGTCCTAGGAATTGAAGCCAGGTCTTCTGTAAGAGCAGCCGATGCTATTCACTGCCAAGCCATCTCTCCAGCCCCTAGAATACTGCAGAAAAACAGTAATAGTGCCTTTTCCTTCCTTAGCAAAGAGAAGAATCAAATGATTTGGAACCAACATAACAGGTGTTCAGAATTGCAGTGAAAGGGAAATAGCTAATGGTTGCAAACTATCAATTCTGTGGGCTTTTAGCAAAACATTTGTTTTCATTATTCCAGGATGTTCTCTAAGTTGCAGAAGCACAAACTAACAATGGAACTTGCTCCTGCTTACAATTCTTAAGGAAGCTGACACTTCTCAGCACAAACTGAAAACTGCTATTTATCAGACACTTTCAGAGACAACCTTGAGAGCAAGACAGTTACCTTCTTATCAGGCTTTGGTGCATTTTGCATAGAACTTAGAGCTTGCCTTTTATATTCAAGTTTCTCACTTAGCTCTCGAAGTTTGATTACAGCAAAGCTAGCTGGATCGCTGACCCCACTGGTGCCTTCTATGGCTTCCTCGCCAGCCTCACTTCCTGAACCCTGGAAGAGAAATGGGAACCAGCAAATCTTACAAGGACAGAAACTCACTAGTCACCCACTGTATAACCCGGTCCCCAGTTCCTGGAGTCTGGGAAGGGAAGACACTGCAGAAGAACCTTCGGAAGGCTGTTATCCTTCCACAGACAGCAAAGGGAAGACTCAAATGATTTGGAACCAGTATAACAGGTGAGGAGATGCATAAAAAGAAAAGCATCCAACAGCCAAACGGGAGGGGCACCCCATGGATCCACGCCCAAATGCACTGACTAAGGGAGCTGTGGGCCGAGGGAAGCATCTGAAGTGCCACCCCTTCCACTGGAGTGTTCTCTCTCCCCACGTCCGAACAAAACAGACATCACCCTCCCAGCCTTCCAATAGTGCTATGGAGTACTTTAAGTGTTTTTAAATTTATTTTAAATATCTAAATTTTAAAACTCATGGTATTTGTGTGACCTTTTAATTTTGTTTTGCTTTGTTTTGTGCACATTTTTGTGTTATTGGTCTTTTGCCCATTTGTTTTTATTTCTCTCTCTCTCTCTCTCTCTCTCTCTCTCTCTCTCTCTCTCTCTGTGTGTGTGTGTGTGTGTGTGTGTGTGTGTGTGTGTGTTGTGAGCACGCATGTGTGTTTCTCTTGCCTTCTGTTGTGTTTTGGGGGGCAGGGTAGAGAGACACCAAGACCATAAAATTAAAGTTGTATGTGGAGAGGTTTAAAGGATGTGGGAGGAGTTGGGGGTGGAGGGAAACATGATAAAAAACGAATTAGAAAATGTTCAAATCTGCACTACTAGAAGGATTTCAGTGTCACTTTGCTCAGTGCTGCTTCTGAAATGCATTAAGCAAACCAGCAGACATTTTACAGACAACTAGCATTTGCAACGGAATTCTGGAAAGCCTTGGTTGTCAGTCCACAGATCCCTTAGTCTCCATGTGAGGATACAGTGCTCAGGACTTCTCTTCTGGTCTTTTCTCCTTTATTTTCCCCCACATTGGTTTTTATGATTTCTAATTAATTGTAGCAAACACCAAATTAAATAATTTCAAGGAAAAAAAATGAAAGTATTGTTAATTCCAGAAAAACAAGCTGTTTTTCTTTCAGGATGTTCTTCTTTATTACATGTAAATATAAACACTATACAAAATCTGACACCTTATCCTCACTTAAGTGAGTATTTGCTCTTTCCCCAGAAGCAATGTCACACAAGTGAGGATGTTACTGTCAATTACTTCTAGGTGCACTGTGTGCAGCCAGGTGGGAAACTCGCTGGGGTCTGCTGCTGCTGCCTGTGCTGGGGGCAGCTCTCTCCCTCTGCTCGCAGGAACTAAAACAAATTCTATCACACAGAGACATTTCCCTTACATTTCATTCATTTCAAACCTTTCTTCCCTTAACTTTTTGTCACTATCTGGTCATTTCAACAAGCAGAGTCACTAAGTAGAGAAGTGGACAAGGGGTAACTAACTCACCAGCTCGTCCTTCTCGGAGGCCAGCTGAGAGTCAGGCTTCTCTTCATCGTGTATGAGCCTGTCATACAGGTCGCTGACGATGAAGGAGGGGTAATACCTATCCCTCAGCACCTCGTACACATCTCCTTGGATTCTGCTGAACACCTCGATCCCTTTGTTTCCCACGAGACACTGCTGGATTTCTTTGTAAAGTGACTTTTCCACAGAAATTTCTTTGCCTTCCACAAAGAAATTCTGATACATTTCACTAACTAGTTGTGGAATTTCATTCTGAAAAGACAGGAAGGTGACAAGAGAGAAAGGTAAGGGTATAGTCTCTGAAGGAAATGATTTCCCACTGCACTCTCTGCATGGTAAAGCTAGAAGGACAGTGTCCACATGTACCCTGGAACTGTAAGCTGGGCTTAGCCTTCTAGTCACATGCAGGGTCCAGGGGAAACAGCTGACCTAGAAAGAAAGCCCCCACCTCTCTAAAATGGATACTTATATCGAGCAGTTAATATTTGCAAAATGCTACCAAATGAGAGGTCCAAAAACCTTGGAAATAAAAATGTTCAATTCCCTGGGAAACATACTGGCCTCCTCAGAAGGAGCCACTGACAATAGGCCTTTAGTCAATGACGGCCCTGACTTAGGGAGTATAAGTCTGGAGCTGGTCCAGCTCCTGGGACCCCTAGCTTGAGGAGATGAAAAGGCCAGAACTGTGCTGGTTTCCAAAATTCTTCAAGGTCTCACTAATTATAATGAAACTAACTTAGCAACCAATCAAAATTGTACTAATGTCACTGCTTTGCCCCTACCAATCATATTAGAGGTTACCTAATCCTTCTGGAAAATTCACCCAGCCCTGCATAAAACAGGCCTACAAGCCCCTCTGCTCATTGCTCCTGCATGCTGGTACTTTCTGCAGAAGAGACACTCTTTGCTTTTGCATACTGCTTGTGTCTGGGGTCTTCCTCCAGCAGTACTTGGATCCTAACCAGGAAAGTAAGTTAAGAATACGACTGGCTCTTCTTCCGCAACAGATCCTTCATCTCCTTCATCTCCACAGAGACATGACTTATAAAGTCTTACAGACTTTTATCTGATGTAATAATGGGACGTGCTAACTTTGCCAACATGAAAAGAAATTCTCATTCTGGAAAAAAGCCAATAGAATAGTCATATATAAAAATCACAGCAGGTGGGCTGGAGAGATGGCTCAGCAGTTAAGAGCACTGGCTGCTCTTCCAGAGGTCCTGAGTTCAATTCCTAGCACACACATGGCTGCTCATAACTGTCTGTAACTCCAAGACCTAACATACTTACACAGACATACACGCAGGCAAAATAACAATGCACAGAAAATAACATAAAAACAAAACACAACAGGTATTCTTCAGGGTTGATGTGTCAGAGCAACTCCACTGTCCCCATCCACTCGGGACAGCCTGGTCCTGAGAGGTACACAGGGGCAGGTCATGGTGCTCTACTGCAGAAATGCAGTCCTCTCTTCCCATGCACAGGGTCCTCACATGCTCCCCGGTAACCCCTTAACTGTAGGAACACTATACAAACTCCCAGACAGTTGTCAACTTAATGGCCACACTCCTCGACCCAGCTGTCACATCAACCTGGCTCCTGGGAAGAAGCTAGCATGCTCTTCTCTTCCATTGCAAAGTTTGAAATTATATTCAGAAGCTTGGCAAGATTCTTTAGATTACTCTTTACAATATTCTTCTGAGAGCAGCCAGAAGTCACCTGGGATCAAGGCCAGTGGTCATGTTGAGTAACAGAATGGTAACTTGTGCCTTGTAAAACAGAAATGAAAAGTATTCCTGGGATTTTAAAATATCATAAGACTGAATTTAGCTGCTTAGTACAGTGTGTGCTATATTAGGTGCTTAATCTGGTTTTCTATTCTAGCAACATTCATATGTAAATGAAATTAAATGATCTTTACACTTATGTTAATGAAACACTCAAATATTGTAGGTGAATATAATATATATGTTATATATATGAGTTAGACATATTTACCTATACAAAGCATGTCTAGATATTCTTTAATTCCGCAGCATGTATTGAGAACTTAAAGTGCAATGCATAATCTACTGGGTTCTTTGCTGTAAGAGGCACTGGAAGCCAAAAAACATTCATGGTCCTTTATTCAATCATATTTTATGTGAGAAAAAGGCAACAATAAAAAGCATTCATCACAAATAGAAGGGATAAAAAGCATGAAGATTACACACGGTAATGAAATACTCAAGACGACAGAGAGGTTGACAGGGCTGAGGTGACAGTGATAATAACACAGTCTTTTAAGAGCAACATGGATGGGTACATATTTTTGTAGTTCATTAAAACGGTGAAATCCAGTCTTTTGGTACTTGTAAATATTTCCCCTTGATTCTTCAGTCAAAAGCATCTTCTACAAAATACAGTACAATTTTCTTTGCCATAATGGGCTGAGACATGTTACAATATTATGATGTAAAATGCTCCTTTGGTATATACTTATCCTAAAGCATCATGGAGAAGGTGATATACTGCCTAGCATGCAAGCTTTCATTAGATAATTATTAATATTCCTTAAAGGATAAGTACACTACCTTGTTAGCATTCTTCAGGTGTTCCACAGACTCCCAAAAGCCAACCAGAGCCCGCTTCTCCATCCGTTCCATGTATGTCCCAAAGCGCTCTCGGTAGAAAGGATTGGTCATAATATCTTCAAACTGAAGAATCTATTAAAAGAATATAAGAATGTACGGTGGCTTGGATGAAAATGGACCCCACAGGCTCATGGGGAGTGGAATAAGCGTGTCACTGAGGTCTCAAATGCTCAAGCCAGGCCCAGGTTCTCTTCCTGCTGCCTGCCAACCTGGATGCAGAGCTCTAGCTATCTTCCAGCACTATGTCTGCCTGTATATGTCTATGAAGAGAATGGACTAAAGCCCGGGACAGGAAGCCAGCCCCAATGAAATGCTTCCTTATAAGAGTTGCTATGGTCATGGTGTCTCTTTATAGCAATAGAAACCCTAGGACAGAAAGGTTTTCTAAAGATAAAATTTCAATAAAGATAAAAAAGATAAAAAATTCTGTTTTTAACTTATATGAATTAGCTTCTACATTCAGTGAAAAGTACATTTTCAGGTCATAGACAATGTAATGTAATAATATACCTCATAAAATGAAATATCTATTATGTTTGTAATTTTTAATTGCAGATTACTGAATATCCAAAATGCATATACTCAAAAACCACTAATTTTATATTAAACATTCAGTCATTCAACAAAGATTTATTTGACATCTACTTGATATCAAGACCCAGATACCAACCCCTGTCCTAATACGATGAAGGACAACTGACGAGAAACGTACAAAGACGAAAGCCAAAGACTGGAGTCTAGTGCTTTGGCACTGTACTTTCTATTGTATTTTATACAGCTGAGGAAAACATAAATAGATTCATATCCTGATTATTTTGTTTATAGTACTACAGTCACTAATGAATCTTAAGTAAATTTTTATTTAATTTTAATTTGCTCCACTATATGCATTGCCAAATCAGTTCTACCATGTTTGTTGGTTATTTTGTGAACTCAAAAATAAAGAAGACACTGTCTGAGGACATAGAGGGGCAGTCATGGGTCAATTAGAAGAAATGAGACAGATCAATTTAGAAGGCATTTAAGACCCATACCCTAAGTCTAAATCAGTGATAAAAATAATGCTTAATAGGTAGAATGAAAACACAATCAGAAACTTTTATTTTGAAATTACTCTCTCCCCAGACCTTGTTTTGTCTGGAATGTAGGGAGAAAGGAGGACATATATTTTTAAAATGATTTCTGGAAACTAATGAAAGAAAATTATTTACTGAATATTCAAAATGAAAATTTCAAAAATGCCAATTTTGTATTACTCAGAGTCTTCAACAAAGTTTCTTTTTTACATCTATTTTACATCTACTTCAGGAACAGAACAAGTTTCCCACAAGAGAGGCTAGTCAGCATGAATACTGCAGACCATTTGAATTGAGGTAGTTCAGTAATTCTGGGATATACTAACACCTGTTTTTACTTTGCATAAAGCCTACCAGGGAAACAGGGTGAGGCATAAATCCCAACTCTACATTGTTCAAGAAAGGAATTCATATCAACTCTGGCTGCAGAAGACAAATCAACAACTATTCCAGCAACAGAAGGTACCAGGGAATCACTTTTTTATATATTCAGGATAGACCCTAGACTACATTCAGTTATGTTCGTTTTGGTTTATCCTTGGATCGAATGAGCTGATGTGCAAGCTGGCCTCAAGGAAGCAGTCAGGCACTGCTGGCACTCATGTGTAAGCTTCATATATTTTAATTTTCTCTTCCCCCTTTATTTTTTCTGAACTCTTCAATCTTTTCATTGGGGATCATTTGTGTGTATTGAGAGGCCTGGCCCTTGATCAGAACAAGACAAAGACTTCTTTGTTTTCATGTGGCAATAAAAACTTTCAATCTGGTGAGCTTCTATTCCATCACTAGGCCTCATTGCTTTGGATTTGCAGAATAAGGCGGCTGCCCTTCCTTCATGGAGACTCACAACCACTGTCACAAATCACAGCAAGTAACAAGAACTTAGCAGGGGACTGAATCATGAGCTTTTGAGAAAACAGATATTGGTATATAAAAAAGATTTTGGTGAGCTGGGCAGTGGTGGCACACGCCTTTAATCCCAGCACTTGGGAGGCAGAGGCAGGCAGATTTCTGAGTTCGAGGCCAGCCTGGTCTACAGAGTGAGTTCCAGAACAGCCAGGGCTACACAGAGAAACCCTGTCTCGAAAAAACGAAAAAGAAAAAAAAAAAAAAAAAAAGATATTGGTGTGTTAAACTAAACTTCAGAGGTCACTTTCTATGTAAGAATGAAAGCATTAGCAGTGTGTTAGGAGTTCTGTCAGAACTGGTATCAGGTGGGGTAGGTACTGGTGCTCAGTGGTAGAGTGCTTTTCAAAGCGCATGAGCACATTCATTCTCTCTCTCTCTCTCTCTCTCTCTCTCTCTCTCTCTCTCTCTCTCTCTCTCTCTCTCAAGGTTTCATAGAATTCACCAGTGAAATGATCTAGGCCTAGAATTTGGGGAAGAATTTTAAATTTTGAATTAATTTTCTTTAACACATCTAAGGCTATTCAGATTTTTTCTTCTTGCTCACTTTTAATAATTTGTGAGTTTTAAAGATCTAATCTACTTCTTTTAAAGTGATATATACATTCACTTAAAACTGTATTCAGGGGACTTTCCTTTGAGATGTTGTCATCCACTCTTAGGTGTCTCCCATTGCCCTTCGCATGCGCGTGTGTGCATGTACACGTGTGTGCAGTGGCACACGCCTGTGTACACCAGAGATGCATGATGGTGTCTTCCTTGGTCACTCTCACATTTTTTTTCAGACAGGGTCTGTTTCTGAACCTGGAACTCAGCTACATGGCTAGACTAGCTGACCAGCAATCTGCAGTCTGTCTGGCCCCTTCCCCCAGATTACAGGAAGATGCTACTGTGCACCCAGCTTTTCCTGTGTGTGGGTGTCAGGGATTCAAACCTGGGTTCTCGTGTGTGTATGTGGCAAGTATTTCCCTGACCGGGTCATTTCTCCAGCCCCCACTGTCCTTTGCTTAAGGTTTTCTCTCTCCTTTTCCGCGTGCCCGGTATGTAGTCTACACCGGTATTTCTCTAAGATGCTCTCTCTCACATGCAGCATGTGAGGCACCACATCTTTCACTTTACACACTTCCCATGTCCCTCTGTCCTTCATTCCAGTTCTTCTAAGTCGTACCACTGAGGTGGCTGGACCTTTACACCACTAACTTCCGACTTCAAGTACAGACATTAGGTGTTTATTCTTCCTAAGTGCTGGAAGCCTTAGATAAGTTATTTCTATTTCCAAACATCTGGGAATTTTCTAGATCTTTTTCTATTATGCATTTCTAATTTTAATTCCACTGTGGTCAGATAATAATCTCTTGTTGTGGATGGCCCTGGTGCTGCCTGTATTTTGATGTTAATTCCGTTTTCCCGGAAGGGGCTGTCTGGAACATCAAGTTTTCAGGTGACTTCTTGTGAACCTTCCCCCAAATGAATAAAGGGACCAATCACTGGGTGAGTAGGCGAGACTTCCGGGTTGGACAGAGGAAGAAAGGAAGCAGGAGAGAGTTAAGAGCTTTTTGGACGGGGATAGCGTAAGGATAAGATGTAGCGACTGGTGTCTCCCGGTTTCAGTGGCGGATCCACCAGGATTCACCACCAGAGGATTTAGATTTAATATGGCTTACAAGATTAGAATTCTAGTTGTTGCACCCAGCGATTGAGTTACCCCTGATTCTGAACTAAGTTTGTGTGGTGTTTTCCTTCACGCTGCAGTTCGACTGGGTTCCAAAGAGAAAGGTATGGCAGCAAAGCGTGGGTTTGCCAGATGAGTACCACAAAGGCCATGACAGTTTTGAAGCATGGGTCTGGCATGGTAGCGACCCGCCAATGGGAACTTAGCTGGGTGGAGAGCCAGCCAGCCCACCAGGCAGAGAGTAGCTGGGCGTAGCACGGGAACATGCCTTTTTAATACTTCCTGCAACAATCTCTGTATTAATTCTTTTAGATTCAGGGAGACTAATTTTATCATTCATCAGTTGTAATTCTTCTTAGTGGTTGCCTAGTGTATGAAGCAGAGAAAAGCACACATTTTGCTGTTTTGAGCGACTCTCCCGGAAATGTCTAATCAGTCCCAGTTGGTGTTAGCAATGCTCAGGTTGTCTGTGGTCTTGCTCACATTCTATGGACCTGCTACAATAATTACTTAGAGCGTCTGATTAATACCCACAACATCAACTCTACACTCACTTGCTGGTTAGTTTTTGCTTTATGTCAACATGTCAAAACTTCCTTATGTCAAAGAAGTTCTCTTTAAGAATGTCAGTTCTTCACCAGGGGCTTATGCTCTAAGATCAAGAATAGACAAATGGGACCTCATGAAACTGCAAAGCTTCTGTAAGGCAAAGGACACTGTCAATAGGACAAAACGGCAACCAACAGATTGGGAAAAGATCTTAACCAATCCTATGTCTGATAGAGGGCTAATATACAATATATACAAAGAACTCAAGAAGTTAGACTCCAGAACACCAAATCACCCCATCAAAAAATGGGGAACAGAACTAAACAGAGAATTCTCAACTGAGGAAATTCGCAGGGCTGAGAAGCACCTAAAGAAATGGTCAACATCCCTAGTCATCAGGGAAATGCAAATCAAAACAAGTCTGAGATTCCACCTCATACCAGTCAGAATGGCTAAGATCAAAAACTCAGGTGACAGCAGATGCTG
>CM052719.1:33601023-33617536 GCA_028551405.1 Uromys caudimaculatus
GAGGAGTAATTCCCTCACAGAGGCGGGGAGAGGGAGGGGACACGGGGTTTCCAAAGAAAAGGGGAATCATCGGAAATGTAAATAAAGTATCAAAAATAAAAAAAAATAAAAAAAAAAAAAAGAGTCAGCTTGCTCTAGAGACCCCCAGTTTTCAAATTCCAGAGATGGAATTTCAGTGGGCCACCACACCAGCCTAGCATGTACATGGATTCTAAGGCTCCAAACACCAACCCATGTTTGTGCAGCAAGTACTTTAACCACTGAGCCTTCTCCTCAGTCCCGTCCTATCTGTCTATACCTGAATGTTGCCCATAAATCTGTCTTAGGGATCTCCCGGGTACTACTATAAATGCCAGAGACACGCTGTGTGTACAGACAGGGTACAGACAGACAATACTGGGGGGGGGGTGGCTCAGTGGTGAAAGCTCTTGCTGTACAAACAGGAGTTTTGTAGTGTGGATCCCTGTTTCTCCAGTGCTGGAGTTCTAGAGAAAGCTTTAGCATTCATCAGGGCGTTAGCCATACTGAAATTGGCTTTTCAACCACATTTCACTCACTAATGAAAGCACTTGAGGAGTCTAGGACAGAGGTGACCACGGAATTTAAAACACAAAAGTAACCCTGAGGTTGGGCAGCTGTACTTACAGGAGTTAGAACATGCTCTGGAAATGAATAATGATGTATTTGGTAAGGGTCTACGTTTGATTTCTCTCAAAGTGTAGTCTAAGTAAGGTTTCTGTACATCTTCCCTGGAGACCTTCAGCTCCCAGCATAATCACGACTTCCTTTGAGCCCCACTTAGTCACTACATGCAATGCACAAAATAGTACCAAGGTCGACTGAACACATCAGTATTTAAAAGTCAGGCACAGTATCATAAAACACACTTATTGTCAGGAAAGAAGCAGCTTCCTAGCACCTACAGTCACAGGTAGAGTGCAGGTCTACAGGTGCCCATACAGTGTCATGGATGTGGATGTCGGCCCATATGTGGGCTGAGGAGCTATCATCATCTGACTTCAAAAATGGTTTCCAAACTTGTCCGATGTTGGATAACAGCGGCACTAACCAGAGGACCAAATAACTCAGAAATTTTCAAAAAGAGGAAAAATGGAATTCCCTCTTTGTGAGAAGATAAAGCTAATGTAGCTTGCTTCAAAATTAGTCTAGTACATACCAGATGCTTTGTGGGTGTATCTAAATAAATACACTTGTAAATGCTAATATTTCATTAAAATGTTCACTTATACACACACACACACACACACACACACACACACACACACACACATTTATAGAGGGAGAGACAGACACAGAGACACACACAGAGAAACTAGCCCATTAGCAACTCCTCTTGTTAGAGGGTTTGAGACACATGAACATATTTACTTAGGATTTAGCCTTAGGTTCAAGATGACTTCCTAGTAGGAAGCTGGCAGTGTTTCCCAGCAGTTAATTGTTACAAACTCTAAAAATTAAAGCTGCCGGGAACTCAAAAATATTTGCCTTCCTTTTCAACTTGAAGCTGTTATGTTCTTTTTGAATAAAGAACAAACAGGGTTACCTTATCAAACCTACCACCTAAGATGTCAGAGTCTCAAGTATCACTCCACTGTAGGGGAGATTATACTTGTGGAAGAAGTAGGAACAACAGCAGGTCAACAGCAAAGCCACATACTGCACAGTGGAGACGACAGAGCCCACGGACCCGGTGCAGCCTCAACATCCTAAGGTGCCTGAAGCTGCCATTTCCTCCCCTGAAAGCCCCATGTACTGAAGCTGGGAGAGCTTCCTTCTGTTTAGTGTTCCAACACGCACATGATGCATTTCCAACATAATTATTAACATTCAGGATTCAGAACTGCAGAGGGGACATTACTAATAGCTGCTGACAATACTGGGCATATTTGTCCAACCACAGGAAGATGTAGTATGTGTCCCATCTCTACTAGAATACTGACATTTGGGCCTCAGAATCTAAAAAAAAGTTCTCAAGTACTGTGGCTGACGTGGCTAAACACAAACAGAAAGCTAAGTACGGGGCACTAAGCTGCAGACGTGCAGATTCCTCTGTTCTAGCTACAGCAATGCCTCTCAGGGTGTGGGGTCCTCATAAGGAGCAGCAGCAGCAGCAGCAACTGAGAGACATATGAGCATGCTGACTCCTGGGACTCAAACAAGTCTGCAGGGCCAGGAATTCTGGAGTAGGGCCAAATCACCTGAGTATCACAAAGTCCTCCAGGTGAATGTGGGATACAGACTGTCAGTTGAAACTATGGCTCTACGGGATTAAGCCAAAACCTGCTGGGGTGGTGTCAAGGCATTTTAAGTCCAGCTCTTGTCTACCTATAAAGCCTTGCCTCTCCATTACATGCCAAGCACCACACAGCGTGCACTTGACTCAGACTAAACACTAAGGCTACTTCCCTACTCTCTTTGACCATGTGTGTATTGAAACATCTACCCATATCTACCTTATACACCCCAATGGGACTGACAGATGCTCAACCTCTATGACTCCATTCTTTAGGGACGTTATTTTTTAGCCTCTGTTGCAGGTTGACCATCTCCACACATCGGTGACTATGTAAGTATTGCTGCATTTATCATTACACTATGACCTCCTTCAGTTCAGGGTCAGTTTTATTCATTGCACCACTGTACCTAATACACAATAGCACTCAAGAAATGTTTGCTGAGTAAAGGAAGACCCATTTCCAGTGATCCCTGGGGACTCTCTGCTGATATGAGGCATCTTAGACCTCAAGGGCTTTCCTACCTACCCAGGATCTAGGAAGTCAAGTTGAGCTCACAGGAGAGATTAGAGATTAAGTATAACAGATATGACGGCAGAATGGTAGAGTAAGACAGCAGCAGATGAAGAAGCAAACGGTCTGAGTAACTGTTTAGTTAGGACAAGATGAGCTTGAGCAAGAAAGTCCGTGTGGCTGTGGCTGGAACGCAGTGGTGGATCATAGGGCAGGAGGCAGAGCAGAAGGCACGTGGGACAGAACCTTGATGCCAAAACCAGGGGAAGACAACAGAGCGTTTGAAACAGTTTGAGTGATATCACAAGATCTGTATAGATTTTTAAACCACCATGACCTCTGAAGAGAACTGCACAAGCAGTCAACAGTGTCCGATACTCCCCAACAGGCAAAAAGTATGAATACTGGACACAGTTCTGGACACTGGCCAGAGCTTGCCAACTTCCTCCAATTCCAAGACCAACAAATGCCCAAGGTAAGAAATGAGGAAAACCCAAACAGCATATATTTGCCCATTACTTGAGTGAATAAAGTCTGGGGGAAGAAAGTTTGCCGAGTAGAATAAACCAGAAATAAGCTGTTCACTATTTATAAGTTTGCTATATTGATATCTTTCTCATCACACACAATGTCATTCTCAGGCTCATAAGCCAAGCATGAGTTCTATCCCAGGCCGCTCCTCTAGAGGCCTAGCTGATACATTGTTATGTCTAGGCACTCATCCCTACTGATGGGCTGGAAGGGTCTCACTAGCCTGTAAGGCTCCAGGGCTCTGCCTGCCTTCAGTGGACTCCTTGCTCCAACTCCCATGTGAGCCATGAAGCTCCCCTGGCTTGGGAGACCAATTGCTGGACCCTCACCTCAGTTTAATCAAGTCAGTTCTGAGTAAGTTGAAACACAGAGCCCTCAAGTTCAAGTCGAGCCTCTGCTTAAAAGCCAAGATGGACAGGGCAGGTCGATGAAGTCAGAACGGAGAAGCCCTTGAACCAAGAGCTGTCATGAGACACGGCCCTGCTAGCCATTCCTACATGCTTAGTGCTTAGTCACTGGGTAATGAATGGGGCTAGAAATTTCTGACTTCCCTTAGTGTCTTCTATGGACTCCACCAACCCTGCTTAAGACTGCTTCTCTGCAAAGCTTCAGGCTATGCCCACTCAATTTCTAACATAGCTTTACTGAACCATAATTCATACAATGATGCATTTCCCTCATTTATTTTAATTATACACAACTGAATGGTTATTTAAAATATAAGTTCAGGACATACTGTGGAATGTTTTCCATGTACCCCTTGACTTTCACGCATCTCAAGCCCCTCGCTAGGAAACTAAGGTCTATGTCCTACTGTCCACACATCTGCTTGTTCTGCACACCCCGTGAACAGGGTCAGATACTGTGGGGCCTTTTACATTTGGCTTCTTTTACAATATACCTTCAAAGTTCATTACTGTTCACTGCTGAATAATGTTCAGTTATATGAATATACCATACTTTATCTACTGTTGCTGGCCACACAAGTATCTCTATTTTTATGTGTTTTAAATAATGGTACTGTGGATATTCTTATAGACATTTTTGTAAAGATATAAGCTCACCTTTCCTCCAGTGTACATCTAGGAATGAAAAAGCTAGGTCACAGGGTAATTCTACCATGAAAATCTTCTAGAAACTGCCAACTGTCCTCACTTTCTGTGTGCATGAGGACCAGTCTCTATGACCTCATGGATATGTCTGTGTCTGTCTCCTGTCACTTTAGTCACTGCAGGAGGTACGCACGGGATCTCATGCTAGTGTTGATCGACTGCCCTCCTGTATGATACTGCTTTTACAAGCCTCTTGGCCATTTGTACATCTTTGTAGAGAAACCCACTCAAATACTGTGCATATTTTTCTATTGGGTTATTTGTGTTTTGATGACTATGTTGAAAGAGGTTTGTGGATGCTGGGGATACAAGCTTCTTCTCAGACATAGGACCAGTAAACCTTTGTCTTTCATTCTGAATTCTCTCTTCCTCCTCCTCCTCCTCCTCCTCCTCCTCCTCCTCCTCCTCCTCCTCCTCCTCCTCCTCTTCCTCCTCCTCCTCTTCCTCCTCTTCTTCTTCCTCCTCCTCCTCTTCCTCCTCCTCCTCTTCCTCCTTCTCCTCTTCCTCCTCCTCCTCCTCTTCTTCTTCCTCCTCTTCCTCCTCTTCCTCCTCTTCCTCTTCCTCCTCTTCCTCTTGTTTTTCTTCTTCTTTCCCCTTTTCCTCCTCTCCTCCCCTCCCCCCTCTCCCCCTCTCTCTTGAGGCAGGGTCTTTCTATGTATCCCTGACTAGCTTAGAACTCTCAACATAGACCAGGCTGGCCTCAAGCTCATAGATAGCCGCTGCCTCTGCCTTCAGAGTGTTGGGGTTGAAAGACTGCAGGTCCATGGCTTGCTTCTTTTCCTTTCCTTTTTGCCACACTAAATTTTTAATTTTTGAAGATAAATTTACTGTTAGTTGTTGCCTTTGAATTAAGGCACCATAAAACATCAAGGTGGGCTCTAATCCACTATAATTGATTATAGTAACAGGAGATTTTGACAAGAAAGGAAAACAAGAACTAAAGAAAGACAATGTAAAACAGGGAGAAGACAGCCACTGACAATAGCTGTTTTTTCTCTGGGTGTCCCCAGTGAACTTCTGAAAACTCATGCAGTGCCAAAACTTTTATATATATATATATATATATATATATATATATATATATATATATATATATATATATATATATATATATATACACATACATACATATATGTATGTATATATATATGTATGTATATATATATTCATTCTTTATATTCCAAATAATTATAGGAATTAATTTAAATGCTAGGCAGAGAAAGACATTAACTACAATAGTCAACTAGATACATTAAAACAGAACATTGAAATAAAACTGCCATCATTGTTACTCTTGTGCCTGGGATCCATTTTAAAGTAAGCGTTGGGTGACCTTGTCTGGCCTCAGTGGGAGAGGTAAAGTGAATAAATAAAAGGATAGACACAGGTAAGGGGGGAGGGAACTGGCGTTGCAGAGGGGAACTGGGAAAGGGGATAACATTTGAGATGTAAATAAAGAAAAGTTATCCCTTTGCCAACTGGAATGTACCTACCATTAGAATGCATGAAGCAAAAAAAAAAAAAAAAAAAAATGTAAGTATTTTATGTTTAACAGATTATATTCTAACCTCAGACAACTAGATGAAGGAAAAAACTTTCACAATAAGCTGAGATCTAGTTCAAAGATCACTGACAAGTTCTTTGTTGTTGCTTTGGGTTTTTTGTTTGTTTGTTTGTTTGTTCTTTTTGTTTTTGTTTTGTTTTTGCTAAATCTAATGGGTAGTTTTCACCTGAACTCAAGAAAGCTATTCTTTGAAGAAAAAAAAAAAAGAAATGTAAATAAATAATTTTTTTTTTTAAAAAGCTCCCCAAGAAAGAATTTGAATTTCCCATATTTGAAGATTTATGTTACACTGTACTGACTTTTGGTCTTCTGAGTTTAAAAAAAAAAAAAAAATCATCTTTTCTTTAAAAGAAAGTTATATGAACAAATGCTGGTCAATGTAGGTAGCTAAGTAGCTAAGGCAGCTACTAAGTAACTAGCAGGTAGGTAACATAAAACATGGATACTTTGGATAAAAAGCTTATTTCTTCTAGGATGGCATGGAGCCAATGAGGAGAGATTTCGTCATGCTGCTCTCAACAGTACAACTTGGAACGACAATAACCCAGTGAGAAAGGAGTTCTCTCCACAACTTATAGCAACAAGGAATTCACAGAATAGATAGGGTGGAGAGAAAGACCACATCTAGTACATTCTTTAAAACGTCTGTCAAGCTGTCTGGGAGTAAGCACCTTCCCTGCTGGAACAGTGAGAACAAGGAACACAAGCAATATCCTCACAGGTTCCGTTATCACAGGTTTCAAAGGCAGAGTCTCTCTTTCAGAATAAAGCCAAGTCTCCCCAGCACCAGCAAGGCACTTCATGGCTGGTTACTGGGCCTGCGTAAGTTCATGCCTGGCTGTCTTCCTGCAGCCTGCTCTTCCCATCAACAGCAGGGTCCTCAAATAGGCCTCGAGCTTCAGCCTCAAGGGTTACTCTTGCCCTCTGTGCAGAGGGCACTCTCAAGTCGCTGGTCCATGCCCACAGTTGACCATGAGGTCTTTCGTGCTACTGAGGAAGCCAGCCTCTGCTCTAGCTACATCTCCTACCACCCGACTCATCCCTCACACAGACACACTGCTCTCCAAAGCACTTACCACCTCTTCAAATATTTGTGGCTTTTTAGGGTTTGACTTCCTCCCAGCTCTGTGAGAGACTTGCTTCATTCACTGCTGGACTGTTACCTCCGAGGGGTACTCAGCAAGACTTTAAGGCTGTGTATGCGTGGTCTTCCTTAGGAGCTGAGGTCAAGACCTGTGCACTTCCTCACCTGCTCATCCTTGCTTCCTTTGCACAGAGTCCCTACTTTCTGGGAGGGACTGGAGGGAACAAGTCCAAGTCCCCAAGCCAAGCTTCTTTTTGCTTTGGCACTAACTGGAAGCCAGGACAATAGCATGTTTTAAAGTCTCTGCCCCAACACTTACACTACCTGGCAGGGATTTCAACCAATCTGGGGTTTTTTTAGAAGTCTATTCTTCCAGATGAAAATGAGGTTTTCCTGTCTATAGCAAATTCTGTGCTATAGATATTAACATGTCCTCCAACTTCACACACATAAGGAGGAAGGGGATGTGGGAGCAGCAGGCAAGCTATCAGGAGCTAAAGGCTGTCCTCCTAACCCATCCCTCCCCAGGCTAAGCCTGGGGAGGACCTACTTCATCTGAAGATTAACAGGCAAAATAATGGAGCACACATATCTGCTCCTCAAAAACCTTAAACACAAGTATAAAAAGAGAAAAATCTTAACAATCCAAACACCTGATAGACAAGACTACATGAACCAAGAAAACACTAACCTACTGGGATGGCTGAACATACACTGGGGCTGGTGGTGTGGGCTTGTAATTCAATCAGTATCTGAGTTGAGACAGGTGGATCCTGGCCCATGCTGGCCAACCAGCTAGCATACGTGGTAAGTTCCAGGACAGGTAAAAGCCCTTTCTACCCTCACCCTGCCCCAAAAGGCAGAAAGTACCTAATGATGCTCAAATTTGTCCTCTAGCCTCAAACATGTATGTGCACATGTATGCACCTACACACACATGAACACACACACACACACACACACACACACACACACATACACACACAAAGAAAGTACAGATATTTGTCAGGATGAGATTAAATTTACTTTCTTTAATATTAGACCTGTGGGTCTCAATCCCTTTGAGGGTTGAACGACCCTTTCAAAGGGGTTGCATATCAGATATCCTGCATATCAGATATTTACTTTCATAACAGTAGCAAAATTACATATGAAGCAGTACCAAAAATAATTTTATGTTTGAGGGTCACCACAACATGAGGAACTGTGGTAAAGGGGTGCAGCATGAGGAAGGTTGAGAACCACTGTATTACACCATTATTTTAATAGATTTAAATTTTAAAAATATAAGTCAGCACAATGCTCCACATTTGACAAAGAACTGACTCGGGCAGACTGAGGACCTGTCAAACACACACTGGGGAAAACAAATGGCTTCTTACCCTTGTGCCTCTTCATCTGGGGAAAGCTGCTAATTGTAGTTGCTTGGATTATTTCCACTACAATTTGATACCTGATTTTAAAAGAGAGAAAAAAAAGGTTCAATAGGAAGAAAATGCTATTTTCAGAGATACCCTTTGACTCTGTTTATGCTAAACAAACAGCACAGGGGCCATGAGGCCCCAGGATTCACCATAACAATCCTAATGGCCAGAACACCTACAAAAGATCAGGCGCTATACCACATGCTAATCACCTCTGAGACGCTGATGGAAGGGTCACTCTGTCCTGACAGAGATTATCAATCACTACCTACCCCATGACTGAAAAAACTTCATGGACAACTTTTAAGGTTGTGTTAAACTCTTCTATTCAGCCTTTCCCAGTAACTAGAGACAATTGGTTTTATTTCTTAAATTTTCATTTTCCAATAAGATGATACTAGTTACATGTAGCTATTAAGTTTAATTATATTAAAATCTTAGGATTTGGGCTGCAGCTGTGATGGAGCTCTCATATCACACGGACAAACCACATATTCTATCCCTGTATTTTTATATATGCATATATATTATATATAAAAATACAGGGGATAATATATTTGTATAATAAATATAATTATATATTCATCATATATGATATGTGATAGTTATATATTTTATATATTATATATTATATATTAATAAGTGTTGATTTTATATATATATATACATATGTGTGTGTGTGTATATATATAAAAATAACACTTGCAGTGCTCAGCAGCTTCAGCCTCAGGACGTAGTGGCCGAGCTGGCGTTTCCAAGAGGGAGAAGCTTCTCTAAGTGCAGACGGTCTACTGATGCTCTAATGCTCCAGCCACTGTCCTGCTGTATTTCTTCATTATTTCTCATAAGACTCTTCCAGACCTTTAATGGCAGGACATCTGCTGGGGAACTCTGGCATGGATATTTTCCTGAAGCTGCTTTGGTACTTCTAATGCTGGGAGAGCCAAGAGCCATTAGCTTAGAGTACAGAGTACATGTGAAAGGACCTCATGCAGGGAAAATAAAAAAATGTTTCCGTGTTAGGTGACAGTGCAAGCCTATGGTTGTGGCTATTTGGAGTATGTTTAATTTGGTTTTAAAATAAAGTCATTGTTGGTGGTTGTTGCTGTTCTTCTTTGTCTTCGTCTTTGTCTTCTTTCTTGTTTCTCCTTTCTTCTTTCTTGTTTAACAAGGTCTCACTATGTAGACCGGGCTGGCCTTGAACTCACAGAGAGCCACCGGCCTCCGCCTCCTGAGTGATAGGATTAAAGGTGTGCACCAGCATACCTGACTTAGAAATGAAGTTCTGAGAATCACCCCATGGTTACTAGGTACTCCCTAACCAACCTGAACTATGAAGTTCTGAGAATCACCCCATGGTTGCTAGGTACTCCCTAACCAACCTGAACTATGAAGTTCTGAGAATCACCCCATGGTTACTAGGTACTCCCTAACCAACCTGAACTATGAAGTTCTGAGAATCACCCCATGGTTGCTAGGTACTCCCTAACCAACCTGAACTGTCTTGAGCTTCATATCCTCTATTTACAACTTTGTTTACAGTTTTCCACAATAACGCTATTTAGCATTAGTTCTTACTTTATCCATGAACTCTGCCCAACCCTGGTAGTGCAGATCCTGGCATCTGGGAGGCTAACCCAGGAGGATCACAAATCTGAGGCTAGCTTAGACTATAAGGTGAGCAGTGGGTCAGCCTGGAAAATTTGGTGAGACCCTGTCTAAAAATGAAAACAGACAAGAGGACTGGTGACAACGCTTAGTGACAGAGTACATGCAAGACATTCACAGGCCCATTTTAAATCAAACAAACCAAGCTGGCTTTTAGAGTAAAAATCATATAATGTTCTTCAGTTTTTTGACCAAAATCAAAGGAACACACACATTCATCAAAATTAAAGCTATTTATAGAGTCCTCACAAATTTGCACCTTTTTTATTTCTTTGGTTGCACAATATAAATTCTGATGTCTGACGTTCACCATGGCAAAGGCAAGCTGTTATTAGCACTGACACCCTGTCACCTCTAGACTGCAGCAGACACTGGAGCAACCACAGTTCTATCAGGGAAAGCAATATCCTTAGCCCAAAATCCCTGAGCAGTTAGGAATGAGCACTGACTGTGTTCAAACAGAGGAGAGTAACAAAAATGTCGGAAAGGGAGGGAATTCCAGAAAAGCATTCTCAGTGGACAGACTCACAGAGCAGTCCCTGGTACATTTTATCTTTGCCTCTCTATTCAGTTCTGTGTGAAGCCAGGATGCAATTGGACATAGGGACACAAGACACCGCCATCCTTCAGGGACCATAAAGCCACATGCTAAAGAAGAGATGTGGAGCTTAAGTCTCCAGTGACATCCCATCAAATCAGCCCAACACTGACCATCTCAGGGTGTTTCCTACATTGGTGTTGGGGAAGCAGGCAAAAAACAAAAAATAGAAAGCCAATTATAAGTCACTGTGCATGAACCTATCTCATGGCCAAATGTCATCCCAACTAGAAGGCTCTTTGAGAACTCCATACACATAGAAAATATCTCTAGGCTTATTATATATTCAGGCTGTTTTCCAAGTTGAAGCCTTGCTAGGAACATTCCAGATAATAGTTCTCTGGTGGAATTGCCGTCACTCCACCACATAACAGCTAAGCTCAGAAATGGCTCCTTATGTGATTTGTTCTGCTAAAAGGATGAGGAAATAGCTTTCAAAAGCCCCCACATCCCTGGGCCAACCAGAGTCTCCACTCCTGACCACGTTCCTCATCCAATCTGGGTTTTAGGGTTAATACTGGAATACACCGACTTATCACTCAACTCCAGAGTGTGCCTACAAACACCTCCCCATATGCTACAATCCAGATGTCTGAAGTAGCCTCGGTCCACACAATGCTTCTAATCTGAAGTGTAACATAGTAAATGCTTTAACAAACTGGATCCCACAACCCACTTAAAACAAACAAACAAACAAACAAAAAAACCCTAAACTGCCATTTACATGTTTATTGTAGGGAGTTCTATACAAAAAAGAACAGAAATAATCAAAACTGCTTTCAACAAAAATTTGTCTTTTCTATGCTTCAGACACACATGAATGAATACCAATACGGTTGGTCTCTGTTTCAGGGCACTCTGGGAATACACCAGAGTCAAGGAAAAGCATTCAGCCAGTAGTATTTATAAAGTAAAAGTGCATGCAAACAAATGTCTCTAAGACCTTCATTGTTAAAATGCAGACGGTATGTGCATCTATAACTGCAGACACCACACTGTGTGAATGACTCTGAATTGCTACAATGCAAACGGAACCACAGGAGGGCACTGCAATAAACCAGTGCAACTGTAAGTCATTTGAGAACTTTTCTAAAGGGCTCCGCTCTTCTGTTTCACCCTCTTCCTGCTATCCCCAAGCTCATGTCTGTTTCTGCACTAGTCTGAGAACCCTGCTCTGTCTGAGAACCAAGTCTGTTAGTAAGCATCCATCTCAAAGCCCACTCACTTGCCCTCTGCACATCTGTACATGCGCTCCTCTTCTCCCTCCTGCTGTCACCCCACTTCTCCTCACCCGTGGGCCACTGCACTAGTCCAACAGTCTACTCTTCTCCCACCCAAACCCACCTGAGCACCTCTGTAAAACCCCTCCCCCTCTATTTCACCCTGCCCTTCCTCACTCAGGATGTCCTCACAGGTAACCCACACCCCAGCTGCCCTTCCCTCTACCAGCAGACTAGGATCTGTTCTCCCACCAACCCAGCTCAATAGAAACACATGTCTTACCATGTAACATATAATGCACATTGAAGTCTGTCTTCTCTCAAATCCTAGCTCAGTTCTGCCTGATAATAGGACCTGTTCATTTACTATTTTATGCTGTTGGTTTAAAGAGTCCCACTTCCTCAAGTGTTATGAACAAACAAATAAAAATGGTGTCTAGTCATTGTGTGCCCAGTCATGGAAATCTAAAAGTCGACACAGTTTTGAGCCCAAGACAATACTGTGGCTCTGTCGATGAAAAGGGAATACTTTTTCTTTGCATGTAATTTTAAGTCCCAGGGCTGTGCCTGTTCTTCTCTTGTACCCAGCTTGGTATTAAGCACACAGTAGGGATTCAATACATAGTAATGGGCTAGACTAAGAACATATTTAATGTCTCTAACATTTAATAGGTACACCTCATATTCTGAACAATTTGGTCCTTTCATGCTCTTAGTGATTCATGCTTTGAAATAAATGAGTCCTGGATGGTACTGCCAAGCCGACAGGCCTGACAACCGAAGTTTGGCCCCTAGGACTTCACTGATAGGGATATTTGTATTGACTGCTGTCTTAACAGTAGCAAGGGTACCACTGGTGGCACTGCTCCCTTAAGGAACCAGTGCCAGGAAAGGCTCAGTGATCCCCAGGAGGCTGAGCCTTGTCACTGACGCTCTTGATCTGCATGCTAGCAAGTCATCAGGCTTTACCAGGAAATTTAGAGTCAAGCAGACCTGAGATCAGAGCCCAGCACTACTTATTGACGACATGACCTTGGCTGAGACGGGTAGATCACCTTACTTCCTTAAACCACGGAATGGGACAATATTACCTAATTTACACAGTCCTACCAACCAGGTTAGATGATGACTCTAAGGGGCACGGCAGACAGTGACACATGCTACATGAAACAGCAAAGCTTCTCCTTTTGTGAGCATTTGTTTGAAATATCTTTAAGTTTGGCAAATGTGCAGTTCAGAAAAGTGTTATTGTTCTAATGCTATCATGAAAAACAGCTCTTCTGTCTCACTGAATTGTAAGCATATGATATGGTAGCACAAACAGCTAATTGCTTATACCATCTCCATTCTTTACTACTTAGTAATAAAACGCTCCGTTTAAAAAACATTGGGTCTATGACTGTGCAACATCAGATATTTTAGTCAAATATAAATAATATATACAGAAATGTGATGTATAGCTTCCAGAAGTTTCTTTAGAAACACACTAGGCAAACATGTCCCACCTTCCACGCTTGCCTTTTACCTGTCCCTGGAAGTAGGATGTGGTGGCTGTCACTCTGGACAATGGAGAACCTCTGGGCTGTCCTGATGATGGCAAAGTGCTGGCTTGGGACGAGGCTGAGAGCCATGGCAGGTGGAGCCCTATATCGATCCCAAATGCCTCTTATCCTGTTTAGCTTTTAAGAAGTAGTAGATACTGCCCTTGTGACAACAGATGAACTTGGAAGACACTGCACTAAAATGAAATACGTCAAACAGACAAGCACTGCATGACCTGCCATTTGAAGTGAAACAGCAAAGTCAAACTCGGGCTAGAAGATAGCTCCCTGGGTAAAATGTTTGCTTCACAAGCCTAAGGACCTAATTTTGAATCTCTAGCATAAGCCAGATGGGGCAGTATCTACTTGTTATCACAAAGTTTAGAAGCTTGGAAGCAGGACATGGGAGGTTCCTGGGGGCTAGCTCACCAGCGAGTTCAGCCAACTGCTAAGCTTCAGGTTCAGTGAATGTGCTAATTAGAATAGGTATGGCCTCCATGTGTGTTTGAACGTTGGGTCCACACGGAGTGGCATTATTAGGAGGTGTGGCCTTGTTAAAAATAGGTGTGGTCTTGTTGGAGAAAATGAGTCACTGTGGGAGTGAGCTTTGAGGTCTCCAATGCTCAAGCTACATACAGATATAATCTCCTCCTTGCTGCCTGAAGATAAAGATGTAGACCTCTCAGTTCCCTCTCTAGCACCATGTCTGCCTGTGTGCTCTCAAGCTTCCCATGATGATGATAAAGGAATGAACTCCTGAAGCTGTAAGCCAGCCCCAATTAATGTTATCCTTTGTAAGACTTGCCTTGTTCATGGTGTCTGTTCACAGCAACAGAACCCTAATTAAGACAATGAGAGACCCTGCTTCAGGTAAGAGGAAGACACCCAAGTTAAGCTCTGGCCTCCATAACACATATGCATTTGTGTGCACATGTGCACACACATCAGACTCATAAAAGCAGAGGACAAAACAGTGGTTCTTAGGGATGAAGATGCA
This sequence comes from Uromys caudimaculatus, assembly GCA_028551405.1. Taxonomy (NCBI): domain Eukaryota; kingdom Metazoa; phylum Chordata; class Mammalia; order Rodentia; family Muridae; genus Uromys; species Uromys caudimaculatus. The sequence goes on from CM052719.1 coordinate 33,615,531, forward strand.
GGAGAGCTGGGTGCAGACAAGAATCCAGTTGTACTGGGTAAGTAAACTGTGGGATGCTGAGGCACAACACGTGATGATTCCTGTCATTAATACTGCACGGCAGACTCAACAACCCATGCTATGCTAACGGACTCAAGCCCATGTGCTCTCACCACAAAAAATCCACTCTAACAATGTGAACTGATGGATGCTCGTGAGCTTGTGGTGACACTCACTCATCACTGAGCATGCTAATTGCGCTGTATACCTTTACATCCAGAAATGTTACTTGTCAAGTGTCCCGTAAAGCTGGGAGGCAGCTCTATACTTTGAAAGTCATCATCATCTGGCTGCGTTTCTTGGATTTTGAGTTGAATCTAATCCTATCTACTAATAACTTATCCACATAGTCAAAGCAGTGACTCTCAGTCACAGGCAACATTGCGTACCCAGGATCACTTGGCAATGCCGCAGACAGTTTCAGATGTTATAGCTGATCCAATGAGATTCAGTCAGGCATGTTGCTAAATATCTGACTACACAGGACAACCCCCACCTTGTGTATGTTCTAGCCCCAAATGAAGACTAGGTTAAACAAACCTACCTGAAAAGTCAGTAATAAAGATGCCTTTGTTCCAGCACAATAAATATGGTAAAAAGAAGACATGCCCAGACAATAGACACAAGCCAGAGTCATCAGAGAGGAGGAAGCCTCAGGTGAGAAAATGCCTCCATAAGATCAGGCTGTAGGCAAGCCTGTAGGGCATTTTCTTAATTAATGGCTGATGTAGGAGGCCCAGCTCATTGTGGGTGGGGCCATCCCTAGGAGTGGTCTTGGGTTCTATAAAAAACAGGCTGAGTGGCAGGACCAGGGAGGATAGGAACACAACCCACTCATAAAACTTTCAATCCAGAATTTGTCCTATCTAAAAGAAATGCAGGGACAAAGATGGAAAAAGAGACCGAAGGAAGGACCAACCAATAACTGGCCCAACTTGAAGCTCATCCCATGGGCAAGCACCAATCCTTGACATTATTAATAATACTCTGGTATGCTTGCAGACAGGAGCCTAGCATAGCTGTCCTCTGAGCAACTCTACCCAGCAGTGGACTGAAACAGATGCAGTTACCCACAGCCAAACATTAGACAGAGGTCAGGGACATGTATGGAAGACTTGGGGGAAGGATTGAAGGCCCTGAAGGGAATGAGAACCCCACAGGAAGACCAACACAGACAACAAATCTGGACCCTTGGGAGCTCTCAAGAGTCTGAGCCACCAACCGAAGAACATACATGAGCTGGAACACAGCCCCAGGCACCTATGTAGCAGACAGACAGCTCAGTCTTCATGGCTGCCTTGTCTGGCCTCAGTGGGAAAGGAGGCACCTAATGTGGCAGAGATTTGATGTGCCAGGGTTAGGGAATACCTTGGGGGGGGGGGTCCTACCCTCTCAGAGGAAAAGGGGAGAGGGGAGGGAAGAGGGAACTGTCTGAGGAGAGGGACTTGGAGGGGAGCAGCAATTTGGATATTAGTTAATTAATTAATTTTATAAAACAGACTGAGCAAGTCATGCAGAGCAAGCCAGTAACAGTAACCAGCTGCATCAGCACCTGCCTCCAGGTCTCTTTCTCCAGGTCCCTGCCTGCCTCCAGGTCCCTGCCTCCAGGTCCCTGCCTGCCTGCCTCCAGGTAGCTGCCTGCCTCCAGGTCCCTGCCTGCCTCCAGGTCTCTGCCTGCCTCCAGGTCCCTGCCTCCAGGTCCCTGCCTGCCTCCAGGTCCCTGCCTCCAGGTCCCTGCCTCCAGGTCTCTGCCTGCCTCCAGGTCCCTGCCTGCCTCCAGGTCCCTGCCTGCCTCCAGGTCCTGCCTGCCTCCAGGTCCCTGCCTGCCTCCAGGTCCCTGCCTGCCTCCAGGTCCCTGCCTGTCTCCAGGTCCCTGCCTGCCTCCAGGTCCCTGCCTGCCTCCAGGTCCCTGCCTGCCTCCAGGTCCCTGTCTGCCTCCAGGTCCCTGCCTGCCTCCAGGTCCCTGC
>CM052719.1:33618036-33717823 GCA_028551405.1 Uromys caudimaculatus
TGCCTGCCTCCAGGTTCCTGCCTCCAGGTCTCTGCCTGCCTCCAGGTCCCTGTCTGCCTCCAGGTCCCTGCCTGCCTCCAGGTCCCTGTCTGCCTCCAGGTCCCTGCCTGCCTCCAGGTCCCTGCCTCCAGGTCCCTGCCTGCCTCCAGGTCCCTGCCTGTCTCCAGGTCCCTGCCTCCAGGTCCCTGTATCCAGGTCCCTGCCTCCAGGTCCCTGCCTGCCTCCAGGTCCCTGCCTCCAGGTCCCTGCCTGCCTCCAGGTTCCCGCCTCCAGGTTCCTGCCTCCAGGTCCTGCCTCCAGGTCATGCCTGCCTCCAGGTTCCTGCCTCCAGGTCTCTGCCTGCCTCCAGGTCCCTGTCTGCCGCCAGGTCCCTGCCTGCCTCCAGGTCCCTGCCTCCAGGTCCCTGCCTCCAGGTCCCTGCCTGCCTCCAGGTCCCTGCCTGCCTCCAGGTCCCTGCCTCCAGGTCCCTGCCTGCCTCCAGGTCCCTGCCTCCAGGTCCCTGTCTCCAGGTTCCTGCCTCCAGGTTCCTGCCTCCAGGTTCCTGCCCTGTGTGAGTTCCTGTCCTGCCTTCCATTCATGACAAACTGTGATGTGAAGTGTAAGCTGATTAAACCCTTCCCCAACCCCACCCCCCCAGCTGCTTTGGTCATGGTGTTTCATCACAGCAACAATGGCCCTAACTAAGAAAATTTGTACCTTGACAGAGTTGTCATACACCCAAACTGTTTTCAAGGGATTGGGGTTCAGAGTCACATACTATGATGTCTAGCCAAGACTTCAGATTGGCAGCACGTGGGAAAATAGGCTATGTAAAAAGAGATGATCAATAGGAGTGCAGTTACTGGGGAGCTTTCTAAAATGCTCCTGTCCCATTCCTCTCCATTGTTAGTTAAATAGAAAAGAGGAGAAGACCGTGTGGCTTGTTCTCCAGAGGATGGTGCTGCGGGGCAGAGGCTGGATTCTGAAGTCCTAGAGCTTCACCAATGGGCTAATGTAGTGGGGAGTCACTAGGAGATGGGACTTGGTTGAGGGAAGTGGGTCACCAAGGTCATGCTGCTGAAGAACACAGCTTGTTCCTGGCCCTCTACTCACTGTTTCCTGTCTGCCATGAGGTGAGTAGCTTAGCTCCACCATATGCTCTGTGCCCTAATGTTCTGCCTCACCAGGCATTGCTGGAAGCAACAGAGCCAAAGGACCATTGACTAAAATTGAAGCAAAACCAATCTTTCCTCCTTTAAACTGCATATTTCAAGCACTGTTCTGTCCCAGCAACAAGAGCCAAAGCAACTACACAAATTCCTGGCATAAAGCCTGGGTATCTGCAATTTTCTGTTGAGGAACAAATATATTTCATTAGAGTACATTCTACAAATTCCCTGGAGAATTACCAATACAGACAGCACTGGACACTGTCCAGGAGTACAATCTGTCTTTTCCCTTACTGAAGGTTAAGGGCAGAACCTCTCACTTCTCCCTTACCGTGTACTTGGACTCCAGTTTATCTTCAAATTACAGGAATATTCAGTTGCTTCCCTGGTATGATCCTGATTATTGAGTTTCCCTGAACTCTGAGCTCTGTGGTTTCCTGGACAGTGGCATCTCACCACTGACACCAGCAATGCACCTGCACTCTGAGCTCTGGTTTGGTTTCCTGGACAGTGGCATCACACCACTGACACCAGCAGTGGGAAACCAATGCATTTGTTTCCTAGTATCCTGCAGCTGAGACGCAATTCACATGCTTGCTTCCTGTAGTTAGCAGAACTGGTCGTTACTTCCAGAAAACTGCAAAAAGTTCACAGTCTAGCTCCAGTCTGAGCACAGCAACATCACGTCAGATTTCTGGATCCTCGAGGACATAGAAAGGAAGCCGCTCTAAGAACAGAGGGGTTTTAGTAAAGCTCACATGGGTCTGGAATATAGCCAGCATTAAAGGTCACTAGTTCAGTGACCTGGAAAGAAGTGTTTCTAGCTCTAATAACTTCATGGGGATATCCTAATAACACCCTGGAAGCATCTTATACTGACACAGAAAACAACCAAATTATTCCCAAACTATAAATACCATCCTCAAGGGGTTTACTTCATCTTTTAAATGCATTCAGCCTAAAAGAATCAAATGACTTTATTTCCTTCAGAAAATATGCATCATCTCCCAAATATGTGATATATAAAACTAAATGATTTCATCAGCTGCTTAGCCTAAATAGAGTGCACTCCTTGCCTGAGGTAGCGTTCTTTAGTCTGGATGAGAGTAGTCTTTATACAGTGGGCTAAACACTAATAAAGTCAGACAGCAGAGTGCTCTAATGTACCAGAAAGACTGCTGAAGAGTTCCTATTATGATCAAAGAGAGCAGATCCATTAGAGTTTGCAGGTCAGTAAGTCTCAGCACTGGCAACTAGACAAGCATCTAATGAACAGCGATTTGGACAGTTGGCAACAGGGAGCAGACCTGCTCCTTATGCAGGGAGAAATTTTATATCAAATGGTAATTAAACAAGTAGAAAGATTATGTGTATGATATTATGCACATTTTGAAGCAAAGGGAGAAGTCACTGCTCTGGCAGTCATCGTGGGGGGTCTTTGCAGATCAGCTGTACATGACGCAGAGAGTAAAGGTTAGTCACTGCTCTGTTCCTAGGATAAGCTTAATTCCTCATAGATAGAAGATACCCCAGCACATGTCAGACAGGACTGACTGAAATCCTGTGCTATAAAGCCCAGAGAGCTATGTCTTAGTGCCAGCACGTGCCTGGGATATTGGGTATGTTTCACAGACATTCTAAAGGTAACTCTTGATGCATACAACTATCATTAAGAAAAATGCCTGCAACAGTATTTTCTCCCATCATTCTTTGCCAAGCTTGCTGAAGGGACTAGAAACTATTCTGGATTCCCATGCCTCCACAGTGGATATTTCAGTCTTCAAGGAAAGAAAAAAAAAACAAAATGATTTTTAATTAATTTAATTAATTTTTGCTTTCCTGGTGTCCCATTAGTTTGGGTATGTTGTACCTTCATTTTCACTGAGTTCTAGAATGTCTCTAATTTCTTTCTTTATTTCTTCCCTGATCCAGTGATCATTGAGTAGAGAGTGGATCAGTTTTCATGTATTTGCAGGCTTTCTGTTGTTTCTGTTATTGAAGTCTAGCTTTAATCCATGGTGATCTGGTAAGATGCATGGGGTTATTTCAATCTTCTTGTATCTGTTGAAGTTTGCTTCGTGACCAATTATGTGGTCAATTTTGGAGAAGGTTCTGTAACGTGCTGAGAAGAAGGTATATTCTTTTGTCTTTGGGTGAAAGGTTTTTAGACATCTGTTAGGTCCATTTGAATCATAATCTCTGTTAGTGTTACTATTTCTGTTTAGTTTCTGTCTCAATGACCTGCCCATTGGTAAGAGTGGAGTGTTAAGGTCTCCCACTATTAATGTGTGGGGTCTGATGTGTGATTTAAGCCTTAGTAATGCTTCTTTTACAAATGTGGATGCCCTTGCATTTGGGGCATAGATGCTGAGAATTGAGATGTTCTCTTGGTGTATTTTTCCTTCAGTGAGTATGAATTGTCCTTCCCTATATCATTTGATTACTTTTTGTTGTAAGTCTATTTTATTAGCTATCAGAATAACTACTTCAGCTTGTGTTTAGGTCCATTTCCTTGAAAACCCTTTTTCCAGCCCTTTATGCTGAGATAATGACTATATTTGTTGCTGAGATGTGTTTCTTGTATACAGAAAGATAGACTCTGTTTCTGCATCCATTCTGTTAGCCTATGTCTTTTGACTAGGGAATTGGGTCCATTGATATTGAGAAATATTAATTACTAATGATTTTGTTATTTCCTTTATTTTGATGTTGGTGTTGGTTGAGTGTGTGTTTCTCTTCTATTGATTTTAATGGTGTGAAATTATTTCTTGTTTCTTAAGTATACTTAGCCTCATTGGGTTGGTGTTTTCCTTCTGGTAAGCCCCTATAGGGCTGGTCCAGGCCCTTCTAGCTTTTAGAATCATAGGTGAGAAATCGGGTATAAATCTGATAGATCTGCCTTTATATGTTACTTGGTCTTTTCCCCTTGCTGCTTTTTAAATTCTTTCTTTGTTCTGTATATTACTGTTTTGATTATTATGTAACAGAAGAATTTTCTTTCCTGCTCCAATCTATTTGGTGTTCTGTAAGCTTCATGTACCTTTATAGGCATCTCTATACATAAGTAACCCCAAAAATTCTACCAGAGAACTCCGACAGCTAATAAACACTTTCAGCAAAGTGGCTGGATACAAAATTAACTCAAAGAAATCAGTAGCTGTTCTCTACACAAGCAATAAATGGGCTGAGAAAGAAGTTAGGGAAACAGTACCCTTCAGAATAGCCACAAATAATGTAAGATACCTTGGTGTGACTCTAACCAAGCAAGTGAAAGAACTGTGTGACTAGAACTCAAGTCCCTGAAGAAAGAAATTGAGGAAGTATCAGATGGAAAGATCTCCCATGCTCAGTAGGATTAATAAAATGAAAATGTCTATCTTACCAAAAGCAATCTACAGATTCGAGGCAATCTCCATCAAAATTTCAACACAACTCTTCACAGATCTTGAAAGAACAATTCTTAACTTCATATGGAAAAACAAAAAACCCAGAATAGCCAAAACAATCCTGAACAATAAAAGAACTTCTGGAGGTATCACCATCCCTGACCTAAAGCTGTACTACAGATATCAATAGTAAAAGAAACTGCATGGTATTCATATAGGAACAGACAGGTGGATCAATGGAATTGAATCAATGACCCAGAAATAAACCCACATACCTACAGACACTTGACTTTTGACAAAGAAGCCAAAACCATACAATGGAACAGGGAGAGCATTTTTAATAAATGGTGCTGGTCTAACTGGATGCCTGTATGAAGAATACAAATAGATCCATATTTATCACCTTGCACAAAACTCGAATCCAAATGGATCAAAGACCTCAATGTAAAACCAGACACACTGAATCTAACAGAAGAGAAATTGGATATACGCCTGCTTTTGTGTCAACTTGACACAAGCTGGAGTTATCACAGAGAAAGGAGTTTCAGTTGAGAAAATGCCTCCATGAGATCCAGCTGTAATTTTCTCAATTAGTGACCAAGGGGGGAGGGCCCCTTGTGGGTGGTACCATCTGTGGGCTGGTAGTCTTGGGCTCTGTAAGAAAGCCAGCTGAGCAAGCCAGTAAGAAACATCCCTCCATGACCTCTGCATCAGCTCCTGCTCCCTGACCTGCTTGAGTTCCAGTCCTGACTTCCTCTGGTGATGAACAGCAGTGTGGAAGTGTAAGCCGAATAAACCCTTTCCTCCCCAGCTTGCTTCTTGGTCATGATGTTTGTGCAGGAATAGAAACCCTGAATGAGACAGTGGGAAATAGCATTGAATGCATTGGTACAGGAGAAAATTTCCTTAACAGCATACCAATGACTCAGACACTAAGGTCAAGAATTAATAAATGGGACCTCATGAAACTGAAAAGCTTCTGTAAGGTAAAGGACACTGTCAATAAGGACAAACCTGCAACCTACAGATCGGGAAAAAGATCTTTACTAACTCAACATATGACAGAGGGCTAATATCCAAAATATATAAAGAACTCAACAAGTTAGACTCCAAAAAAACAAATAACTCATCAAAACATTGTGTACAGAGCTAAACAGAAAATTCTCAACAGAGGAATCTCAAATTGCTTAGAAGCACTTAAAGAAATGTTCAACATCCTTAGTCATCAGGGAAATGCAAGCCAAAAGACCCTGAGATTCCACCTTACATCAATCAGAATGGCTAAGATCAAACCCTCAAGTGACAGCACATGCTGGTGAGGATGTGGAGAAAGGGTAACACTCCTCCATCACTGGTAGGATTGCAAACTTACACAACCACTCTGGAAATCAATATGGTGGCTTCTCAGAAAATTAGAAACAGTTCTACCTGAAGACCCACCTATACCAACCACTCCTGGGCATATACCCAAAAGATGCTCTACCATACCACAAGGACATGTACTCCACTATGTTCATAGCAGCTTTATTCATAATAGCCTGAAAGTGGAAGAAACCCAGATGTCGCTCAACCAAAGAATGGATACAGAAACTGTGATACATTTACAGGATAGAATACTGTTGAGCTATTAAAAAACAAGGACATCCCTTCTGGTTTTTATCTGCACTGGGAGCTGATCCTGTGCCACAGCTCTTCATACCCAAATTCCACCCAGAGAGAACTGATCTCCCAGGAGTACGGACACAGAGGCATGAAGGAGGGACAAGCCACAATCAGAGACAGCAAGAGCAGCTAAAACCAGAGATAACCAGATGGCAAGAGGCAGGGGCAAGAACATAAGCAACAGAACCAAGGCTACTTGGCATCATCAGAAACCCCCCTACAACAGTGAGCCCTGCTGCCCAAACACACCAGAAAAGCAAGACTTTGATTTAAAATAACATCTCATGATAATGATAGAGGATTTTAAGAAGGAAATTAAATAACTCCCTTAAAGAAATACAGAAGAATACAGGTAAACAAGGTAGAAGCCCTTAAAGAGGAAACACAAAAATCCCTTAAAGAATTACAGGGAAACACAACCAAACAGGTGAAGGAATTGAACAAAACCATCCAGGATCTAAAAATGGAAACAGAAACAATAAAGAAATCACAAAGGGAGACAACCAGGGAGATTGAAAACCTAGGAAAGAGATCAGGAGTCATTGATGTAAGCATCACCAACAGAATACAAGAGATAGAAGAGAGAATCTCAGGTACAGAAGATACCATAGAAAACACTGACACAACAGTCAAAGAAAATGCAAAATGCAAAAAGTTCCTAACACAAAACATCCAGGAAATCCAGAACACAATGAGAAGACCAAACCTAAGGATAATAGGCATAGAAGAGAGTGAAGATTTCCAACTTAAAGGGCCAGTAAATATCTTCAACAAAATCATAGAAGAAAACTTCCCTAACCTAAAGAAAGAGATGAACATAAGCATTCAAGAAGCCTACAGAACTCCAAATAGATTAGACCAGAAAAGAAATTCCTTCTGCCACATAATAATCAAAACACCAAATACACAAAACAAAGGAAAAATATTAAAAGCGTAAGAAAAAAATATCAAGTAACATATAAAGGCAGACCTATCAGAATTACACCAGACTTCTCACCAGAGACTATGAAAGCTAGAAGATCCTGGGCAGATGTCATACAGACCCTGACACAAATGCCAGCCCAGGCTCTTATACCCAGCAAAACTCTCAATTACCATAGACGGAGAAAACAAGATATTCCATGACAAAACCAAATGTACACAATATCTTTTCACAAATCCAACCCTACAAAGGATAATGGATGGAAAATGCCAACACAAGGAGGAAAACTGCACCCTAGAAAAAGCAAGAAAGTAATCTTCTTTCAACAAACCCAAAAGAAGATAGCTATATAAACATAAAATAACATTGAAAATAACAGGAAGCAACAATCACTATTTATTAATATCTCTTAACATCAATGGACTCAATTCCCGAATAAAAAGACACAGACTAACAGACTGGATACTAAACAAGACCCAGCATTTTGCTGCATACAGGAAACACAACTCAGTATCAAAGACAGACACTACCTCAGAATAAAGGGCTGCAAAACAATTTTCCAAGCAAATGGTCCCAACAAACAAGCTGGAGTAGCCATTCTAATATCAAATAAAATCAACTTTCAACCAAAAGTTATCAAAAAGGATAAGGAAGGACACTTCATATTCATCAAAGGAAAAATCTACCAAGAACTCTCAATTCTGAATATCTATGCTCCGAATGCAAGGGCACCCACATTCATAAAAGAAACTTTACTAAAGCTTAAAACATACATTGCATCTCACACAATAATAGTGGGAGACTTCAACACCCCATTATCATCAATGGACAGATCATGGAAACACAAACTAAACAGAGACACAGTGAAACTAACAGATGTTATGGACCAAATGGATTTAACAGTAATCTATAGAACATTTCATCCCAAAACAAAAGAATATACCTTCTTCTCAGCACCTCATGGTACCTTCTCCAAAACTGACCACACAATCAGACACAAAACAGACCTCAACAGATACAAGAAGACTGAAATAATCCCATGCATCCTATCAGATCACCACAGACTAAGGCTGGTCTTCAATAGCAACAAAAATAACAGAAAGCCCACATACACATGGAAGCTGAACAAGGCTCTACTCAATGATAACTTGGTCAAAGAAGAAATAAAAAAAAGAAATTAAAGACTTTAGAATTTAATGAAAATGAAGGCACAACATACCAAAACTTATGGGATACAATGGAAGCAGTGCTAAGAGGAAAACTCGTAGCTCTGAGTGCCTCCAAAAAGAAACTGGAGAGAGCATACGCTAGCAGCTTAACAGCACAACTGAAAGCTCTAGAACAAAAAAGAAGCAAATACACCCAAGAGGAATAGATGGCAGGAAATAATCAAACTCAGGGCTGAAATCAACCAAGTAGAAACAAAAAGAACTATACAAAGAATCAACAAAATCAGGAGCTGGTTCTTTGAGGAAATCAACAAGATAGATAAACCCTTTGCCAGACTAACCAGAGGGCACAGAGATTGTATACAAATCAACAAAATCAGAAATGAAAAGGGGGATATAATAACAGAAACTGAGGAAATTAAAAAATTTATCAGATCCTACTACAAAAGCCTATATTCAACAAAACTGGAAAATCTGGATAAGATGGACAATTTTCTAGACAGATACCAGGTGCCAAAGTTAAATCAAGATCAGATAAACCATCTAAATAGTCCCATAACCCCTAAAGAAATAGAAGCAGTCATTAAAAGTCTCCCAACCAAAAAAAAAAAAGCCCAGGACCATTAGTGCAGAATTCTATCAGACCTTCAAAGAAGAGCTAATACCAATACTCTTCAAACTATTCCACAAAATAGAAACAGAAGGAACACTACCTAATTCATTCTATGAAGCCACAGTTATGCTGCGTATTTGCCCTTGGAGATGGAACAGTTTCTGTCTAATCAGGAACTTGTCACAATTTCCTTTCATAGAGGACTTCATAAGAGCTATTTTTCTACTTCTATCATGTTTAATGTCCCAAATAGATTTTAAAAACTGGTTGAATGCATATTACTTTTAGTTTCAGAAGATATCATGTATATTTAAGAGGCATTTAACTATTCTAAATTATTTTGATGAGTTAAAAATGTCAATACTGAGTTGTATATTTTAAAATAAATTTTATTAGTTTAATAAAAAAGAAAGAAAAAAAACCCAAGGACATTATGAATTTTGCAGGCAAATGGATGGAACTAGAAAATATTATCTTGAATTAGGTAACCCAGACCCAAGAGAATATACATGGTATATTCTCACTGGTACTCACTGGTAAGTAGATATTAGTCCAAGAGTTCAGAATACCTATGATACACCTCACAGACCCAAAGAAAGTAAACAAGAAGGAAGGTCTAAGTGAGGACGCATGAATCCCACTTAGAAGGGGGGAACAAAACAGTCATTGGAGAAAGAGGGAGGGAGGAACCTGGGTGGGAGACAAGAGGATGAAGGGAATGGCCGGGGCAGGAGCAGGCGTGCAGAGAGACAGAAGAGAAGCCTAGAGGGGCAGGAGAATGAATGGAAGTATGCAGCTGCTGGGGGCTGGGGGGGGGGGGGAACGGGACTCTCTAGAAGTCCCAGAGACCTAGGATGAGGGAAGCTCCCAAGTGTCAATAAGGGTGACCTTAGCAGAAATGCTTAATTGTGGGGATATGGAACCTGAAGAGGCCACTTCCAGTAGCCAGACAGAAATCCCAGTGGAGGGATGGGGACACCAACCTACCTAGAAAACTTTTGACTCAAAATTGTTCCTGTCTAAAAGAAAAGTAGGGACAAAGATGGAGCAAAAACTGAATGAATGGCCGACCAGTGACCAGCCCAACTTGAGACCCATGCCATGGGCAGGCACTAATCCCTCATACTATTAGTGATACTATATTGTGCTTGTAGACAGGAGCCTAGCATAGCAGCCCTCTGCGAGGCTCTACCCAGCAGCTAACTGAAACAGATGCAGATACTCACAGCCAAACACTGGACAGAGGCTGGGGACCCCTATGGATGAGTTAGGGGAAGGACTGAAGGCCTTCAAGGAGATGGCAACCTCATAGGAAGACCAACAGTGTCAACTAACCTGGGCCCCTGGGAGCTCCCAGAGACTGAGCCACCAGTCAAAGAGCACATATAAGCTGGCTCGAGGCCCCCAGCACATATGTAGCAGAGGGCTACCTTGTCTGGCTTCAGTCTGAGATGATGTACCTAATCCTGCAGAGACTTGATGTACCAGGGCAGGGGGATACTCAGCAGAGGGCTGCCCTCTCAGAGACAAAGGGAAGGAGAGATGGGGGGAAGAATTCTGCCAAGGGGAACTGGGAGGAGGCCATCATTTGGGATGTAAATAAATAATTTTTTAAAAAAGATTATTATTATCCCCAAGACCAAGATTAACCATGACATAGTTGGTAAGAACAAGGCATGTCTCTTAGGTAGTGCATTATGCAGATCAGATTATGTAGTACAGGCTATCTCAATGTTGATGCTCATTCAAAGGAAGGATGCATATCTAATACTTCTGAATAGTTCTGAAGTCTGATTTTTGGTTAATATTTTACTTTTTTATTTTTAAAATCATTAATAAAATAAAAATTGACCCAGTAGAGTTTCCTTTCCTTCCCATTATCATTTGGAAACATTAAAACAAAAGGGATATGGGGAAATGAGCCCAGAACTAGATGCTGCCAAATAATCACACTACACATGCAGTGCTGAGAGACTGCCAATCAACACTCCCCAACTCCTCCAAGCTGCAGTCCCTCGTAAGTGATGCCTGGATGGTTCCAGATGTGCTTTCTCAAAACCATTAGTGAGGAGGCCCTTTCCCCACTCCAGCTTCTTCATTTTCTAACACAAATGAAATCAATACAGTGTTCTACACTGCCATTTAAAACAAGAAAGGAAGGAAGAAAGAAGGGAAGAAGGGAGGGAGGGAGGAAGGGAGGGAGGGAGGGGAACACTCTCCTTCAAATGTCTTCCTGTGGCAGACATCTGAGCAGCTATGTAGATCCTTCTAATAGCTGAAGAGCTTTCAAGCTATTATTATCTAATTCTTAGGAAAACCTAATGCTTTTTTAAAAATTAATTCTAATTCCACTATTAAGGAGAAGCTGGACAAAGGCAGTTGTTACTAAATGAGAAAATTTATGAATTGCTTTTATTCCAGTTCCCCGAAAAGAACACTCACTAACTCCCAATCTCTCTCTCTCCCTCTCTCTCTCTCTCTCTCTCTCTCTCTCTCTCTCTCTCTCTCACTGTGTGTGTCTCTCTGTCTCTTTATCTCTCCCCCTCCCCTCTTTCTGTCTGTCCCATCTTCCTTCTCCCCTTCTCCCCCCCTCTCCCTCTCTGTCTCTCGCTGTGTGTCTCTCTGTATCTCTCGCTGTGTCTCTGTCTTTCTCTCACACACATACACCGCACGCACACACACACTTACACCAAGCACACACACACACACAACACACACACACACACACACACACACACACACACGCACACTCGCGAGGCCTAGCTAGACAAGGGACGGCAGTTGGTGTCTTTCTTGTGCTGTAGTTACAGGTGAAGTACCTGAGCTGCTTCAGGAACTCCACATCAGAGTTGCTGTTGATGAGCTTGATAAACTCCTCGTAAGAGGGAGCGTACGTGTAGGCTCTCTTGTGATGTTCACTCATCTGCTCTCTGTACTCCAACTGCGCGAGGAGCATCTGGTTAATGTAATCAGGGTTACTCAGCAACTCCACTACGGGCTTCAAGACTAGGGAAAGAAAAGAAAGTGCCACTGAAAAACAAATTCCCCTTTAAAGAAACAGATGCCAAATCATATACGTGAAAACGTACGTGGTAAACACTGTCCACGAGGATGGGGGAATCATCATCAGTGAGTGCTTTACCGTGTGTGTGTGTGTGTGTGTGTGTGTGTGTGTGTGTGTGTGTGTGTGTGTGTGTGTGTGTGTGTGTGTGTGTACACACGCACGCACACACACGGAGCTGCTTAGCCTTCTGGGTAAGTCAGTGTAGGCACATTCAGTGCTCATTTGAACACACAAGTGAAAAAAAATACCCCAAGGAAGCCTTCTGGAACTCATACTGCCAAGGGAACGCTCTGATCTTTCCTCCCTTTTTTGTGAGGTTCATTATGTTTTGACCAGTTTAATCTACAAAACAGATGAATGTCAATGTTCCCCCAACTGTTCAAAGCAGGCACTGGGGAAGAAGCTGTGTAGGTCAGGAATACCATCACAAACCCACCCTCATACATTTACAGTGCCCTTTTGTCTGTGGTTAGTAAACCAGCTAATGAGCACAAATAAGGAATTATTATTATTATTATTATTATTATTATTATATAAAGGAGGCGTTTAATTACTGTATTTCTCTTATTTAAGGGTCTTGGCTAGGGAACGTGTGTCTTAAGTCATTCCTCTTCCGCACATCTGCACCCACCCCCACGCCCTTACAGTGGATGTGCGTGTGCGTGGGAAACCAGAGGTCAACATCCAGGGTTCTCTATCACTCTTGGCCCAAATATTTTTTGGAGACAGGGTCTCTCTCTGAACCTGGAGCTCTATTTTGGTTGGCCTGGCTGGCCAGCTAGCCCTAGGATATGCTGTGTTTGTGCCCCAGCACTGGGGCTGATGACGTGTGCAGACATCTGGCTTTGACAACCGCGGTCCTCAGTCTTGTACAAGGTTTCAACCGCAGCCATCTCCCTGTCACTCTTTCATTTTTTACTCTCATTAAGTATTTAGCTGTATAAATAGCTTTTAAATGTTTCTTATTATGCCACAGAAAAGTACGTATTGTTTATTAAAAGTTCACAAAAGCAGCATTACCAATGAAACTTAAAGAAAAAATATAAGTAAACGCTGACGGAGTTTCTGTGCATATGTGTGGATGTTCTTTCCTTAATGGAGTTCTCCTGGCCTAG
Source organism: Uromys caudimaculatus (assembly GCA_028551405.1). Classification (NCBI taxonomy): domain Eukaryota; kingdom Metazoa; phylum Chordata; class Mammalia; order Rodentia; family Muridae; genus Uromys; species Uromys caudimaculatus. Next base: position 33,631,116 of record CM052719.1, read on the forward strand.
ATAACTCAGAAACTATTCCAAATGATGTGTCCCATACATGAAGAGTGGGTTTTTCCTATGTCAAAATTAATAGCATTAGCAATATAGATAAGAACTTTTAAATATAGATATAAACGTTTAAAACCATGTATGCCAAAGCCTTTATGTGATAATAAAATGTGAAATGTCTAAAATCCCTTACAACCCACGTGGTCTGCAATATATAAGATCAGCACAAACGTTGTATGAAATATAATCACATGGTATAGCACATTTATTTATACATTCATCACATTAGTGGTATTAATTTTGTAAGTCTACCTTTCATTGTGAGAATTTCTGCGAGCACTGTACGTAAGCTGAGAGACTGGATATCCTTTGAAGGGAGAAGGCAAAACACCAGAACCTGAGAACACGTTTGAAGGAATCTTACTTCATCGTGTGGGTCCTTCAAGCATGCATGCAACACAAAAGGCCTTGGCTGTTCTTCATGTCTGAAAGAATAAATAGATAGGTAGGTAGGTAGGTAGGTAGGTAGGTAGATAGATAGATAGATAGATAGATAGATAGATAGATAGATAGATAGATAGATAGATAGAGAAATGTTCAGAAACAATTATATATCATTAGGTAAAAAATATTCTAAATAAGCAACACATTGATTTGAATAACTACTGCCTCCTCAGAAGTTCCAGTAATCAATACTTTCCTTAAACGTGGATTGATCTGGAGAACCTGGGCTGGAGTGAATGTGAATGTGTGATGTCATCGTAAGTTTTTGTAAACATGGCACAATTAGAGTCACCCAGGAAGAGGGTACCTAAGGGAGGATTTGCCTCCATCAAACTGGCCTGCAGACATGTTTTTAGAGCATTTCTTTCCTTCCTTCCTTCCTTCCTTCCTTCCTTCCTTCCTTCCTTCCTTCCTTCCTTCTCTATTTTTAAAGTTACTTTTATTTTAGGTTTATGAATATTTTGCTTGCATATATGTCTGTGCACCACATGCATGCCTGGTACTCTAGAAGGTGAGAAAAGGGTGTTAGATACCCCGGAACTGAAGTTATAGATGGTTATGAGTCTCCATGAGCTGGGAATCAAAGCTGGGTCCTCTGGAAGAGCAACAAGGGCTCTTAACTGCTAAGCCATATCTCCAGTCTATGAGAGCAATTTCTTAATTAATAATTGATGAGGGAAGACCCAGCCTACTGTGTGCAGTGCCACCCCTGAGCAGGTGGTCCTGGGTGTATAAGACAGCAAATTGAACCAGCCTTGGAGAGCCAGCCAATTAAAATGTGTTCCTCCGTGGTCTTTGCTTCAGTTCCTGATTTGAGGTCTTTCTTGGGCTCCTTGCCTGACTTCCCTCAATAATGAACTGTGTTCAGAAAGTGTAAACCAAATAAACTCACTCCTCCAAGTGGCTTTTGGTCAGTGTTTACCACAGCAACAGAAAACAAGAAGGATGTGACCTCACTGTATTTCCAAAGGCAAGCATGACAACTACCTTGAGTAGTATCAAAGGTCATAAGAACTTCCAAATACTAGCAACAATTCAAAATGGTATGAGTATTTCTTTAACTAAACAACCTTTAAGTTTCCAGATGAATCTTATTTATTGTTTGTTTGATTGTGTTTGCTTATTTATTTGCCAGCCTGGAACTCCTTATGTAGATCAGGCTGGCCTCAAACTCAGAGATCCAATCTGCTTCTTCCTCCTGAGTGCTGAGAGTGAAGGTTGGATGTGAAAGTAAACAGGCTTTGACATCTGCCACCCATTTATCATAGGGACTGATCCACCCATTGATCACGGGGACTGATCCACCCATTTATCATAGGGACTGATCCACCCATTGATCACAGGGACTGATCCACCCATTTATCATAGGGACTGATCCACCCATTGATCACAGGGACTGATCCACCCATTTATCATAGGGACTGATCCACCCATTCATCACAGGGACTGATCGACCCATTGATCACAGGGACTGATCCACCCATTGATCACGGGGACTGATCCACCCATTGATCACAGGGACTGATCCACTCATTGATCACGGGGATTGATCCACCCATTGATCACGGGGACTGATCCACCCATTGATCACAGGGACTGATCCACCCATTGATCACGGGGACTGATCCACCCATTGATCATGGGGACTGATCCACCCATTGACCACGGATCCATTCATTGATCATGGGAACTGATTCAGCTGATGTGGCTGTCTAGGTAGATGGTCCTTTCTCCCTTACCACTCCATGCACATCCTGCATGAAGCTGTGCACCTGATTGAAGAGAATGACCTTCCCCAAATAGAGGAGAAATAGTCTGTCTTAAATGTGATTCATAGAGCCATTTTTAAAAAACTAATACAGCATAAATCGGTATCATGAGCCATTTTTTTTTGATGAAGAAATTGTAGGATAGTAAGTCTGGATTATTTCTATGGATAACAGGTCTGTTGCTTAATGCTCCCAAAGGTGATGGCAAGTTGCATCTGTGAGGCTCCCAGGTACTTTCCAGCCCAGGCCATGCATCCCTGTCAGCACTAAGGGCACTCCGGAACCACTATTTTGGAGGATCTGATTGAAGAGTAGTAGAAAGATCAGTCTAAATTTTTCTTTTCTGTAGCATCTTGGAATGGTAATTTTTCTACTATCTATTATTGCAGATAAGTGGCAAAGATTCTATAGTAACAAGAGGCCAATACTGAGCAAATACTCTTGAGTACAGAAAACAAATTAAGGTCTACACAGGAAATGAAACATGAAATGCATACTGGTATCTTTATGATTAATGCCTCTCAAGAGTACACTGTGACTTTTTACACTAGAGACTGGAATAACTGGAATATGTACACCAGAAAAAGAACAATTTCCTTCTTTGCCTGCTGTAATAACCTAGAAGAATTCTATCTGAATGTGTACAGCCAATGACATGAAGATTTTATCAATAAGGCTTTATATATGCACACCTCTACTGATGTTTATTTTTATTGATTTATTTTTGACAGTGTCTCTTGTAGCCCAGGTTAATCCTGAATTTGTTATGCAGCATTAGGATAACACTCAAGTCCTGATCCTCCTGCCTTTGTCTCCCAGTTTTGGGATTATGGATATGCACCAGTGTGCCCCATTTATAGGCTGCTTTTCAATCAAATGCAGGCTTCGTGCATCCTAGATATACATTCTGGTCTCCCTGCTGACTTTTTAAAAGGTTCCTGAAGGAAAACATGATGGTGCACTATATAAAACCAGTACTCAGAGACAGAGGCAAGAAGATCGGGAGTTCTGATCCAGTTTAGGCTGTAAGATCCTGTCTTTAAAAACACAAAACAGCCAACCAAGAAAAGATAATGCCAGGCCTTCAATCATGAGTTCAAGGCCTACAAGGGCCACAGAATGAAGTCAATGCCAGCCTTCATAACTTATTAAGATCCTCTTTCAAAAAAAAAAATTTTAAAGAAGGGAGTGGCCTGGGGCTGTAGCTCAGTAGTAAAGCATTTAACTAGTATGCTCAAGAGTCTGGGTGTGGTGTGACCCTGGGAGTCTCCCCTTCCTGGTACCTTCATTCATTTTAAACTATAGCAGGAGCTGCTATTCCCATACAGTAAACACTAAAATGCTAGTCCTTGGTCATCTCAAGTCCTGATATAGGTGATTTACTACCTTAAAATACCTATTTGGGGGGAGGACAGCCAAAAGAAAGCTTCTTTAGATTATACTGATCCTATGCATCAGCTAGGATCTGCGTAGTCATAAAAGTGTCACAGATTTCCCTCCTTCCTAACAGCTGAGTTAGGGAAAACTAAGAAAGCCAAATGCCAGACAGGGCTGGCCCAATCAGCTCACGTACAGGAACTCCTCCCACCTGACTCCTCTAGACTGTCCCTGCAAACTCTGCAGGACACTTCGGTAGGCATCAGTATTGTTTGTGAGCAGAGAGGGCTCACAAAGCATAGCCACTGTGGGTGAGCCAGCATCCACCCAGCCCTGCCTCTGGTGGTGTTGATCAGCCACTGCAGTTCCTACTGGTCACCTCTAGTTCTCACTCCTTGAATAGGGAAGAAGTCAGTACCTTTGATGTTTCACAGGTCCATCTGATCTGACCCTCCCACCTACACCAAGAGGTAGATATCACCACTACCATCATACAGGCAAGAAAATAAAGATCTGAATAAGTGCAGGTGAACAGGCACAGAAGTGATCAATGGGGGAAACAGTTCTTGTTCCCTCTGTCCACCTCTTGAGCCCATGCTACGCTACACTACAGTCAGAGATTGAAAAGAAAAGGGGGAAACACGTCAGAAGTAAAGAAAGCAAATATGTGAATAAAGACATTTCCTCAGATAAGATACCTGTGCTCCACAGGCACACAAAACAGATTGTAAGGAGATGGGAAAAATTTTAAAATGCTATTGAATTACAAGTATAAAGGCAATCATTTTTAGACTTTCTGAACCACGCTGAGACAAGACAGATGGGAAAAGGAAGAGGAAGCAGAGCAGGCGTTAAGTGTGTCTGGACTGGTTTACAGCAGACTGACAGGGTAGAGATCACCGGCTGACCAGAGCCTGCCTCCAACACTCGCGTAGTGGTCAGGCAAAGGATGCATTTCTTTTATTACTGCAATGAATTATTCTCCTGACAGTCACCAACTCAAGAATGTGCTTCCCAGGCCGCCCACATCATTCTGCAGCCCATAGAGACCTGGGCACCAGTGAGATTTATAGGACAAGAATGGTGTTACCCAGAGCTGCCAGACAGGCATGACACTACCCTGCATGTCGAATCTACACTCATTGGAGGCAGGCCTGACGGTGAGCTTCTTACAATGCGACATCAATAACAGTTTTCTCCAAAAAAAACCACCCAGATGAACAGTACTAGTAAGTAATTGGCATTCCTTCAAGTATCTGTAGCTATAGAGAATATGGGTAGAGATTTTTCTTCATTTTCTCCTCTACATTTTTATTACCAACTAAAGTAACAATGAATGGAAGACTGGGGCTGTGGCTCAGCTGTACAGTGGCTGCCTAGCCTGCACAAGGCCGTGGGGGTCACTACCCAGCACAACTAAACCGAGGTGGTGACACACACCTGTAACTCAGGAGGTGGAGGCAAGGGATCAGAAGTTCTGTGGCACAGTGACTTAGAGGCCAGTCTGGGATACAGGAAAAGACAAACAATGAAATAAACTGACAAACCCTCCAAGCCTGAAGAGTCAGTGCTTCTAACACAGACAGGACCCTGTCCTGTCCTCTCCGTCATTCTCAAGCCGTCCTTCCAACGTTGCTGACACCATCGTCTAACGCAGGGCTCAGAAAGCTGCCAACAGCCTCGGGAAAAACAGACTCATATGTTGAAATTAGATATCCATAAAACACTAGCTTTCTCTAAGCACGGGTCCTTTCTCCTAGACCCACTGTCCTTCTAACTGAGGTAAACACTTAAAACGCTGTCCTCTGTTAAGTGTAACCTCAGCACTCTGAAACAAGCCTGCCTGAGTCTCTGACAACTGTACTGGGCAGAGCCATAAAATACTTCTGAGGTGGGCGCCACAGCAAACTACATAATAATAAACGATAGTCAAGGCCTAAAGGAGGACACAAGCTACAGAGACCACAGGGTGGGGCCTAAGGATGCTCTGTTTCACTTTCTAACCACACACACCGTCTGCCAGAAGGTAGTTTCACAACACACAGGGTGTGCGAGACTCCCACTTGTTCCAAACACCCTTGAGGGGATCTGTGAGGCCAACTCCATATTCATTATTATTTATACTACCACAAAATGTCAAAATGTCATTTTTCTCTTTCACTCGCAAGTAATTTTCCAAAATCACTAGGGAGATTTTCTAAAGAGAACATGATGTGAACTTGTACTTGAAAAGCTTCTTGGCTTAAATATCTGATGTTGTTCTTAGAAGAGTGAACAAAATACTCACAGGAGGAAATATGGAGACAAAGTGTGGAGCAGAGACTGAAGGACAGGCCATCCAGAGACGGCCCCACCTGGGGATCCATCCCATACACAGCCACCGCCACCAAACCCAGACGTTCTTGTTCTTGTGGATGCAGGGAAGTGGTTGCTGATCGGAGCCTGATATGGCTGTCCCCTGAGAGGCTCAGGCAGAGCCTGACAAATACAGAGGCAGATGCTTGCAGCCAACCATTGGACTGAGCATGGGGTCCCAGAAGGAAGAGTCAGAGAAAGGTCTGAAGGAGCTGAGGGGGTTTGCAGCCCCACTGGGGGAGCAACAGTGTCAACAGGCCAGACTCTCCCCCTCACCCCGAGCTTCCAGGGACAGAACCACCAACCAAAGAGTACACATGGAAGGACTCATGGCTCCGGTTGCATATGAGGCAGAGGATGGCCTTGCTGGACATCAGTGGGAGAACCCTTGGTCCTGTGGGTGTTCGATGCCCCAGTGTAGGCGAATGCCAGGGCGGGAAGACTAGAGTGGGTAGGTGGGTGGGGGAGCACCCTCATAGAGGCAGGGGAAGGGGGTAGGATAGGGAGTTTCCCAAGGGGAGACCTGGAAAGGGGATAACATTTGAAATGTAAATAAAGAAAATATCCAATAAAAGAAAAAAATAAAAATAAAGATATATTGTATTATTAAAAAAATCTGATGTAAATATTGATGAATATAATGGATACAATAAGTGAGGCTGGCAAATATTTAACAATTAGTTCTCCACAGGACAAAATTCTGAGTGGAAGTATTTCCCCATTCCATAGTGTAAACGGCCAATTTCAAGGCAGCAATGTGATTTCACTGAGCTCAGTCGGAACTGTGAGGGGCTATGCAATCAGCTGTCACCTGCCAGTGCAGGGTGGCTATGGCACATCACTAGATGTGAACCACATGAGCAACAGCAGTTTGAAGTTTGGTAGCTTTTAAGGTTATAGGGCTATCCTCAGATAAAGAATTCTGAGAATCACAGTCCCGTGGTAATGTTCTTCAGACAGGCTGTGCCTAAGTAATAAGATGATAAAATTGAGTTAGTCTCAAATGACATTTAAATAAAAGTGTTACAGGAAAAACCCATCAGTTATCACAGCTAATGAGAGTACCATTTTATGAAAGTGAGGCACAACTGAAATGGACTCCTCACTGTGCACCACAGCTGGAACAGCTTGCAAAGCGGAGCAGCAAGAGAGAGACAGTGGGAAGGCAGTGGGAATGTAATGGCTTTGGATTTTGGCCTCCTCAGCCTGAGTCTGGTTGATCTGGGGAGAAAAGACAGCTCAGCAGGAGAAACTATGTGAGTGACAAGGGATAGCTGCCACTCTTAGCAACCAGTCCACTGCCAGGGCAGTGTCACCAGCCAGAACAGGGGCCATCATGTGATAAACTCAGTGCAGAGCTTCCAAGAGTGAGCTACCCACTGCTAATGAGAAAGCCAAGGCTGCAGATCCTGGAACTGAGCACAAGCAAAGTGCTACTCCAAACAACTGCACACCCCAACAGGCAGGGCTACTCATTTCTTTAGGACCACACTTTCTGTGTAAGTCACATGGGCCGGAATTCATCATCCTTGCACTCACTCGAGAGCATAGTACAATTTAAGGTTCTAACAAGCCAGGAAAACGATTTGTTCTTAGCATAGAAATAGCCCTGCTCAAGTCCTCCAAAGCCAGGTTTGCACCAAATAAGCACACACATACCTTTCTCAAAAAGAAACCAATTCTCTAATTAAGAGTCCATAAGTGCTAACAGTTTTCAGAACATCACTAGGTGTCAGAGAGATACAAATTAAAACTACATTGAGATTCTATCTCAACCTAGTCAGAATGGCAGTCACTAGAAAAACAGGTAACAAGAAATGCAAGCAGCAAGGGGAGACACAAGAGGGAACACTGACACAGAACCCATGGGAATATAAGCAAGTCAGTATGGGGGCTCCTCAGAAAACAAACATCAGAGCCCAGGATATGGCTCAGCAAGTAAAAGTGCTTGTCACACAAGCCTGCAGACCTAAGTGTACACACACGCACACACACAGTAAATAAATAAATAAAATCTTTTTTAAAAACTGACCTAAAATTAGATCTACCATGGGACCCAACTCCATGCCACTCTTAGCTGTACCCAAATGACCCAAGCCAGCACACAACACAAATACTTGCACACCACTGGTCTTTGCAACACTCCTGAAAACACCTAAGCTGTACTGCAGCTCATCTCACAATAGCTAAGAAATGGACTCAACCACAAAGTCTATCAGCTGATGAGTGGATAAGGAGACTGTGGTATATAGCACAACTGAATATTACTCAGCCATAAAAATAAATGAAATCTGAAGGTAAACGGATAGAATTAGAAAGCATTACATTGAGTGAGGTCGCTGCCCCAGAACGACAATGCTGTACGTCCCCTCTGGTATGTGGATCATACTCTGAACTGCTTGTTTTGTTAAGTTTAATCTGGAGTGCATGTGGAAACCAGGAAGATGAGAAATGGGCCCCTGGGGTGGGCATCTTAAGGGAAGGGGAAATGGTAAAATACAGGGGAAATGAGGGTAGAGAAGGGGATATGGAATGGTTCAAACATGGAAGCAAGTGGGAAATGGGGAGATGAGGCAGGTGGCTTAACCAACATGAAAGGTACGGAAAAAACTGCATAGAAACACAAGGGAAAACCAATTAGGGGAACTGCAAGAGCACTGGTGCTATGAGAAGTGTGGAGGCTATCCTCAGGCAGAGTTAGAGGAGAGAGGGGCCATGGAGGCCATCCTCAGAGTCAGGTTAGAGGAGAGGGGGCAGACTGGGCAGAGGGGATGGCAGGGGAGACTAAACTAAGGCCACACGGAGAAGCCTTAGGGAAATCCACCGGTCTCTAAGTATACTGAACATATGCCTTCTAAAGGAGAATGTGAATAGAAATGCCCTGCGCAAGTAGACAGTGCTGCTCCCAGAAGAGCCAGGTCATCAATGAAGACCTCAATGCCAGGGGTCCAGAGGCACTCAGAACAAGGTGGGCTACTGCCATTGCTTTTTGTTGCCTGGCATATGCAGGTGATAGGACACTACCACTGAAGCCAACATTCGCTTTGGAAGCAGGACATAAAGAAATGAACCTCCACCTGACTAGGAAACTCTCCCTGCTGACTTGCTTTCGGAGTGCTGGGAGGTGCTGTGCAGGCTGCTGGGAGAGAAAAGACATCAATGGTTACATCTAGCTGTGGGCCCTGCATGCTACAGTGCCTGACCTTCCAGGCAAGACGTACCCTGCTGTGATACTGACATGACAATTATGGGCACAACAAACTGCTTTCAGACTGGCTATGAGGTCTGCTCCACAGGAAGGCTTTGTGCCTGGTCCTGTAAACTTGGTCAGATGCCTAAGACTAGGGAAGTTACCGGTCTTGGGAACCCACCGCTGCTTTACTAAGTTGTCATGCTGTTAAACCACCTTCTAAATATTTGTTTACACCCACAGATTTGTGCTGCTCTCAACTTTGGTCATTGCAGTGACGGCTGATGCAGACTCATTTCTGGTCAAAATGCTGCATATAACTAACTGAGTGCTCAGTCTGGGTCATCTGTATCCACCTCCCTCCATCCAAGGCTCAGGACACCTTATGGGAGGAGGTCAAGGAAAGAGCCAGTGGATGTAGTGATGAGCTATAAAATGCTTCCAGACATGACAGAGCCACTGCACTCACAACTCATAGCGGCTATGGTTACCTGCACAAGGGCAGGCCAGTGAAATCCCAGGGAAGGTTGTTCAAAATGCATTGCATTCTTGTATGAAAAGGTTCTGTGTAAAGCAAACATACACCAACAGGGGAAAAGGTTTTTTTTAAAAAAAATCTTAATTTCTAGGCTATTGTGACACATTGAGCTCTTAACAGAAACACAAAAAGAAATATGAGCTATATATTTTTCCCAAATTTCTTTTTTTTTGTTGTTGTTTTTTTTGAGACAGGGTTTCTCTGTGTAGCCCTGGCTGTCCTGGAACTCACTCTGTAGACCAGGCTGGCCTCGAACTCAGAAATCCGACTGCCTCTGCCTCCCAAGTGCTGGGATTAAAGGCGTGTGCCACCACTGCCTGGCTTTTCCCAAATTTCTAAGCTCACTGATTCTATATCACACTATAAAATAGTATATTTATTTCATCTTTAGGTACCCACCACAATATTGTAAGTTAAGTTCAGTATGGGGCTTTTTAGCCCATCATCAGTATACTGCATAAATTACTACTTATAAAACTACATATATCTATAACGTTATTTTCTATTACAAAGTTATTAAGAAATCTACTCTCTGAGTACACTGTGACTATTTCCCTTCAAAATGTCTACATTCCAAGCAGGCAGTCCATTCCAAAGTCTTACCTCATTTTATCTCCTTGGAAGGAGGAGTGTTTTAATGAGGAAGGGGAAAGGTTTACTGACTGTGGTGGTTTGAATACGCTTGACCCATGGAAAGTGGTGGTACTATTAGGAGATGTGGCCTTATTAGAGGAAATATGTCGCTGTGAGGTAGGGCTTTGAGGTTTGAGGTATCTCAGATAGGTAGGTAGGTAGGTAGATAGATAGATAGATAGATAGATAGATAGATAGATAGATAGATAGATAGATAGATAGATAGTCTGGACAGTGGGACACTGTCTTCTCCTGGCTGCCTTCTGATCAGGATGCAGAACTCTCAGCTACAGCACCATGTCTGCCTCCCTGATGCCATGCTCCCACATGATAATGGACTGAACCTCTGAAACTGGAAGGCAACCCCATGTAAATGTCTGCCTTTGTAAGAGTTGCCTTGGTCATGGTGTCTCTTCACAGCAATGGAACCCTAACTACAACACCAGGTTACACACTTACCTGGCAGTAGCAGCTTTCAGGTCACAGAAGTGAGTGAGCAAAGCCTTCACAATATCATTACAGACAACTTTAACCACATCCACGTGACTCAGCCTGTGGCGAATCTGCTTGACAATTTCCCAGAAGTCATCCAAGAGCAGGTGGTAGAGCTGTCCGTCATCTCTGCTGAGGTTCCCGTACCAGGAAAGAATATAATCTCTGTAACTGTAGTCGAACACTATGAGGAATAAGCAAAACTGGGTCAAAGTTGCAAACATCAGGGCAGCTCCTTTTTTAAAATATAGTGAGGGTAGGACATAGAACAGGGAGAGGAAAGCGTTTAAGTTAAAAGGCCCTCATCTAACTGGAATGTCTGGAGTCTTAAGAGTCTAATTTTAAATATCTGATCTTGATGCCCATCTACTTAAATGCATAGAATACCGCCAACCTTCTCCATCATTGATTTGGCCAGGGTCAAACTTCTCCAACAAGACCCCAAAGCTCACGTGTCTGTCAAGTTTACTCCATCCTAAGGTACTCTGCCTCCTTACCTATAGTCTTTAAGAGTTCTTTATCCTTTGGTACTTAAACTATGGTTCGGGCATGATTCTTTATATTCAATTACCTAACAGAGTCAGTATTCTGTCTCCTAATAAGACCCCAACAATACAGAACAACGACACAAGATCGGTCCCACAACCCAGCATCACACACAGTCAGCATGTGTAGCCGGCTACCTTCCCTGGGCAATTTCGAGACTACCTCTCATTGTAGGGTCGTCCCATGCAATAGAAACATGAAAATTTGTATATGTGCTTTTACATTTTTCTGCTACCCATATTAAATAGGTAAAATTGATAATATATTTCATTTCATATAATGTACTTTTATATTAAGTAGTCAGCATTTAAAATTAAATATTTTCAACACTTTTTCAAACATGTTTTGAATCTGCTGCATATTTTATAGTTACATCAATAACAAATGAACTATTCAAGTTTCAAGGTTTTGGTACTCAAAAGTTACATTGTAGGTTTAGTAGTTGTCCATGATAGGCATCACCACTCTACTTAATACAGAAAGACTGCAAATTTAATGTGAGTACTCAAGAAAGGACTTCTGAACAATAAGCCAACATCTGGCATAGATGATGTCACCTCCAAGTACCATGGGGGGACATATTTAGCCACATAACACTGCTCAGCTCAAGAACACAAAGCTTACTGATATTTTTTAAATCACTTATTTCTTAAAGCTTTTCTTTTTCAAACACTACTCTATGCCTGGTAGGGTAGTGCACATCTTTAATCCCAACCATTGGGAGACAGAATAGGCAGATCTTTGAGAGTTGGAGGGCAGCCTGATCTACATCGCAAGGTCCAGGCAGTGAGAGTTATACAGGGAAACCCTGTCTTAACAGTCAGAAGACAAAGAGACAGACAGACACACAAACAAACAAACAAAAAGACACATATAGATCATCAAAAATTGTGTTGACATTTACATATGCCAAACTTTAAGTAAAATGTCAAAGTGATTCAATGGTTCCAACTGTACCTTCTAGCTGAGAATGATTACCTTCCAAGGAGAAAGAAAGGGGAAATGCTACTGCAATCTTTAACCACTCATTAAACAGTATCTTACAGCTCTGCTATGCAGGGTGGAATCGACAGCCACATCAGTAAGAGTCCAACATGGAAGAAACACCATCAAATAGATGAGCTCTTAGGATTCTCGGTCATTTTTATGTTAGCATCCAGATATTTGATCAGATGGCTGTTAAGCTGCCTAGCTTTTGCAGAGTCACTCGCTGTACCTCATCTTGAACCGAGTGATTCCACTAACAAGGCAGAGACATTTCTAGTCCAGGTGTAAGGCTATAGGGTGAAAACTGGAACAAGACACCTCTATAGTCTCATTTGTGACATTTGTGACAAACAGAACATGGTTCCTACCCAGCAACTGAGCATGTCAGGAAACCAAGGTTAAAGGAGTAAAGTACATGCAGGCGGCAAGGCCAGCCTCCTGCCCTACTCTGCACATTGTGGTCCCCTATATGCATAAGCAGAAGAAGATAAGCAATAAGAGTAACAGACAGGAGAAACCAGACACAGCGTCCTTGTCCACTGTTCATCTGACGTTTTTAAGCCACAGACAGCACTTTGTGAACTTGCTCTAGAAAGCACAACAGGAAGACAGCACAGACAGACACCCTGGGGAAGAGGTTCTACTCAAGTCACCATATAGGAAAACTCCATCAGAGCAGCCCAGCTGACCAACAGGCAGGCATGCCAGATAGTGCTCTTCCCATTAGCAACCCTTGAACAATGGTGCAGATCTAGTGGGCAAGGATGAACAAACCTAGATGATCTCCAAAGAACCTTGCCTGAAAAGCCAAGTAATAGTAGCAGGAGGAGAGTCCCTTCCCAAAAGCACTGCGTGGTTGGTCCCTTGCTCTTTTTATTAAACTAAGTTTTCACAGAAATTTAAACTAATAATTCTGAAGCCTAAGTATATGAAAAGTAGAAGTACTTTTCATTTTGTTAAAATTCAATTTCTGGGTCAGGGAGATGACTCAGTGGCTAAAAGTGCTTGCCATGTCAGCCTGTCAGCCTGAGCTTGATCCCTGAGATCCAAGTAAACAGTCGCATGCTGTGACACACATCTGTAATACTTTTGTAACACATCCCAACACTTTTGCACCAAGGAGACAGAAAAATTGGTCAGAAGCTCACCAGGCCGGCTAAGCCTGCAAACAAAGTAAGAAACAAGAGACTGACTCAACAAGGTGAAAAGAAAGAAACTCCCCAAAGTTGTTCTCTGGCCTCCAAACCTGTGTTATGATAGATGTCCCCCTATCATAAACACAGATATTTAAAAGTTAATTTCAAGTTATAGCAGAGAGTTAAGTGAAATTATAAAAGATGTAGCAGCTTTACAGTGAGATCTGCTCAGTGTACTATCCTAGCCTCTGCTCTACCTAGTTACGGTGAAGAGACACCATGACCAAGGCAAATCTTAGAAGAAAACATTCAATTGGAGGCTTGAGTTCAGTGTCAGAGGTGGGGAGCACGGCAGAATGATGGGCACTGCTACATCCTAATCCACTGGCTGAGACAGAGCCTGGCCTCGGCACAGGTTTCTGAAACCTCTAAGCTCACTCTCAATGACACACTTCCTCCAACAAGGTCACCGCTCCTAATCCTTCTAATCCTTCCAAATAGTACCACTCCCTGGGGACTAAGCATCAAACATATGAGTCTATGGAGGCCGTTTTTATTTAAACCATCACATCTATTGTAGTGGCTATTCCTGATGGTCAACTTGACTATATCTGGAGTGAACTACAATCCAGAATTAGAAGGCTCATCTGTGATCTAGATCTTGAGTCTGGAAGACACAAGTTTCAGGTGTGGTGGTACGCACACCTCTAATCTGGGCCACACCTTCTGCTGGAGACCTACATAAGGACATTGGAAAAAGGAAGATTTGCTCTTCTTCGCCTACGTGCCTTGTGGGACTGAGCAACTGCTAGATCCTCAGACTTTCATTCACAGCTACTGCTGACCACTGTTGGGGAATTGGACTACAGACTGTAAGTCATCAACAAATTCCCTTACTATATAGAGACTACCCATAAGTTCTGTGGCTCTAGAGAACCCTAATATATCTGCTAAAAGGTTTAATATGAAAGATGCATCATCTACGTAGTGTACTACTACATTTGTCAACTACATTGCATACATTATCTAAAACAACTCTGAAATACTATGGTAATGCAACTTGGTTAAGAACTTATAAAAGTTAAAATTGCCAGAAATTTGTATTCAGTCATTTTTTAAATTATAAGTAGATCTTCCAATATCCTTCTTAAGGTAAATTTCATACTACATGTGTAACTTGGAGATACATATACATGCCATACTTCTAAATATACATTGCATAGCTATACAGACCCACACAGACAGAAAAATGAACAAAAAGTTGTGTACATATATTTGTGTTGTATGTGTGTAGAGGACAGAGGTCAAGTATCTTCCATCATTGTTCGCCACTTTGTTTTAAAGACAGGCCGGGTCCCTTACTGAACCTGGAGCTAACTGAGGCCAGTGAGGTACGGGATCCACCTGTCTCTACTTCCTCAGCATTGGAATTAGAGATGCAGGCCATTTTATCTGAATGGTAGGTCCTTATGCCTGCATGGTAAGCATTTTACCAATTGCATGATCTCTCAGCCCACTCAACAAAATCTTTTAAAAGATAACTCAAAGGTAAATCAATTCCAGAACATAAATTCCCTCTTGTAAAGCAGGTCTCAAACCCACTCAGAGAGCAGCTGGTTGCTTCAATAGCAATCATGGCCTGTACTGCACCAATGGTACATCTTGCCAGCAGGCTGGTCAGCCAGGTAATGTCTAGCATATGAAGTATAGTTGTGGTTCCATCTAATACCTACTCGTCGTTCCTGTAACTCACTACGTAAGGACTTTAGACAATGCCTCCTCTGCACTGAGCTACAACACAAACAGTCCTCAGCCACGAACATGCTTATGGTCCTACCACATATGTACTTCAACTTACTCAACTCCTTGATTATATTGTTTTAAATGATATGTTCCAAAGGCAATGAAGTAAATTTATAAGGATAAAATGGTACAATATCATCTAGTTAAAATTATCTTCAGGAGATAATTTTTACATATTTTCTAAGTGGGTCACATCAACTGCAGGTAAACTGCAGCCATAACAAACACCCTGTCACTTAAGCTTTTCTGAACAGACAACTACCTTTATAAACACTAAGTTTGTTATTCTCTGTAGTTTAAATGAATATACTGGTGCTATGGGTTAGAAATATAAAGTATACTCCAAAGATACAAACTGCATTCACTATGGATGTTTCTAAATGCTTGTAGACTCTCGTAGCTCTCTCAGCACACAGTTCTAGACTCACCATAGACTTACATGCCCACACTGTTTTAGAAAGTAGCTCTAGTTTTGGCTCATTACAGCTGCTGCCAATGTGTAAACTGCGCTCCAAAATCTATTGTTATTGGAGCCAACAGTTCTCATTTTGGTAGAGGATGTGATGTTCAATTTCCCGAAAACCATCTTATGTAAAACAAAGGACTTTTGATTCTTAAGAAGCTGCTTAACGATGCTGTCTAACAGATAACAAAAGCTGAGCTACAAAAGAGAAAAATACAAAAACATCCACCTCAGTGTAGCACAGAGAATACTCCCAGAGGGGAAAGGGATGGATTTAGTTAGTGCCAACTGTACAACAAGCTGAAATATCACATAGACTTTCCTTGATACATATAAATGATACATTAATAAAACCAGCAAGTTTAGAAAAGAAAACAAGCCATCAAATGTGCTTTAAAAAATACCAAATAATAATTCAGCAAAGCTTCTACACAAAGGCTTTGTATGGCACTTTCCTTTCCAAAGAAATCACTGCTAAGGACAATGTGTCACTTCTTTCTGTCAAGTAGGCCTCAGTTTTTTCCTAAGCCCACCCACACAAAGGCTGCTGAAACCAACTGGCCCATCCAAGAGAAAAGAAAGGGTCATGCTCCAAGAACTGCAAAGACAGTTTTAGGTCTTCCAAATTCAAAAGGCACCAATTTGGCATTTACAGTGGCCGACTGGAGTGACCATCAGCGGGTGAGCAGGTAAAGGGTGTCACATAAAACAGTGAAATGGTGACCAGTTCTCAGATACTTAAGACACGGTCTATAGAACTAAGTTTTCTAACATTTTTAAAGCTTTATTTTTATTTTATGAGTATGAGTGTTTGACTACATGTCTGTCTGTGCACCATGTGCATGTGTGGAGGCCAGAAGAAAGGCTAAGATCCTCTGAAACTAGTTACACAGGTGGCTGTGAGCCACTCTGTAGGTTCTGGAAACCAAACCCAGGACCTCTGCATGAGCAGCAAGCGCTCTTAACCACTGAGCCACATCTCCAGCAGCTACAGAGATGACTGAGTATCTTTTATCGACTAATCTTCCTCTATGAAACAACTACGAATTCTGGAGGGAGAGGAGATCTTAAAGCAGTGAAGAAAAATCAACAGTTGGAGCAGGGGCTAAAGGGCTGGCCGGTGTTCAGCAGCACATGCCGCCCATGCCGCCCTTGCAAGGAGCCCGGGTTCAGCTCCCAGCACCCACATCGTCTGTAAATCCTGTCCCAAGAGTCCAAATACCCTCTTCTGCTCTCCATAGCACCAGACACACACGAGATCACATGCATACATTCAGCCCTTCTCACACAAGCACATAAAATAAAATTAAATAGTCTTTAATTGGCATGAGCCATCAAGATGGGTCAGTGATTAAAGGCATCTGCTGTGCTGTCAGACAACCTGATTTAAATTCCCAGGGCCCATGGTAGAAGAAAAGAATTAACTCCCAGGTTACCCTGACTCCCAGATGCGTGGCATGGCATATGTAAGTCTGCACTCACACATAACACATGCACACGCATCAGTAAAAATAAAATTCTCTTTAAAGTTTTTTGTTTTGTTTTGTAAGATGGGATCTTACTATGTAGCCTTGCCTCTGCAGCTCTGCCTGCCTCTGCCTCCCAAATTCAGGGACTACAGGCATGCCTTGCCACGCCCAGCAAAACCATGAGGTTTTGAAGAATGAAAGTCAAATTTTAAATCCAGCAAATTTCAGAAGTCATCTATAATCATCATTAAAAGAAACATTACTAACATTAAATGATAGCTTATAAAATCTGAAAATTCAAATTTTCAAACTATGTCCCCACTTCTCTAATACTCATCTTCAAATTTAAACGTTATTTTTGAACTATACTAAGTAAAAAGTGCTTATTTGTGTATTATTTATTCAGTCACCTCTTAGCTTTTTCCATGTATAATAATTGAAATCGATGCTTAGAGATCTGATTTTAATACTCATTTAAAGCCTTAATTTGACCTTCAAACTACATAGCATCCTTCACATTAATACTAATTAACAGTAATACTTAGATGCTAGTGTACTTTGCAATTGTTCCGCAGCCCTTTCCAGGCAAACCTCATTTGCATGCTCTGCACTCTTGTGAGGCTGTCGTTGAACCTCTGTAAACTGATCTATCCATGAGTACATCGAGTCCACTGACCCCTACCACACATCCGCCAGGCAGTTCGAGAATGAAAACCTTTCCTGAACCGATTTTGAAGAATAGTGAGCAGATCTGCACTTCATATTGTAGATAAATCTCTCCTGTACTGGTTAGCTTCATGGGATCTGGAAATTGCTACTCTTATAGAGTAAGCATTTATAATGCTTAAAACATAGATGCACTCAATCTTCAAACAGAAACTCATGAAAGAGTCTTCCTGCTGTAGGAAGGATAGAAAACTAGAGATTACAAGTTTCCTCTGAGAAGAGTGATTGCTTTACACAGTAATTCCACGAGCCCAGTCCATCCTCACCATCTTTCAGAGCCCGATCCATATTGTGAGAAATGACCACTCTTCTGCCCTGAGCTGTCTCCTGTGGATTTCCATATACAGGGCTCTGAAATGAGAGGAAAGAGAAGATAGAGATTACTGAATGAATCAACTACATATAAAGTTAAAAGCAAGACAAAGATTAGGAGATTATAATCTTACTCTAGAAAAATAAACGAATGTTCAAGGTTTATTAAGAAATGTTTAGGAAAAGAAGAATTAAATATTATAGTATTGGAAATAGTGGGAAACTATAAAGCTAGATCATCTATTTATAAGAATTAAAAGCATAACAAAAAAATAAGTCAATGAGGGAAAGATAACACTATTTGTCTCTGTTAAGGCTTCTTCAAACACCATGGCCACAATCAGCTTGGGGTAGAAAGGTTATTTCAGCTCAAAACTACCATGACTGAGGAAGTCAAGGCAAGGAGCTCAAGGAAGTAGGGTGGAGACAGAAAGTGATGCAGAGGCCAGAGAGGAACACAGGTTACTGGCTTGCCCTCACCCTACTGTCTTATACAACTCAGGACCACCTGCCCAGGGTGGCACCACCCACAGTGGTCTGGACCCTCCCTCATCAATCACTAATCAAGAAAATGTTCTACAGACTTGCTTAACAGTCGATCTTATGGAGGCATTTTCTAAACGGAGGTTCCCTCTTCCCAGATGACCCTAGCCTGTATCAAGTTAACATAAAACCTAAGCAACAGTGTAACCAACCTACTTACCAAATAATAACAGGATAGTTTTGTATTCATATGTGGGGGATACTTTATTTATAACTTGAAACTGATTGGGGAGCTAAACATTTCCTTAAACTAAAGAAAATAATAATAATTAGAAAATTTGGGATCAGATGTTTATAATCATGAGACAGCAAAGGCCGCTCTACAATAGGGTACAAAATTCAAAAGTCATATGGGAAGACCAAAACAGAACAAAGAACAACTTTAAGATACAAAATTACAGTTTGACAAAAACAGTATGAACAACACATAGGTAATACTCTAAGAGAACATTTCAACACCTGTAACAAATGAGTATCTATTTACACACGCATATTTATACCCTATCCCCAAACACCATACTACACGGTCTCCTCATTAGGAAAATTCACACTGAAGCAATACTGTAACTCAGATGGCCTCCATATGGAATCTGACCAGTCCACTTCTGCTTTGGTACTTTAGTACATTTAGTCACAATATTCATTCATAAGAGCTTTGGTGGGCCAGGCCACTATTATTTTAAAATATATTTTGTTTTTTTTATTTCATTAAAATAAATGAAACCTATCTTCATGTTAAGATTTAAAACCACCTCAAACTAACCAGGGCCATTTTTAATTACATACAGACTTCTCTAGAGGGAAAAAATTAGAGATCTCAATATATAATTGCACATTTGAAAAATGTTTTCCAAAGTCAGGCCAAAACCTGAAAGGTTTTCTTTAATACATATAAGCAGATCTTCAGAATCAAGAACAGACAGCATAGTAATCAACACTCCCTTGAATATGTAATGGCTGTTCAGTCCACAGTCAGGATACACTCAAACTATGTGCCAAGCCAGAGAGACCCTCTTAAGAGAAAGCACTGAGAGAGCCTTGCAGAGAAATTCGGGCATGCCAACACACTAGTCACTAGACAACCAGGAGCTGCCTGAGCCTGCACAGATTGGAAGAGCGCAATGCCCTCTGGGTGGCTGTGAAGCCAATCCTGGCGTCACCCCTCTCATGTCCGTCACCATCACTGCCCCAGTAACCAGACGTCTCTCCTCTTGATTCTGCACATAGATTCTCAAGCGTTTTCCAATGCGCTCCAGTTTAGTTTATGTTGAAAAGAAAAACAGCCAGGCATAGAGACATATGACTATAATTCCAGTATGTGGAGATAAAAGGATGGTTATTAGATGTGGGAGGAGGAAGAAGAGGAGGAGGAGGAGGAAGAGGAGGGGGAAGAAAGAAAGCTAGCTAGTTAGGATTTGTTTGCTTGGCGCTCTAGCAGACAGATTCAAAAGGACCACGAATGATAGAAACAAGAGCCACAGAAAAGTAGAAAGCTGGGCACCCAGAGTGAGACAGCAGACACATCACTCCTAAGATATTTCTGCCTTTGTAATACATGTTGGAGGGAGGAACCCACACATTTCCTGGAGCTGTCCTACAGTTTCTGTTCCTGTTGCTGAGTCTACAAGCCAAGTCTGCTTTAACAAAGGCCAGTTTAACACTGGACTCTGCTTTGCTGCGCTTCCTTGTGAGCATGCTTTCCTTGGCATAAGAGAAAACTGACAAAACATAAGTGATAATTTTTTTGTCTTGATAGAAAGTAGTGGTATCTATAAAATCTCCTCCCCCTTTTATGGAGTCTTAAGATTTACTGTTTGTTTGTTTTCTGAGACAGGATCTCACCATCTAGTACTATCTGGCCTTGAACTCACAGTTTCACCTGCTTCTAAAATGTATTTTTTAATTATTAACATAAGAGCATGAATAAAGTACATATGAAGGTACTGTGTGATGTCTCCACACATGCACACACACACTGGATGCTGTCTAGATCAGGTCAGCTACCTCACTGGTCACCTCACTGTGATGGAAACCGTTTTTAAAAAGACTTGGTATATGTAGGACTGTGAAAGGCAGCCTGGTTCCTGACTGAGCAAAGGCTAGAAACCCCAGTGACCTGAAGGGACCGAAGGCATTTCACCCCGTTCCTGGGCACCCGGCTCCTGTTGTGTAGCTACAGCCCCCCATAGCCCTCCATAGATTTGTGGCCATCAGTAAGAGCAACGCCCCAAGCCCCTCCACAGGTAGAGGACATGATCTACGTAGCCTCGAGACAGATCTCCATTTTAATGAGGTACCTAAAGGCCTGGAGGCTTAGCCAATAAACTCTCCTTCCCAGACACTCCTCTCTGCAAACAATAAATGCCTTAACTATGGACTGCCTCTTTTTATCTGGATCCGCCCTGGTGAGCCATGGAGGTCTTCGCCTAAAGAGCCGGCCATCTAATCTCCCATAGAAGGCCTCTCTGCTCTCCCAGCTACAACCAAACCAAGCCCAAACCCGCAGCCGCCAAGCTAAGGACTCTTTCCCTGAGGGACCAGACTGAGCTCCCCTTTTCCCCCCTCGGCCTCGGCTAGATCCAGCCCGCTGGCCCCGACTCCGTTCTCAGCTCTTCCGCGGCTTCCAGAGGCGCCTGGGTTTCCAGGAGCCTGAGAACCAGATGGTGCCGGCCTCCCTGTGGGCCCCAGGAACCCCTGGGCCAGCTCTGGCTGTCCTGTACCTCAGACTGCACTCGCCCAACCCCGGGAGCGGTGTCCTGAGGTTTCCCCAAAGCTGGACACCTGCCTGGTAACAGTGTGGAGTAAGCAGTCAAAACTCCCTCGTCCTGCCTCCCCAGTGGCAGAGCCCTGTGGTGGAGGGAACATGGGACCCCAATAACCCTACAGGTATATAGCCCAGATGGGCCTGGAACAAGATTGTCCTTCTTAGCCTGCCAGGTGCTGGGACTACAGATGTGTACTACTTGTCCCACTGACAGAATCTTTGAAAATCCCCCCTCAGGGGAGGGGCTAAAGAGAAGGCTCAGGATTAAGAGGACTTGTTGCTTTTTGCAGAGGGCCACTGTTCAACACAGCACGAACTGTAGCACGAGCCCCGACCTCCAGGGAATCTGAAGCCTTCCCTGATACCTACACATGCACACACCCACTTACACTCAACACAAAAGAATAATTGCTATGAAAACAATCCTGTTTATTTTTCTAAACTGAGTACAATGGCACAAGCTCATAGTCCTAGCTACTTGCTTGTTTGAGACCAAAATGTGAAGCCAATCCATGCAATGCAGACCATTATAAAAGAAAAGAAACGAAAGGAAACCCTTTCTCCTGGCACATTACTGTCACACGCACCGTCACTGTACTATGGTACAACAACGGCACACCATATTCCCCTCCTAAAGAAGACTAATTTCTATCTTAAGTATAAGGAAATTTATTTTTGAAATAAAACCTCCATGTCTCTCATACAGATACTTCTCTAGATTTCAAGCAGGCTATAAATTTTCAAATGCTATTTCCAGCTACATAAGTTCTAGGGACACATCCGTCAATATATTATGGATGTAAACGAACGGAGCAGTATCCCTTTACCCAAAGGTGTTTTGGTCTATTTCCTTGGAGTCAGTGTGCACAACAATTCATGACTGTAACTATGAGCGAGTTACTTTTCTGTACCTCAGTTTCCTTATCTGTAAAGCAGATAACAATAGTACCTAAGTAACCATTAGGGTCAATATGAGTAGTAAGAGGAAGAATATACATGAATTACAGCAGCAGCTAGATGGCATATAAATTATAAACCATCGTGGCTCTTTGTCTATGTACATATTTTGTGTGTGTGTTGTTTATGTGTGCACATGTATACATGGAGGTCAGAGGTCAGCATCAAGAGTCTTCCTCAATTGCTCTGACCTTACTTTTCAGGACAAGGTCTCTGGCTCTACCTGGAACTTGCATATTCAAGTAGGACTAGCTGAGTACCAGGCCTCAGAAATCTTATCTCTGCCCTCCTCAGCACTGGGGTTCCAGGCATGCACCATCAAGCCTGACTTTTTACATGGGTTCTAGGGATCCGAACTCAGGTCCCTCAATGCTTGCATGTCAAGCACTTTACCCATTGAACCATCCAACCACCCTCATTTGCATATCTATTTATGCAAATAGATCTACAATCTATTCATATTTGGCTTTTAGACTCAATATTGCGTTAAAAGCATTGCTTTCATAATAAAATCTTTGGAATATGATGTTTGCATGACTTACACCATAATTTATCTGCTTACTCTATGCTTCTACATTTTTTCCTATTTTAAATAAAAAATATTTCCAGTTTTGTACTGTTAAGTACAACTAGAAATGTTTATGAAATATATAGTGGATTTGCATCCTAACTTTATTTAAAGGATTTAATGTCTAAAAGATTTTCCTATGGGCTGGAGAGATTGTTCATTAGGAACAAGAATTTTCAACACAAAGGAGGGCCTGAGTTAGTTATGTTCATCTCTGAAATGCACATAAAAGCCAGACACAGAGATGAGCACCTGTAACCCAGCACTCCTACGGGAGGGTGAGAGGGACACACAGGGAAACCCCCAGAGCTTGCAGACCAGCCAGCCAGGCACACGCAGTGGGAAAACACACACCCGGACTCAAGCAAGTGAAGGTGAGGACAGACACCAAGGTTGTTCTCTGACCTCCACAAATGTACTGTGGCAGACATGAAACCACACTCACATTCCCTCTCTCTCCCTCTTCCCTCTCTGGTACACACACACACACACACACACACACACACACACACACCCCAAAATAAAATAATAAAAATTAAAGAATAGCTTCAAGAAGTTTCCACTAGCTAAAGAGGGTACTGAAGAGCAACCATGTGGAGTTTAGAGGGGGAGCACTGGTGTTCTCCAGCTAAGCACACACGTGAGTGACTGGGGTACCCTGTCCAGCGCATCTACAACCTAAAGCGCGTGCCCTCAAAGCAGAGGTGCTCGCTCTTTGCAGTGCTTCCAGACTTGTGCATCTCTGTCATGCTTTCTAACTTAACTGGCACAGCAGATGTCTCCAGAAATGTTTCCCAGTAACTAATCTAAGGAAAAAAGTAAGTAAGGCAAAATCCCTTTAAGCTGTTCAGTATGGATAGATTTTAAAGATAAGCTGGTAATATTTAGAATGTTTTTCAATGTGTTTGAAAGAATCAGATTTGCATGGGAGGAGTGTTTTATTTCTTACTACCAGTCTGAAGGGCCTTAAAAAACACACTCTGCTTGATTAAGACAAATTTAAGTCCATTATTTGGAAACAAAAACTATGACATGCAAATAGTAATATAAAACAAATAGAAATTAAAGGGTATGGGATGGATAATGGAGCGAGAGAAAGAGTCCAAAGCAAACAGGCTAAGGAAAAAGTAGCTAACACCTCCGGCACGAGCTTTCCAAATTCCTGAAAAGGCCTGTGCGGTAGAAATGCCGCCTGATTTTGTTCCTTGCTTCTGTCATATATTCACATTGTTTGAGTTTGTTTGGGCAATCTTGGGTTTCCACAATGTGAATCACATTTCCATCGATTTATCCAATCATCGGATAACCACTAAGGACTCACTCTGTCTGCCTGGCACTTAGTTGGATATGACACACAACAGCAAATAAACTGCATTTGCCGCGCTCATGGAATTTAATCTATACTTGGTAAACATTCGTAATCAAGTAGCTAATAAGCCACTGTAGGTCAGGAGTGTGCTTAAGAACTCCAGTAGTCTTCATATTCCAGAAACCTCTTCACTCTTCAGCCCCTCCCTCCCTTTAGTTGTGGAAGGAAGTTACTCAAGCATCCACTAAATCTCTGAGAGCATTTCATAAGAATTTTGAAATTCATACATATTGACATATATTACATAATCTCATTTCATGAGACAACTCTGAACTTAAATGATAGCCAGCCTCGTCCCCTGCTCCAAAGCTTATGTAAGCCAGCAGCTAGATGAGTCACACAGAACTGCTTTTTCCCAGTACTTTATATTCCATTTCTGATATAAAATACCACAGCACCATTTTATTAATTGGTTGGCTGGTTTTTAAATAGAACCCTGTGATAAGAATATTTGTGCCTAGTTAGAAAACTCCCATTGGTAATCCAATTCAGTGAAGCCTGTTTTTCAGCTGCCTAGAGGCAGCAAACCAGACTCTCCGTCCAGCAGCCCTGATAACAAGCATTCATAAGACACTAAGGAGGGTGCTATGCACAAATATGCACAAAACTCAAAGCACAATCCAACTAATCTACTCACAGAGTGTTAGATCCTTTCTAACTGGTAACACCAGTCTAAAACTAAATATTAACAACTGATTCTTCCCTTTCTATCTAGAATAAATGTGTTGAAATTAAAGTTTAAATCCTTTTAGACAGGCCTCTCCACAGGAGCAATTCTGCCTCTAACTAGAAAAAGGGCTAAAAAACCTTCACTAGGCTAGGAGTGGTGTGTACCTTTAATCCCAGAATTTGGGAGGCAGAGGCAGGCAGATCTCTTTGAGTTCAGGCCAGCCTAGTGAGTTCTTTTCTCCCTGATTCATTATGACATCAGGAAGCCTCTAGCTACAACTTGAAAGCATTTAATTTTCCAGATATTTTGGGAAAAGGTCTTTGCCTACACTTTTATAGACCTTTGGCCTGGAACTTGCTAAAGCTCAGGCTGGCCTCAAATTCAAATCAATCCCTCTGCCCCGGCCTCCCAAGCAATGAGATCACTGATGTGAACTACCACACCTAACTCTTTTAAGTTTCTTAATTCAGAGAAGTTCAGACCATATCTTTAGAAATAAGGCCTTTTAACATGATTTCTAAATATCTAAAATCTCTGAGTCCTACTTTGAGAAACATTGCTAAGTGGTCCAGATAAGAATCAGAAATTTATTTTAATGTAAAACAATGACTCATACAAATTGAGAGATGAATCTCAAAAGATTTATCAATGGGACTGAGTTGTACCTCAATTGGTCAAATGCTTTACAATGTGAACAAAAACTCCTAAAAAGAAATTGCATCTTGTTGTGAGCGAAAACTGATTCTGTCTTATTGGCAGAGGCTGACTGGCTGACTAGAATGTCAGTACTGTGGAGAGATTGAAATATCCAAGTCCAGAGGCTAAGTATGCTTATTTTGGGCTAAGTTCTGGCCTCTGAAACAGCCATTCCTTGCCCACCTCTGTATTAGAATCAACATTTTGTGACAATAGATTAAAAAACCCTTTTACAATCTATTGACTCAGGAGAATACTAGCTTCCCCCACTCCAAATGCTAAGAATTCATCAGATCGCATCTTAGGCCTATAGAAAGCTCCTCCCACCTCCTTGTACCCACCTCTCTGACATACCCACCAACACATTGGAACACGGAATTTGGGGTAACATAAATCTAGGTTCCTAGGCCATAGTCACTCAAAATGGCTCTAGAATAAATTCTTTCTTATTCCCTTTAAGATGAGAGCTGTGGGTTTGCATCTGTGCCTAGTATGCACAAAGTCCTAGGTCCCATCCCGAGCACTGCACAGCCACCAGGTGCAGTGCCACAGGCCTGGAACTCAGGCATGGAAGGTGGAAGTCGGAAGATTAGAAGTCACATTATCCTAACTAAATAAAAACATAACCTGGACTATATGAAACTCTGCCTCAAAAAAGAAAAATTACTCATGCCCAAGTTCCTTTGGACACTGAAATGATAACTATGCAGATGCTTCATAGTGCTCATAAAGGAGATGTTATGAACTCCTTTTTCTCTGCAGAATTCCCACTTAACAACACCATTAACAAACCATTAATTGCTTTAAAAGGCAAGGGATAGCCGGGCAGTGGTGGTGCTCACCTTTAATCCCAGCACTCGGGAGGCAGAGGCAGGCGGAACTCTGTGAGTTCAAGGCCAGGATGATCTACTGAGTGAGTTGCAGGACAGCTAAGGCTATGCAGAGAAACAAACAAACACCAAAAACATACAAGGGAAATCAACTTAATTAGTAGAGGTAGTTTTAAATAAATATAGTACCTCCATCAAAAGCTTACTGTTCTATACAATATATAGAAACAAAGTGAACCAGTCATTCTCAGGAATTTTATTTAACAAGGCTAAAACACAAACTAAGAACCCCCACACACTTAGCCCACCACTTCAGAGATCAGTACGGAAATTCCTTAAAACACTAAAAGTAGACCTTCCACTATAGCACTCCTGGGTATTTATCCAAAGCAGTGAGGTCAGAATACAAATCAGAGATCTGCACAGTGTCAATGTAACACTCACTCACAAGACCCAGGTCAGCGCCAGCCTAGGAATCCATCAGCAGACAGTGGAGAGTGAAGACGTGGTATCCACACAACGGTATACACACAACGGGATGAAATCACGCCATTCCCAGGAAAAGAGATGACACTGGAGGTCATCATGTTAAATTATCCAGACACCAAAAGTTCGGATGATTTGCCTCACATATGGAAATCAAACAGATCTTTTTGATGACCAAGAGAAGGGGCAGAGGGGAAGAAGGGGAAGAGTCACAGATCAAGCATTAAATTGGCACATAAAGAAAGTCAGCAAAGCCACCAATTTGTAGAATTCAAATGCTCTCATAATTATAAAACTATACTCTCTAAAGAAGAAAAATGCCCCCACCCTAAACCTAACTTCCCGAGTGAAATCGCTCCTGAGCACAAATAAATCTCCTAAATGACAATGATACAGCTGGATATGGCTTCAAAGTGGTCCAGAGGTAGCAACCTCCCCTGCCCCAACCTTAGCCTCTTCATTCCCTCATCTCACACATGCGATGCAATCTTCCCCGATGACACGATTCTTTTTTCACATTCATTCGTTGTGTGTGTGAGGTCAGAGAACAATGTGCAGGAGTTGGTTCTCTCTGTCTACCGTAGGTCCTTAGGATTGAACCCAGTAGCAATCGTTCCTTACTTACTAAGCCATCTCCTCAGCCACCCCACTGACATTTTACCAGAGAATTTTGAGAAGTGACCCCTTCAAAGACAAGAGAAATAAGATGAGCCGTATGAACACTGGGTCAGATCACAGCCACATGGTGCCTTGACCTTCTCTATTCCCACATCCCTCATCTCAAGTGCTTGGCTCTCAGTCACCCATCCCCATAGGCACTCAGAAGGCACTGGCACAACAGGGACAGGGGACAACCCCTTTGACTCTCCCTTGAAGCTCTCAGTCCTTCCTGGTCTTAGTGCCTTCCTTGGCTTAGGTGATATCTAAGTGACTAGCAGATATGCTTGTGTCTAACCTGTCATACCATGAAGAGCCCAGAGCCACCCGCAGTTCATGTAGCTCTGTCAGGCCTGGGGTGTCACTAACCTGTTTAACCCTGCGTCCTGATCCGTGAGAGGGGTAAATGGGCATCAGTGTGACGCTCAGCATGTTCTCGCTGTTATCTCATCCATTTATTTCCAAACAGTTTACCGCTGCCCTTAAGATAACATTTAAAAAAGGAAGTAATTTCTATAAAATGTCATCTTCCTCGCCTTCAATAATTATTTTTGCCTCCCACTTACCAAGACACATGAGGCCTGAGACAATGCTCCCACTTCACCCCCCCCACCAGTCTCAAGCCTGACCCCTTCCCGCACGCTCTGACCTTGTCCCCCGGCACTGCTCTACCAGCCAGCTGCTATCTCCGAGATTTTCAGCCCCTTCCTCTGAAGTCTTTAAAACAGAAAAATGACAACAGCACCCACATGACCACAATGCCAGCTCGCCACTGTCTGTAACTTCAGTTCCAGGGGATTCGATACCCTCTTCTGACCTCTAAGAGTACCAGACACACACAGGTACATAGACACTCATACACTTAAAGTAAATGAATAAGCCTAAAAATATTTTTAGAGGACTATAAAATCCCACAACGCACAACACCGCTATCTTCCCTTGTTGCCTTTGCCCCTCCCTCTTCAGCTTGCCTCTGGACTGTGCGCTGCACAGACTGTCCCTAGCCCTCCACCTCACTCTTCAACCTGAATGCCACTTCTGCCTCCAAGGCTACCTTCACCTCTCTGCCTAAAGCCCCACACTATCCTGGCACAGGCCTACAACAGCCACCAAGTTGTGGAGTAGAGTCACCCCTTTCTGGATGTTTGCACACCCCATGATGCTGTTGGCTGCTCTCTCCTCTCTCACATCATCTCTGGGTCTTCCTCTCCTGAGTCTCTGCCTGCTCCTCTCACCCCTCAGCAGGCTTTTCATCCTTTGCCTGCCCACCTCCCTTCTAGTCAACGACTACCAACTCACCAATTCCCTCTCTAATAATTCTACTTGTTTAGCTGTCATCTCTCCCCCAAATTACACATCTACTTACCTAATTACAAGTTGACCACATCCAGAGGAATGTCAAAATATATAGGAATCCTTACCTTCACAAATGGCATCTGTATCCATTCAAACACACAAGTTGAAAGCTAGAGTTAAGCTAGGGTTGCCCTCTCTTGACCTCACAAAACATTTACTGGGCAGAAATGTAGAACAAGGACTGACTAGACAGAAGGGGAACAGAACCTGCACATCCATCAAGCAGAACTAAATGCACAAAGAATGGGAGCAGGGGCTTTCTGTGAGCTCGAGGTCCACACATATACGACACACAAAGATAAAATCAGGAACAGCAAGCCATCTGAGTGAGTGTGCGTGACCAGGGGGATGATGTTAGTCATGAGAACCCCTCACATGAGGTGAAGTGCCCATTGTTTTAATGCCTCATCTCCTTCCTCAGACTGTCCTAAGGCAGTGAGAAATCCTGGATACCTTACCAGCAGTTTCTTGGGAATGGGAACTGGTCCAAATCTGACCAATAAGATGTGAGGGAAGCTTTGCCAGGGGCATTTCTAGGAATTGTTTTGCTGTTTTTTTATTTATTTTATTTTCTGGTTCCAATCATTTTCCTGCTTCTCCCAATTCTCATCCTGTGAGATTATTGTACCTAAAACTGATGGAGTCATTTGACCAACAGCCCAGAATGAACTGACTCATGAGAAGGGAGGTGTACAGAGAAATGGTGCTGATCTTCCACTGAGCCCTGCCTTGATTAGTGTTATTTCTTACAATGATAAATCACTTTATGGTTTAAAAACAAGGAAACGGTTCTAGGACTCAATCATGCTTAGCACACATCCCATCAGCTGGGTGTGATGGTCCATGCCCGTCAATCCGGCACTCTGCCTAGAGTACAAGGGCTAACAGTAAACGATGTGGACTGCTCCCACAGGGTATAACAAGTGTGAGCCGGAGGGTAGTGGTGAATGCCTTTAATCCCAGTGCTGAGGAAGCAGAGCCAGGCAGACGTCTCCCTCATAGAGGCTGAGGTAGAGTTTCTACCTTGAGTCTGAGAACATCTTGGATAACCTGGGAAATCCAGGCTACTTAGACTACAGCATGAAACCCCTGTCCCAAAACAGCCACCAATCCTGCCTCTGATCCTTCTATGTTTGTTTTTGTGGTAAACCTGGAAGTGCCTATCAGAATTAACCCTTAATGAATCACAGTGTGGGAAACCTGACTTTTACCAGAGAACTGTAAGAATATACAGTTGACTGTTATGGTTCAAAGTTAGAAAAAAAATGCTGACTTCAAAACTGTTCTCTTAATGTCCGTGCTGTACTGATTCATTCAGAAGCATTTATCCTTCATCTACCAAGTCAATACAGAAATACTAAAGATCACAGGGGACTTTCTGCCTAGAGTACAACGGGTAACGATAAAAGACACGAGACTACTCCCAAATGGTGCAATATCAAAATGTGAGCTGGGTGTGGTGGAGCACACCTTTGAACCCAGCACTTAGCAGGCAGAGGCAGGTGGACTTCTGAATTCAACACAACCCTGGTCTACAGAGTGAGTAACAGGACAGCCAGGAATATATAGTGAGAACCTGTCTGTAAAAAGAAAAATGTAAAACTGTGATAAGCACAAGAGGTGTTTGGTGCTACTGGACACGAACATTCAGGGGAAACGTCTTTACCCAGGTAATGCTGAAGGCTGAAGGAAGAAGAGAACAGGTTAATGGGGCAGACATCAGGGGTGAAGGCAGAAGCCATCAAGCCTGCCAGCCACAGGAGCTTGACACTGAGGTTAGAGCGCAGAGTGGAAGTAACTGCAAGGGTTCAGACTAGAGCTATGAATAACAACAGGAAGCTGCTGATGGGCCTTAGTTAAACGGGTTTCTCAAGAGGGATCTGCATGGGCTTGGACTTTTAAAGACTAAATTAAAAAGGAGGCAATCCAGAAGCAGACAGGCCGTCTGAGGCTGCTGCCATTGCTGGGGGGGGCGGGGGGGAGGAGAACTTGAAAGAAATGGGTATATGCAGAGTAGAGGACAGAGTGCAGGTGGAGTCTGCTAAGATGTCAGGGGGCTCAGGCAGTGCTGCTCACTGATAATACGGGCAAGAGGCCTCACTCATCTATGCTTAGACTTCTTTCACCAACTACAGCGACTACTAAAGAGAAATGTCCAAGTAAGCAGGTGAATAAATGAGCCTGGGGGAGTTTCCAGTGTAGCGATGGTTGGTAGGAGGGGCCCAGTGAGACTGACAGAAGTTCAATGACACCTCAAAACAGACCTGAAAGCTGAAAACCACACCAGCTTTCTGAGTTATCAAAGATCTTGGAAAGAAAAAGGTTTAGTGAAACAAGGACAGAGGTGAACAACCACCCTCTGGTGGGAAAATAAAAGAAGTACTTGATAGTTCCAGAATAAGGACAATGTTCATTTCCTGTGTCACAGGCTGTTAAACTTGGACTAAAGCCCCAGGGTATGCATTTGCATGGGTTCTCTGCAGAGGAGGAGGACACTTTCTGGGAGATGACTTTTTTTTTGCCAGGGTTCTGGAGACGAGGGAACATTCTAGCTTGGTCCTGAAGCCTGGTTCAGGAAAGATGGAGAGAAGCCAAGAGCAGAAAAGAAGCTGTTGTCCCAAGAGCAAACAGGCCTAACCCCCACTTCCACACACCAGGTTAACTCTCTTCCTTTAAGTGCGCTGGGAGAAGAAACAGTGTCCTAGCTCTACCATGCATTAAAGAAGCTTAGGAAAAGAAGAAGCAAGCAGGATCTGCAGCTCTAGGAAAGAAGACAGTGGAGCACCAAGAAATGCCCTCCCTCCCCTCCCCCCATCCCCACCCCTGGGCTCTGCATCAGGTAAGACCTGAAGACACTGAAAACTAACTGACAGAAATGTAGCTGGCTAAGGAGGGAGTAGTGATGAAGAGGAGGGGGTGAGGGTCAAAGGGGAGGGAGTAAGGGTCAAAGGGGTGGGAGTAAGGGCCAAGGGGGAGGGGGTAAAGGTCCAAACAGAAGAAGAGCAGTCAAAGCCTATAGATATTTGTTACTTCTCCATACAGAGGACAGTGAGAACTATGGTTAGTCTAGTTATGTAAGAGATGAAGGTTGCAAATTAAGTTTCTAAAAGGCGTATTGAACACTGAGATAGAAGCCTTATTGAATCTAATAGAAGGCAGCCCCACCTTCCCCGCCTAGTCCAGAGGGGCGGTTCACTTTAAATTTACACGCATTTTGATTTACATCTAGCTTCCAGCTATTCAGGCATGGAATCCCCAGGCCAATAAATGTACGAGAACAGGCCACTACCTAAAGGATCTGATAAGAGCAGGCTAGCCCTGGGGTAAGATCCAGCACACCTCAAAAGCCTAGCTACCTTCTCCAAAAGCAGCATGTGATCCCATAAGTCCACCAAAATACACTCGTGTGCAGGACGTTTTCTGGAAAGCTCGACCATGTTCAGGTAAACTACAGGAACGCACTCACTCGGAGCCCAGGCGGGATGTAACTCAGACCCTCACCTGGCACTCAGGGTATACAGAGACCTCTAGGGAAGACACCCTTGCCCTCTGCATCTGACCAGTCAATACTACTTTGCTAAGCTAGTTGAGTTAGCAATTTTTTTTCTTTTAAAAGTCCAATTGCTGTTAAAAAAAAAAATCAGGTTTCTATGCAGTCCACTGAACACTAACAGCCTTCAGTAGACACTATTCATTTTCTAAAGCCTGTACCCTCTGCAGGAAACTTGCTGAGTCACCTTTTCAGTACAATTGAAAACATACGTTTTTAAAGAAAATCTAGGACACTGCCTACCCCAATGTGATATGGTTTAGAAATGAACCCTACAGCATTTTTAAGCTAGCACCATGAATTACCAAGGTGACATCACTGCGTACTACTCAGACAAAAGACTGCTTAAGATTCTAGAGTTGGAAATAAACACAGAAATGACCAGAATTAAGAAGGTTCAGCGTAGGACAACCACATCTCAAGACTTCAACCTTCATACTGAAGTGTATACAGTAGGTGTTCTAGTTTTTGTTTCTGTGATAAAACACTAAACAAAACCAACTTGGGGGAAGGACAGGGTGTATTGGGTTTACGGTTATAGACTGTAGGGAAGCTGAGGCAGGACCTGAAGCAGAGACCGTGAAATGATGCTGTTTACTGGCTCTTTCCAGGTTTACAGTCGACTGCCTGTCATATATAGCCCTGACCCATCAGCCCAGGGAAGACACTGCCCACAGACTGGGCCCTCCTGTACCAATTAGCCATCAAGAAAATGCCTCAGACATGCCCACGGGCCAGTCTGGCTAAGGCAAATCTTCAACTGAATTCCTTTTTTCCGGGTGTGTCAGGTTGAGGACAAAACTAACCAGGACAGAGAGGCTTTGGGAGTTGTTTGGTACTAAGTATTGGCTAAAGGAAACAGCAGAACTCTTGAAATCTTCTCAAATCTGTCTGCCATTGAACTAGTGATACCTAATAAAGCCAAATAAAAACCTTGATTATTTTCTCTTTCTTGGACCAGAACTCATTCTATAGCTCAGGCTGGTCTAGCTAGAATGCACTGTGTCGCCAAGACTGGCTTTGACTTCTAGATCATCTGCTTAGCCTCTAGCGTACTGGGACTTGAGGCCTGAGCCACTCTTTGGTGGCCGGCAGCTTCACTGACCCTCTTCATGATGTTATCTCCCCAACCACACTAAGCCTAATCACATTCTATTTGGCATTTCTACAGTTCACTTCTGATGTTATCACTCTTGTACTCAGAAAATGTCAAAAGCTGCCAGGCCTACAGACTAAACTTCAATTCTACTCTCACTTAAGGACTTCCACAAGCCCAAGATTATCTTTCCAATCTTGGCTCCTGTGACTCATCTGCTATATTCACCAACAACTCAAATCTCACATGGTCCAATGCTCTGTCTCTGAAGCGGTTTCCAGATCCTTTTAACAAGTGATGGAAATGTTTACTGCTCCCTTTGGACAGCACTGCTGAATTCAAATACAGCTTTCTCATTTCCTAGGGTATGTCTGCCAGTTTTGATTGGCATTTCTTTTTATGTTCCTGGTATTCTATCGCTCTACTTTGAAGTTATCGTTATTCATATGTAATTTTATTTCACATTTCAGACTTAAAGAAGTCTTCCTAACAAGAGACCAGAGAAAATAATTTCTCTGCATGTGCAATCACTGTGCATAGACCATGAAATGATAGGTATCAAAAGCTTCTTGAATGTGTATTTTTTATTAGTTTACAGTTAAAATATATCTAGAAGAATGGATAGCAACTACACTGATGTCTGCCTTTACAAAAACAAAGCTTCCCTACGCACACTGTTTATCCTTCCATTCGCTTTTATTAATCATGTGACTGTATGACCTATAGAAAAGTATACTTGAAAATATGCACAGCATGAATTTAAAATGCAGCATCCCTGATGCCACAAACATTTAGGCAGGATTCTGATTTAAAAGTTTTCAATTGGTATTCTGTAAACCAATTATCAATCCAATGATTTAATAGACATTTTTTTTAAAGCCATTTTTTTCCTACTGGCCACTATGACTCAAAACTCCCTTAGTTGAAAAGTGAACAAATATTCTGAACAGGGAGGTTAAACATATTATGCCATTATCTGTTATCAAATTATTGAGGATTGTTTATCACATTACAATAATAAAGGAAAGCCACAAAGAGGCTATGTATAGTCTCTCTAACTCCTGTTTCTTTCCTCTTCCTCTCAAGTAACTAAATTAAGTTTGTTTCACTCAAAGAACATTTGTATTGGTAAAAGAACCCATTTAGGAATCCTAGCAGTCTGACCCGAGCCAACTAGAGCAGAGGATGGCTGTGTGAATGTTCTTACTGTCTCTAAACATCTGCCTTTCTCACCAGTCAATGCCACTTGGCCTGAGAGGGCTGCACAGGGGCTATTCTTGTTTATCTCTGGCTCCTTCCCCATGTCACAGTGCCACACACTTAGAGAGGGAGTAATTCAAGCTCTCAATGCTACTACTGCAAGGCTCCCATCTTTGCTAGGAAGCGGGTTGAACTTTCAAAACTAAAAATGTCATCTCTACTTATTGACCCTTGTTCTCATCAAAATCCATCCACTGGGAGCACGCTGCGTGCTGGCGCTCAGCAACTCGGCAGGCAAAACCAAAACAACAACAGACAAAACAGCCCAAAGAGAAAACAGACAAAAAACTAACAAGATCAGAACTTAGAAATGCTTGTCGATTTGCTTTGACAAACTTTCTAAACTTTCTGTCTGATGAACTTTACAGTCGTCCACAAGCACTCTCTTCCCACAGACACAGTCTTCTGTTTCCCATATGCTACTACACCCAACCTCTGTGGACTCTCCTGTACTGGCCCCCCAACCCCCATTAATTGCTTACTCATTTTCACATGGTATAAATCAAATAGAAAACATTAAGTATTTGAGGCAAAAGAGGTTAATTTGTTTATCATATTTGCATAATAGTCCACACTGTGTTCCCTATAAACATACACTATTATAAAATTTCCAACTTATAATAAGGTTTTTTCTTAAGTAGCTAGTACATTGTATCTAACAAAAAGAGAAAAATCCAGAGTCCGACACAGAGAAGGTGAAAAAAAAAATGAATGAAGTTTTTAATGAAATCTATTTCACCAAACTGTAAGCTATGAGTCTGAACTGTCTTGCTGCAGTAAGCCTTTCAACACCAAATGACTTCATTCTTACCTCATTTCTCCTGCTATTGCCTTGCTTGGATCAAGTGCTAGGATCTAGCACCTGTGGTTAGTGAATGATCAAATCCAAACTGACTAAATGGTCTAGCAGAATACCAAACTACACTTTAGACTAGGAACACTACACTAAGACAGCCCTCTCAGCAAAACTGGGCTAAGAACTGTCCCTATAGGACCCAGACAGACAGCTATTCTCAAGACTTTGGGGTCAACCTTCTTGATCTGTATTTCCCAAAAATACCAACGGACAGTTGATATAGAATTTCTCTCTGGGATGAAAGCTACGTTTAATCAGTATTGTTCCTATTGATATAAAATCCAAAATCTGCACATATCTAAGATACCTTCTAGGTATTAGATTAATTAGAAAGGAAAAGCACAAATTTAGTGACCATAAATAAGCCTAATTTTCCTAATTACCATCAGCAAACACTTGGGCAGCCTTCAACTCCTATTAGGTACAGGGGATAATAACAAAAAGTGTCAATTATAGATCCTAACTACATGGAACACTACTGAGAACACTACCAAGCATCCTGCTGCATGACAGCCTCCTCAGCCAGGTATGACAGTCCACACCTACCATCCCAGTTCTCAGAAGCTGCAGCAGAAAGGTGAAGAGGTCAAGGCCGGAGGCCAGGGCCTGTGCATGAGAACTCTGCGCAAGCTTGAGGGCCTGAGTTTAGATCCCCATCGTCTTTGTTGGGTGCATACACTTTGTAAAGATGGAGTTTTCAGAGGATAGAGACAGGCAGATCCGTAGGGCTCACTGGCCAGCCAGTTGAGCTCCAATGGGAAACTCCAACTTCAGTGAGACCCTGTCTCAATAATGATGATGACGACAATAATAATAATGTGGAGAAAGAGAAAGACACCACTGTTGACCTCTGGCCTCAACGTGGGCTAGCACACCCACACATACATGAACACACACGTGCATGCATGTACTACATATACATAATAAAAACTGCATTTTTATTGAAAATGGTTTTTATACAATATATTCTGATTACAGTTTCCCTCCCCCAGCTTCTCCCAGTTCCTCCCTACTTCCTGACCCACTCAAATCCACACCTTTCCTTTCTTTCATTCTCTCTCTCCTTAGAATACAAGTGGGCATCTAAAATAAGAATAAGATATGATAAAATCAAACAAATCAGAATAACACAAAACAAACGGGAAAAAGAGCCAAAGAAAAAGCTCAAGAAACATTCACACACAGAGAAAACCCATAAAAAATAAAATCAGAAACCATAATATATAAACAAAAGATCTGTAAGGATTTAAAAAAAAAAAAAAAGTCCAAAGCACTGTGAGACCAAAAACAAACAAACAAACAAAAAGAAAATTCCAAAAATGCCATTGAATTCATTTTGTGTTGGCCATCTATGCTGGGTACAAGGCCCGCTCTTAAATGTGGTTTACACACCCGGTGACTCTGCTGGAGAAAACTAATCTTCCTTTATGAGTGGGGGCTCATGTCCACATGCCCTCTTGGCCCTGGGGCCCCATCTGGCTTGGACCTGCTCAGGCCCTGTGTGTGCTGCCACAGTCTCTGAGTCCACATGTACATCTGTCCTCTTGTGTCCCGAAGGCTGCGTTTCCTTGGTGACCTCCATCCCCTGTGGCTCTCACAGCCTTTCCACCTCCGCCTCCTCAGCTGAGTAACATCTTCACGAAGCTCAGCTACTGCCATTCTCCCGGCCATGAAGGACTCGAGCAATTTTCAGTTTTATGATAATATCAATCAACTTGAAGGAGACATTAACTGTTGACCTTTGGTCTGCACTTGGGCAAGTATACCCACACATACATGTATACATACATACATACATACATGTATACATACATACATACATGCATACATGCAGATGCCACATATACAAATTTTTTAAAGTATTCTTTAAAGAGTTCAAGGTTAGTCCGGACTATATAGCAAGCCTCTGCCTCAAAAAAAAAAAAAAAAAAAAGGAAAAGAAAAGAAAAGAAAAAGTGTTTATCTACTGTTAGCAATGTTTGCAGGTTTTTTCCTCCACAGACGGAAACCAAAGAGGGAAAGAAGGCAGGGTGTGGGGTAGAAAGTGGGCAGGGGGATGTTTATCTAACCCATAGGTAAGGCATTTGAAGTGCACTACAGAAGAACAGCGCATTTGTAAATTCTGACTCTGAATTTCTGTAGTCTTCACTGTTAAGCTGTCTCCATTTGGTGGACTGCCTAGCAGCCTCTGCTCCACATATGGCAGATGACCTGTGTGGTCGGTCCAGCTTCTGGTCTACTCCCACAGAACTCCCAGATAGCTTACACTACACCACATGTCTCTGCTTCCCAGCCTTCCATTCATAAAGAGAACATTCACTTAAAAAACTGGGATTACTGCAAATACAGCCAACAGTAGGGCTTGATTAAACATCATCTGTAAGAAAACCTGAATATTCTGTGACTAACATGTTCTTCAATTTTATATGACCTACAACACAGAAAGTAACTTCCTGATGATCTTAGGTAAAGCTGTCGCAGGGATTCGAGTTGAAATAGGACAGCCAGTAATCCCATTCCCCAGGTTAAAATTCACCCCTTCTATAACCTGAAATCTGGTTTACACTTGCTGTCTTACTGTCACGTTTCAAGTGCTGGGTTGTGTTTTTTTCCCCTAATTCATCTGCAAAATCATTTTTCTGGATGACAATTTAAATTTCCCTTACTCAGAAACAACTCCAAGAGATCTGATGGTGTGCACTCTGAAGGAAAACAAGTAGCAATCCACACGGTGAGGAGGTTTGGGGGCTCTGATAGGTAAATGATAATAGCACAACTGTGAACCTGACCCCACCATTTGTACCTCCTTCCCTCACCTACACTCATATCCAACCAGTCCGCTCTTGGCTTCTTTTTGCTTTATAAACACTATCCTCTGGTTCCCCACAGGAATATAATCTGCAGTGAATAGGACTTTTATGTGACTTTCTAATTCAACCCAAACTTCTAGAATATGTAAGAGTTGGTTTATAAAAGATGCTCAATAAATATATTCTGAACTTAGTATAAGTTTGTATGTATAATATTTAAACAGTGGTGTGTGCCTTATAGGCCTAAAAGCAAACTGGTAAACTTTTAGGATCCTTACTTATTACAACTGGGGAAAGAGTAGAAGGAAGAATACTGCTACTCACCAACTCTAAGTTACAAATGTAAAATGTACAGCCAAATCAAAGTTTTTAAGCAGAATAGACATTGCTCACCTTTTGAGACTGCCGCTGTGTTTCCTGAGTTTAATGAGTAAGGATGCCATTCTGAAGTGACATGCTCTGGAAAGTCATTTTGAAGGATAGAAAGCTTTTCCAAAAAGTAGTAAATGGCTCATGCCATAAGCAAATAGAAACTCTGGCCGGGCAGTGGTGGCACACGCCTTTAATCCCAGCACTCGGGAGGCAGAGGCAGGTGGATTTCTGAGTTCGAGGCCAGCCTGGTCTACAGAGTGAGTTCCAGGACAGTCAGGGCTACACAGAGAAACCCTGTCTCAAAAAACCAAAAAAAAAAAAAAAGAAACTCTGGGGTCACAAGTCACTCTAACAAATGTTTTTATGAAGTTGCGACACTGCCGTTCCCCTGACCCCCAAAATCTCGGGCAAGTTTAGTTTTATGAAGCTATCAACCAGCCAAGTTCCCGTAAAATGAAGGTCCTTTTAAAGGGTTATTTTAAACGGACTGGAGGTAAAGTTTGATATAAGGCAAACAGAGGGTCGGTAGGAAGGAGGGCAAAGCACGTTGAAAATACAGTTCTTTCCTATGTTCCACAACATAACCTACATATTCCTACATAACCACAACACTGATCCTACACCTCCGTGAGGACAGCTTTTCCTCTTAGCAAAAGACAGTGGTTCCTGGTGAGCACCACCACCCCCAGCTCCCTCAAATCAGACATCCACCTGAGCTGCATTACAACTTAACCAAAATGGTGGAAGACAGGACCTTACAGGTATGGAGTACACGGGCCCATTGAGTGAGCTACCTCGGACTGGGTGACCTCACCAAGTTTTCTCTTCTGGAAACCGTCATAAAGTTATCTCCCACCCACTACAAATCGAAGACTCAAACAGGATCATCAATGCTGAGTGCGAAGCCTGCCTCCTGTGGGTGCTGTGTGCGATTTTTCCCAGGCACTCAGCAACTGCACTTCAACATCGGAGACCGGCCTGGAACTCTCCGTGCAGAGGATGGTGGATGAGTAACTACAGTGCCTAAATCCCCGCGCGTGGCCAAGCTTATGCAGCCCAGTCTTCCGCGGGCTTCGGCTGCCTGAGGGCCACCCTACGGAAGCCCCCCGGGGTCTGCGCGCGCACGAGGCCGCGGGCACGCGAGGCAGCCGAGACCGGTACTCACCCGCAGCGGACAGCGGACGGCCGCCGCCAGCCGGCTCCAGGAAGAGGCGAAGTCCGGCGGCCGGGCGCGCGGGCTCCAGCAGACGAGCGAGACCAGTGTCCCCAGCAGCAAGGCGGCCGCGGCGCAGCTCAGGTACAGGCTGAGGCGCAGCAGCACGGCGCCCGGCCCCGTGCCCGCCGCCGGTCCCCAGCCCGGGACCAGGCAGCACAGCGCCAGCACGGCCAGGGCGGCCACGGCCGCGGGCCCCCGCCAGCCCCCGCCCGGGCCGTCCGCCGTCCGCTGTCGGTCCGCGGAGCCCCGGGCAGCGCGGCAGGCGTCTGCGGCGGACGTGGGGCCGCGGCGGGTGCCGCTGCTGTCGGTGGCATCGCGGTGCATGCTGCTTCCTGGGCCGCTGGCGACAGGCTCATCTCCCGGCCCGCTGCCCCCCGGCGCCGCCCCGGGCCGTGGCCTGTGCGCGGCGCCCCGCCGCCTCGCCGCTCCCGCCGCCGCTCGCGAGGCAAGGGCAGCCCGCGCTCATGCCCTCGCCGGCGGCCCTGCGCGGGAACCGCTCCAACAGACACCGCCGCGTCGCCCCCTCGGTGCCGCCGCCCCGCGCCGGGCTCGCAGCTGCCCGCCGACCGGGCGCGCCCAGGTAGCGGGACCGCGAGGGGACTAGAGCCCCACGGGCTTGAGACGCGCGGGGGCGGGGGCGGGACCTGCGGCTGAGTGACAGTGGGGCGGGGTCGCCCCGCCCACCCGGGGGCGGGGGCGGCCGGAAAGGGGCGCGACCAATCGCAGTAGACCCCGCTACTTCCCGAGCCCCGCCCCTGCCCCCGGGGACCGCGTCTGTTCGTGGAAAATTTTGCTGCAGGTGTCAGAAGCTTGAATACAGCGCGGCTCAGGTGCTCCCTTATTTTCCCCCCTCAGCTCCTCGCCTTGCCTACAGCCCTGTACCAGACGCCGGCCTTGTTCTCTAGCTCCCTGATCAACCTCATATGTCCCTGATCCCCACTTTTACTACTTTCTTCCACCCGACCCCACTGCTCAAGGGTAGGGACTAAGACAAAACTGGAGGAGTTAAGTGAAGCCTGTGGTTCCCACTTACTTATGGAAAGGCTCCCAGAGTGTCCCCCTGGCGCCAGAAAGTATACACAGCTGCCATAATCGATTTGGCTCCGATTTTGTGTTTTTGTTGCCAACAACTACTCGGTACAAAAGCTGTTACCCACGCAAAAGAAACTGGTTCAAATAATTTTGAGAGACCATATTTTCCTCTCCTATCTTGGTCGCAGCCGGTAGTCTACAGATGATGTTTTTGCTGAGAAGAAAGATGTCCAAACGCTGCTCAATACTTTAACAGAGCTGCCAAAGCCCATAAAGGGTGTTGACAGTCTTGGATGATGGAAATGAAGGATTTCTGAAGACACTGGGAGGAGAAACAGAGTAGAGAAGGCAAAAGGGGATGAAATAAGGAAGGAGGGGAAGCTTGACAGATAAGGAGCCTAGGACCTCTCCCCATGACACTGTAATCAAGAATTCCAAATTCTTTAACTTGTACTATTTTGTTTTGTGACAGGGTCTCTCTGTGTAAACCTGGCTATCCTGAAACTCACTATGTGGACCAGGCTAGTCTGGACCCCCCCAGAGATCTGCTTGCCTCTGCTTTCAGAGTACTGGAATCAAAGGTGTGAAGCCTAAGTTTTCAGTGTTCTCTAATAAGTTGATTGATAGTGCCCTCCAAGTAGCAGACAAGTAAAATAAGCATTAAAATGCAGTGTTATATATTGTGGCCACACTGTTTTTTGGTTTGGGTTTTTTTCTGTAAAGGGTTTGCTCCATCTGTAATAAGTATTGTAAGTATTGTGCCATTTCATCAAAAAAGAGAAAGGTCACGATACTCATGAAGTACTTGCTTGCTTAAAACAAAGTATTACGCAAAAAGTTACATAAGCAATCCACCCATGTATTCATTTCAGGTCTTCATAATAAATTTCCCCAATAGCATATGGATTTCAAGTGGGAGATAAAGCCGCAGATCTAAAAATCAACCCTAACATTTAATTCTAATAGAATATAGTATTTAAGTGAATTATTTTTATAACTATTTTAAGACAAGTATGATTCTCGCATTTCTAAAGTTTTTTAAAAGATTTTTAAATTTTATTTTATGTGAGTGCTTCGCTTGCATGTGTTAGTTTGTGTACCATGTGTATGTGGTGCTCACAGCAAGAAAAGAACATGGGATCCCCAGAACTGGAGGTAGGGTAGCTGTGAGCAACCATGTGGATGCTGGGAACTAAACCTGACTCTCCTGTAAGATCACTACGTGCTCCTAACCACTGAGCTATCTCTCCAGCCCTAAGCCTGTTGCTTTTTAATATTAATTGGTGTTCATGGAACATTTCATTCTTTTATACAGGCTGAAAAAAAAAATGCCAGACATTTCATCCCCATCCCAACAGATACTATGAAGCCTGGTGACAAATGGGGAAACAGAGGCAGCAGAGGTACTTGGCTTGTTCACAAAGCCAGCAGACACTAGAACTAGGGTTTGGTGTCTCCACAGGAGACTCCCTTCAGTTTCTACACTTACCCTCTGAACCGCAGCATTTCTGAAGAACTCAATGTTTCTATCATCTCATGTTGCAAAGGAGCAAAAGCAGGGTTTCATAAACCCACGAGCCTGAGACCAGTGTGTCATGCTGTAGAAGGTCCAGTTGTGTAGCTCTGTGAGAACAGAAGCACGCTTGTTGCCCTGGCATGGACAGAGTGAGTACGATTAGTCAGGGGAAACTGGCCTAACATTTACTGCATGCCAGCTTTGTAACTAAAGACCATGACCCTGCGGTAAGTATGATCCCACGAGTAATGCAGGGCTGGAGATGTGCAAACCCACTGTCCAAAACCTGCCTCAGAGCACACCCTCTCTTACTGCTAGGCCAGCTCTGATGCTTCTCGTTTATTTCATAAGTAGAGTTAAGCCTCTACTATGTACATGGCTGGAGGGTCACTGATGTGAAGCAACAAAAAGATAGAAGGGGATGGCTGACCTCGGAAGGCACTGAAGAAAATGCGGCACAGAATCAGGGCCTCGTCTCCATCTGATTCACTTAAACCTGAGTCAAAATGTCCCTTCCGAGAGTCACTATGAAGTCCTGACAGCTCCTTTGAAAAGGCTTATTATATATATTTTATGTGTATGTGTATAAACTTGAGTGTAGGTATGTGCCCACGAGGCCAGAGTTCAGATGAGAGCATCAAGTCCCTGGGAACTTAAGCCACCAGGGTAGGTGCTGGGCACCAAACCTGGGTCCTCTGAAAGAGCAACAAGTGCTCTCAACTGCTGAGCCACCTCTCTAACCCCATGTTCAATCAGTTTTAAGGGCTGAAAAAGAAAATCAAAAAATAATGTCTTGGGTGCTGAAGAGAGAGATGGCTCAGCAGTTAAGAGCACTGCCTGCTCTTCCTAGAGGTCCTGAGTTCAATCCCCAGCAACCACACAGTGGCTCACAACCATCTGTAATGGGATCCGATGCCCTCTTCTGGTGTGTCTGAAGACAGCTACAGTGTACTGTCTTTCTAAATAAATAAATAAATAAATAAATAAATAATTTTTTAAAAAGTAATATCTTACCTATATATTTTTATTGTTAGTGCATTCTGACAGGCTCTAATAGAGGCCATAAGGCAATCTTCACCATCTTGTAGAAATCTAAACGGCAATGGCTTCTGGATGAACGAACTCCCAGTGGAGGGAATGACCCCGACAAAGCAGGTGGACATCACTGATCTTTGTCTAAGAATGTACTAGTAATGCCTACAGGATGGTGAACCTCTAAATGCAATTTTAGAACATATGTAAATTATAGTGAGTGGCATTCCATATTTGTAAGTAAAAATATTCATATTGAAAACTCATGCAAAGTCGGAGAGTGAGAGAAATTTTGGAACAGTCGGCCTAAATGGGATGTCTCCATCAAATCCCTCCTCTAAGAACCCAGAGAACCTCCTCAGAAGAGAAGGCAGAGAGAATGTAAGAGCAGAC
The DNA here is from genome assembly GCA_028551405.1 of Uromys caudimaculatus. Lineage (NCBI taxonomy): Eukaryota > Metazoa > Chordata > Mammalia > Rodentia > Muridae > Uromys > Uromys caudimaculatus. Next base: position 33,675,433 of record CM052719.1, read on the forward strand.
TGGATAGAGGGCTCCAAGAAAGCAAAGCCCTCTAAATCAACATGAGCAATGTTCATAGGAATTCACAGAGACTGAGGCACCATGCACAGGGCCTGCATGAGTCCGCACCAGGTCCTCTGCACATAGATGATGGCTTCCAGTTTAGTGTTTTGATGAGATTCCTGAGGGAGCAAATGAGTGGGTCTCTGATTTCCTGTGTCTTCTCTTGGGCTCTTTTCCTTCTGTTGGTTTATCTTATCCAATGCTGACATGATAGTTTTTATCCTATTGTGCTTGATTTTGTTGTATTTTATTATTGTCTCTTAGAAGTCTGTTCTTTTCAACTGGGAGACCGAAAGGGAATGGACCCGGATGAGAGGGAAGGTGGGGAGGAGCTGGGAGGAGTAGAGGGAAGGAAAACCATAATCAGGATATAGTATGTGAGAAAAGATTGTGTTTTAAATAAAAGGGGGAAAGAGAAAACTTATCCAAAGTCATTAATCTTTAAAAAGAAACAGATTTTAAATTACTGAAAGCTAAATCAGCTAATACCAGGACAAATAATTATCAAAGATCTATCATAAAACTGAAATCCAGAGTATATATGTCAATCATCTTTCCTAATGAACTACATCCACAAGAGCCATCTATTTATTCAATTTTGAGGTTCAGACATGTGAGCTACAGGCTAGGCTCAGCTGCAAGTTCTGCTCTTCCAGTCTGGGTCTCCAGTGGAGAGGGAGCAAGATGGCACATAGCATGGACACTGTCTTCTACCCTCCAAGAGGTTAGCTTAGGCTACTTCAGATGACAGTATTGGGGAAGCAAATTTGCACCTGTTTATATCTTTTGCTGTTTTGTATTTTCCCCCTTTGATACCCTCAGGAGAAAACAAGGAGCAGTGTGCATATGTGTTGGGGGGGTATTTTTTCATTTAATGTTTATGGTTTTGAATATGGGTACGGGGGGCGGGGGGAGAGGTGTGTGTGAAGTGCCCTTAGTGGTCAGAAGAGACATTGGATCCCCTGGAGCTGGAGATAAAGGCATTGTAAACCACCAGATATGGGTTCTGGAAACTCCTGAGCCACCCCACCACCACCATCCCTGCCCCTGTATGATGAGTGTTTAATAGCAAGTATCACTCATCTGTTTACTCTTTCAATGACCTACCACACTTTGACTGAATAAATACATTAATCAATTTTTGGTGGATCATCAGATCATCCAGATCAGTAGTCTAGTAATTTGTTACTAAAAATATATTAGTTCCTACTTCTGGCCCTGGGGATCTATAATCCTTATCATCTGTCCCCTCCTACTGAGGATGGCATCAGAGGACACAGACAAGTGATATTTATGTTTGCCAGTTGTGAAGACTATCCTAGCCATATAAGTTAATTCTTACTAATACACTAACATTTTCAAGTTATAAAACCTAAAAATAATTGTAAACTCAACTGGCCTTTAATATCCATTATTAGTGATTAGCAAATTGTAGAGACTATTTGATATCTCATGACCGCAAAATGCGTATGGATTAAACTTTTGAATGTTCTATGTGCTATGTCACTACATTTTTTTAAGAACAGAGAAAAATTGATCACCATGGTCTGAATGTTTTAAGTCTCTTTCCAAATACCTATGCTGAAGCCCAATTACCAATAATTGGCAATTGGAAGTTGTGACTACAGTAAGGGCATTTGCACAGTCTGTATGGGTGATGTTAGCGCCTCTTAAGAGGGGCCGAAAGGCTATAGAGATGGCTCATCAGTTAAGCGTTCTGGCTGCTTTTCCAGAGGACCAGGATGAGATTTCCTGTACCACTTGGCATCTGCAATTCAAATTTCAGGGCATCCAACACATTCTTCTGGCTTCCTTGGGCACTGCACCCAGGCAAAACACCCACACACATAAAATAAAAATAAAGGTTAAAAAAATTTTAAGGGGCTATGAGTCAGGTGTGGTGGGGCAAGCCTGAAGTCCTACAATTAGAAGAGGAAGATCAGGAGTTCAAGGCCTTCCTCAGCTATACAGTGAGTCTGAAGACAGCCTGAGCTCCATGATACCCTGCCTCAAGAAAGGGGAGAAGCCTGGCAGCAGTGGCGCACACCTTTAATCCCAGCAGTCAGGAGGCAGAGGCAGGTGGATTTCTGAGTTCGAGGCCAGCCTGGTCTACAGAGTGAGTTCCAGGACAGCCAGGGATACACAGAGAACCCTGTCTCGAAAAACAAAAAAAAAAAGGGGAGAAGACATGAAGTGTAAACTTAAGGGTGTTGGAAGATGTTTTGCTGAAGCGGACACAGGTGAAAGGATGTTCTGCTAAAGCAAGCACATGGAAGGGCACGTGATGAAGGAGTCTTTGCCAAGAACATACATTTATTGGTCTGCCTTACATTGCATAGTTGAGCTGCATTTGTGCGACTCCACAGAGAAACAAACCAACAAACTTCTGGTGGTGTGCTATAGTTTCTTGCCGCTTCTGCAGACTTGGGCTGATTGGCAGAGCGATGTCAGCTGAGACAGATGAATGTGTTGAGGCTAGACACTTGCTGAAGCAAGACCCATGGAGGACAGATGATGTTTGGAGGGTATAAACAGGACTCAAGGAACAATGGTGGAGGCTGATCTAGGCTTGCTTACAGAGCTAGCTGTGCAATGCTCATGGGTCTCATGTCTTTGCTGATCTTCGCTTTGCTGCGGAGAGAGGCACACATAACTTCTCTTGGTGTTCCTGCTGGTCCCTCCCACTGACTCATGCTGAGGCTGAGGCCTGGCTCTCTTTGCTAGGTAGTGCCACTGCTTTTGCTGACTTGGTATTTCCATGAGGTGTGTGCAAGTAAATCAAGCTGCTGCTGTTAACCTGTGATCTGAACTGCTGATTTCCAGACAACACAGATGGGAGTTGCTCCAAAGAACCATTTCAAAACAGGTCCACTTCCCCATATCCTTTCTTCTCCACTACCTCTGGTGGGTGGTGGGCAAAAGAGAGGTTAAAGCATTCAAGAACCACCATTAAAAATAAGGTTTGAAAATAACTAAAGTTACGAAGACAAGATACCTGTCTTGACTCTTACACCAAGGGGACACAGAGAAGAAGCCATCTCTGAACCAGGAATCAAGGTGCCTTATCTTATCTGCTGGCACCTTGAACTCTGACTTTCCTTTCTCCAGAACTGTGAGAGAGAAGACACTCTATACAGCCTTAGGGACAAATAATAATGAGCCAAGACTTTACAAAAAAAAAAAAAAATCAGTCTCCAAGAGAATTGTTATTAAAAGTCAATTGCTTTTATTGTAAAATACACAAAACAGAAATTTTACCATTGTAAACATTTGCACAGTGTAGTAGTAAATACATTCATATTGTGTAACTATCCATGTCCAGAATTTTCTCTACCAGACAACTGTATACTGTGCCATCAGAGAACTTACATTATCCATGTCTAAAACTTTTTCTACTAGGCAACTGTATAGAAACTCTGCCATCAAAGAACTTGCCATCCCCCCCTCCCAGAACCACTTCACCCTCACTCTGATGTGTGTGTCCAAGAATTACACTATTCTAAGCCTCTTAGAAATGGAGTCATGTATTTGTCTTTTCTGCCTAGCTTTTCTCATTTAGCATCATTTCTTAAACTTTCATGTCATAGCATGTATTAGGATTTCATTCCTTTTTGTGGCTTGGTAAAATTCCACTGTGTGTATGCAAGTACCTGTATTAATGTTTTATGTTTATAGACTCAGGTTGTTTCTATATTTTGAGCATTATGAATAATAATGTTATGGATCTGGGTGTACAAATATCCAAGACGCTGCTTTGAATCCTGAAATGAGAATGCTAGTTCATGTAATTCTATTTACTATTTTTAAGGGACTACCATAGAATTTCCTATCCTGCTGTCTTACATATCAACTGCACAAAAGCTCCCAATTTCTTTGAGTCTTGTCCATCTTGTTGATCTTGTCTATTTTTAGTTTTTGCAAGAGGTATTTCTAAAATAGTAACTCTCCTAGTGGGGCTAAAATGGACATCATTGTTTGATTTTGTAAGCTTGATGTGTGGGTACTGGTGTACCACAGTGAAGCTGTGGTTCTAGGGCTTCTTTGTGGGCACAGGTGTGTCACAGAAAAGTTGCAAAGTTATAGGGCCCCTTTAAGGAGCCACTTCTTTCCTTTCACTGTGGAATCTAGAAATCAAATTCAGGTCATCAGGTTTGCTTTGGAAGTACTTTGTCTAAGATGAGCTGTCTCCTTGGCCCTGAATATTTTCTTGAGTTCTGAGATCTAATTCTAGTCATCTGGCAAGCACATTTACCTATGAGACATGATCATCCCACAGGCCTTTGCTGATTTTGACATGCATTGCCATAATGAGTAGTGACTTAGTGACTTTTTTATTGCTGTGTCAAAGCACCATGACCAAGGCAACTTATAAAATAGAGCATTTAGTTGGGTTCCCAGTTTCAGAGGGTCAGAGTCCAAAATGGGAGAACAAAGGCATGGCAGCAGAGCAGATGACAACTCCCTTCTTAATCCAAAAGCAGAAGGCAGAGAGGCAGAAGTCCTTTGAGACCTTTGCCAAAGCTCACCCCTAGTGTCACACCTCCAACAAGGCCACACCTCCTAATCCTTCTCAAACAGTTCTACAAACTGGGAACTAAGTAATCAAATAGATGGGCATATAGAACCTACTTTCATTCAAACCATCATACTTAGTGAAGTGCCTGTGTTTTTTTGTGCTGTTGGCTATTTGTATCTTTTTTGTCGAAATGTCTACTCAAACACTTTATATCTACCCTGGAAATTAGTGTCAAAATATTTTCATTCGTTAAAATTAAGTGAAATACTTTCTTTGACCCAACAAAATGAAAAAAAAAAAGTTTCTGTTAGTAATCAGGACCCAAAAAATATAAATAAGAGGTTTCTTGAGTCTGATGGCTGTAGTTGTGATCATACATACATTTGATTAGAAACACCTAGACATTTAGTGAAGTTCACATCTGGGTGTGTCTATGAGAGCACTTCCAGAGACATCATGTGGGCTCTGAGCTCATCAATGGAGTGATCCTTGATGGATTCATAATATGCTGGCATTATTAGCAGGTGGTAAAGGGGAGGAGGTGGGGCCCAGGTGGAAGGAGATCACTAGAGGTATCTCTAGATACTTGCCCTGGCCTTTTCCTGTAGGCCAGATTCTCCAGCTTTACAATTACATGAACTGCAGCTCTGTAGTGCCATGAAGGACTGAACCCTCTCAAAATGTGAGTCAAACACATCTTTCCTCATTGTGTTAGATATTCTGTCATGGCTCTGACAAAACAATACAGTGGTAGTCCCCAGGATATGTTAGGTCTGTGCTTGCTTTCTTTGTACTTTTATGTAGGTACTTATCATGGCTGTAACAAACTACTACAAAGTTAGATGTATAAAACAAGTCATTTATTTGGATTAGGGAACTGTGGAGGTCAGAAATCTAAAAGTAAGGCAGATTTGAGTTCTTTCAGGGTAGTCCATTTCTTCCCTCTTTTCAGTTTTGCAGAGCAGCATGCATTCTTTGGCTCATTGATTAACCCACACATCACTCAACTATTTTGTGTTACAGCTCCTACAACTGACTTGGAAGCTTTGCCTCTCCCTTTTATAGGGATTTATAGTGATTAATTACACAAAGAGCTCCAGGATAATGTAAATTTAATTGCATCAGCTAAACTGCCGTGCCATATAAAGTAACATATTCGTGCCCTCTGGTGATTAGAGGATAGAGATCAGGAGTGTGGTGCCGTTCCTGACCCTACGATGTGTCAACAAGAAATTAAGGCACTCAACAGTCTGTAGAGATCATTTTTAGATTGCTTAAAGTAGACCTCCATCATCAGAAGGGCCATCCTTCATAGGTTACCTGCCCCTGGTGCACATTAACTATGCTTGAATTTGAACTTTTTTTTTTTTTCCTTTGACATGGGCCTCACGATATAGCCCTGGCTGGCCTGGAAGTCACTACGTAGACCAGGCTGACCCTGAACACAAAGATCCCTCTCCCTCTACTCCTAAGTGCTGAGAGATTGTAGGCATCCGTCACCAGGACTGGTTTGTGTGAACAGAGCTTTGCTGAAATAAAATCGAACGAAGACATATTTATTATTGTCGTCTTGTTACAGAATTAAAAGATTACAGCGTCTTTGTAGGAAACCATCCCAGATGTCTAGACCTACCGCAGCGTCGTGGGTATGCGAGCAGGTGATGCCCTGGTCAACAGGGAGGCCTCGGTGGTCTCCTTTCCACCAGCCTCCAAGTCCTCACGAGCTCCTGCCGAGAAGCTGTCGCCCCTGCAGCACAGGCCTGATCACTGTGACGGGGTCTCCTGGAACTATGGACGACAGGAACTCTACCCGCACCATCTTAGGCAGAGACTCGGCTCCGCGATCGCCCCGCCTTTCCCCTTCCTCTGAGTCTATCCCCTGGAGCTTCCGCCCGGCCTCACGTGTGCGCGAGTCCCGGTTAGCCTCTTTCGGGGAGGAGGGAGAAATGCGGAGGTGCGGTTGCGCGTGCGCAGAGCGAGCGAGAACCCGAACGCTCGGCGCGGCGCGAGAGTCGATAGCGGCCACAGTTCCCAGGTGAGCGGTTCCCGGGCTTCCGTATCCGGTCGGTCTCCAGCGGGCGAGACGCCCTCCCCTGCGTTCGGGGTCCGTTTCCCCGGTTCGGTGCCCGACGAAGGCGAGCACCCGGGGTGGGTACCACCAAACCTCCACGGGAGGACGCAGGCTGTCCTCAGCCCTAGGCGCCGCCACTTCGGCCTCGCCAACCTGCCGGGCGACGTGGTAACCGCTACAAAAAAAAAAAAAAAAAAAAAAAACGGTAGCCCGGCCCTCAGGACGCGAGAGGAGGCGTGGAGTAGGGGTCCGAGCCTACTGCCGCCCCTCTCCGGGCTCTTAAACCCAAACCCACAGGTCTGAGGAACTGTCTCTTGACTGCTACGTCCCAGAGTGTGCGTACTGGGGTCGTGGACAAAGTCTCAGATTCCTGAAAAACAAGTGTTCAGTTTGGGCCACGATTTTTATATGCCTAATTTGGGGCCCTATTATGTACATATCGGCAGATAAGGATTATCACATATGTACAAAATGACGTTTTTAAGGGCAGGTTATTTTGTGTATTCTTTCTGGTGTCTTGTGAAAGCACTGTTGTTTCTACTGCTAGCTCTGCGTGAGCTAAACATCACTATCCAAATAACTTCCAGGTAGCTTTGATAGAAACCCGTCTGGATCCACCAGAAGGTTGTTATGGTCTCATGAGCTGTCATTTAATCTTTATCCTTTCCCGGTGTGTTGCAAGATAATATTAACGATACTATAAAACTACAAGTTTTCTTGCCTATTCCCGAATGTAAGTTGAATAGTAGCAACCTTGATTTAAATTTTGGCAAAAGAATCGTTAATGGGGGCAATTGTCAGATTAAGTTTTCCTGGAAATCAAGTTTATGTGCATACAACCACTTTTGCCCGGTAGAAATTCTGAATATAAACACCAGAAATTTGACATACACTAGGCAGTGGGCCAACTCTCATGAGGAAGGAAAGTTATCAAAATACGCTGGAAACATAATGGTTTTTTTTCTGTTTATATAGGAAGCAAAGAGCAAGAACCTGGGCTGAGCCTTAAGTCTCCAGACCTCTTTGTGTGATAAACATTCTTTAAATGTTTACCTAATTGTTTTAGGGCTTTTTTTTAGACAGTGAGGATGTAAAGGTGAACAAGACATCTGGAGTGCCCAGTCTGGTAAGAGTGGCTATCGCTCCTTCTCGCCCCATCCTCTCCTCTCCTCCCCTCCGCTTTTCTCCAGAGCTCAGGTGATCCCCTTAATTCAGATTCACTTGTAGCTGGTATAAATAAGCACATGTCAACTCTAGCCTGCCTAGTGAGGAGACTAGCAAAGATTTAGACAAATCTATCCTCTTCTGGTTCTGCTGTTGGACCCTGGAAACTAATTAGACAAGACAGCAACAGTGTAGAAGGCCACAGTGTCCTTCATCTGGTTCCATTCAGTTTCTTTTGAGAAATGGCCTTGTTTGGCTTGGAACTCACCAAGTAGACTGGCTGGCCAGCAAGTTCTTAAAGATCCACCACCTCAGCACCAGGTTTACAAACACATGCCTGCGCCCTCTCCTTCCCCCAGGTGGAGCACTGATGCTATTTAAGTTTTTCTATCTCAACCAACCTACTTCTGAATAAAACTAAACATACACTTGAGTCACATGTCTGTTAGCAAAGATGTACTGATTCTAAGCAAACCATTAATAAGAGCGTCTGTTATGATGGCGATTGCTTTTTTCTTTAATAGACTTACTGGGGGACACATTCATTAGTATTTGTGGAGGTTGGGAAAACCTGGAGGAGTTAGCTCTCCTCTTCCATCCCATAGGTCCCAGGAATCAAACTCAGGCTGGCAGGCTTGGTGGCAAGCACCATTAATGACCCAATGATCTCAGTGGTCCTAACATGACATTTTGTTTATGGTTAAGATTCTGCAATCTCATAATTTAGTAATTTTTGTCTAGTATGAAATTCTTCAATTTCAAGAAAATTACTTTAGAGCTAGTACATTGTTTTCTTAGGTTTATTTAGTGCTGGGTCTATCCCTTTCGGAAGTAGTTCTCCTAGATGAGATAATATTGCCCTTAACACTTGAAACCCCAGTATCAATCAATTTAAATTTCTATCCAGTTCTCTTATATTACCATTTAGTAACAATTTCGAATTTCCATAGATCAATGACATTTTAAACTCATGAATGAGATCCCCCAGTAAGAAACAGGTTTTATATCAAGGCCCACCATTCAGAATATACATATAAAGATAGAAATAAATTTCATGAAGTATTACTTAAAATTTGTCATGCACTCTTCAGTTTTTATACTAGTGTGCTTTAATGATTAGTATGGCCTACTGAATTATGTTACACTGGGTCATGACGTGCGGTTTGTTATAATACTTTAGGTTGTGATTTGAAACTGTTCTTGTGAAATTTAAGGAAATATAAAAGCCATTATAATTGCAAAGTTATTAACCAAAAATGATAGAGGAGGGAAACAGCCAACTCTATTTTGGGCCTTTATCGTTTTCGAAGGTAAAATATCCTACAAAAAAAAAAAAAAAAAAAACAAAAAACCGTTTAAGGAAGGGGAGCTACTAATTGGGTTATAAAGGTATCGACCATGTGTTCAGTGAGTATTTTGACTTTTTTAACGTGAGGGGCTAGAATGGTACAGTAATATTCTGGGATCCTGCCCTAACTGGCATCTCCTCAGTTTTGTCCCCTCCTTTTCTTCATATATTTGTACGCCTAGATTTTTAATGTGTGCTCTTCCTACCCATCATCTGTGACTCTCTCTGTGTGCCTACTGAAGACTACAGCATAGTTTACTAGTATTTTATTACTGCTCATTTAGTCCTGAGTTTTAATTCAACACTGTTTCTTTATAGATCTCAGTGTATCCTTTTTATCTGATCTTAATGATATTTTATGTATCCATTTCTTCTTAGACATTGGTAGAGGATGTTTGTAACTCATTGCTGTTACAGAGCTTAACATGTGCATCTTGTACGTGTCCCATAATCCAAGCTTTATGCCTCAGCATGCCCTATTTAGTTTATCCTTTTTCATACATGAAGCATATTTTCACCTATTATTGTACATACACTGTAGTTGTCATTGCAATGGGAAATGTTAAAATGCAGTGGAATATCTTCTATCAAGTCAACTTTTGTCTCCCCTCAACTTATTTAAATCTTTATGTTATTTTTAATCCAGTACAGATAACTATATATCTTTTTCATCCATATATATTAAGTATAGCAGGTCTACAAACTTGAAGTAAGTCACATAATATTTTGATCTTTGGTTGAGTCTGTTGAGTCTCTTAGTTGTAATGTGAAAGCTGTTTGAGGTAGTACCTAAACCCATGAATAGACCTGTGCTTCACTAAACTTTATCTGCATAAACATAACATGTCACATTTGGCCCTGAATAGTAGTTTGCTGGCCTGTGATCTAAATGTTTTAATGAAATAATTTTACTATATGCAGTTTTTATCTATTATAAATAATTCTGCAATTTCTATCTTGTGTGTTTTTATCCTTATAAATGTCTACAAATGAAGTGATTCAAAGAGTTTATGGCTCTTTTATGTCTCTGAAAACAAATTGTCAAATGTTTAAAAACATTTCAGATGCTGGAGAGAAGCTCCAGGTTAATACCCTGAACTGATCTTGTAGAAGCCCCACGCTGGGTTCCCAGCACCCACTGTGGTGCATCTCACAGCAGCCTATAACTCTAGCTCCAGGGGACCTGGCAAGTCCTGCTGCACCTCACAGGAACCTGCATTCAGACACACACACACACACACACACACACACACACACACACACACGCGCGCGCGCACGCGCGCGTGCACTAAATGCTGCTTCTGTTTGTCTGCTGGTATTAATGTTCTTATGCCTTGTACAAAGATTTTAGCAGACAGCTCTGCACTACAGGTCATAGACATTATATTTGTAGTAAAAAAGGCGTTAAATCTCTAGTTTGAACTTAAATATCAAGTCACCGAAATTTATTTAAAATACTTGCTGGGACGTCACCTGACTTCTGCAAGAACTGACTATTCATAAAGTTAGCTTTTAAGCAACAATAGGAGTTTCTGTATTGATAAATTTAAATGTGTTTGTGAATGGAAAAGTTTCTGCTCAATTCCATGCTTCCTTTGTGACAGTTACCTTGCTCTTGAATAAGAGTAATGTAAAACTTTACCCTCTTTCTGGAGAAGGACAGTATGAATGCTTCAGAGTCCCAATGAAAGATATATTCAAAAAGATAGCATATAAACAATATAATCTACATTTACATAATAAACATTGTTAATTGTTTTGATAAGGAATGAAGAGGATTCTTTATCTTTTAAAAATTAAATTTTAGTTTTATAAATTACTTGAGAGAATAGACTTCGACATCTGAGCCGATACTGTGATAGCTAAAACTACCCTACCCGAGGGTTTCATCTCTTTGTTTGCTAGGGACCTAGAGCTCCACCTCTACATTCTTGTCCCAGTCCCCCGCTGACACTTCAGATTTTTAATTTGAAAGAAGGCAATAATCTATGCTAACATCTCGAAACTAACATCTTGAATTTTAATAGAGTTATGAATGTCATACCATAATGCTTCTCAATGATGTGTGCCTCTATTTGAATCTAAGTCTGTGCTAAATTTTTAACTAATTCGTACTTTTATTAATCTTTACCTAGCTTATAAAATATTAAATTTCCTAGATATTATATATGATATTTGTGAACCTGCTTGTCATCATAATTTTAAACTATATTTCATGTTTAAGTATTTCAAATACCTAAGTAATTATACCTGTAAGTCTAGCAAGGAAACCATCCTAAACACTTTCTTATAAAATTACATGTTTAATCAATCAGATTCCCTTAAACATTTAAAGATAGGTTCAGGCAACATTTTACAAGTCTAAGGGTAGCAAGTATATCTCAGTTGTAGAGAGCTTATCTAGTATGCCCAAACATTGCAAATTATAAATAAGAAAATGAATTCATGTCTAGCTCGGCATGGCAGTGCATACCTCTAATCCCAGCTTCCTGAAGCCAAGGCAGATCAGTCTCTGAGTTTGAGGCCAGTCTGGTCTACATAGCAATTGCGATCCAGACTAGCCAAGGCTACATAGTGAGATTATATCTCAACAAAGCAAAAATTTCAATTTATTTCTAATATAGAAGAAGGCTTCAAGACCTTAAAGATAGAAAAAGTTACTTTGGTGATAAAATTGTGTAAGTATATACTTAATTTACATTGTTATTGATAAAAGTTTTATTACTCTTAAATTATATCCATACTTATTTTCATGTCTTCCCTTGGGCTTTAGGGCCACTTAACCACTGTAAATAAACATTGATTCAGTGTGTCGTGGATAATCTTCTGTAGGATAATCTTCTAGTGCCTGATTCACTGTGCTGAACTTATTTAAACACGGTAAGCACAGTCTCGCCTCATTGGCTGTGGATTAATTATAGAAACATTTATGGACCTGTTCTTCAACATAACATGTGTCCCTTTTGAATATTATTGTGGACTTAGGAGTTCTTGCAGAAATTTTCATTTATATATATATTTTGATTTTTAATTTGTACAGTGTCAGTCCTTTTAAACTTTGAGATGGTTAACCTTGAGTATTAATTTGATTGGGTTAATAAGTACTTAGAGTGTAATCATAATTGTGAGGGCATTTCTGGAGATGACTAAAAGAGGAAGACTCGTCATGAATGCGGGAGGCTTCATCCCACTGGCTTAAAGCCACCCGCCAATAGAACACAGAGGGAAGGATTCTACCATGGCAGCTGCTCTCCTCATTTGCTTTCTCTCCAGCATGAGCTGGACAGCTCTGCTTCACGCCTTCCCTTCTGTGAGGGACCATGAGCAAAAATAATTTTTCCATTAACTGCCCTTAATCTGTCTCATGTTAGGTATTTTTAGAAGGGCAAACTGGCTTTGCCCCCATTACTACAGGCATATTTGATTACTGTGCTTGTTGGGAAAGTCTGAGGCTTCGATAAGATGCTTATTTTTCTTTGCTTCCAGCAATAACGCCAGCTGCCTCTAGGGATTCTCTGACTGCTTTATTGTTTATTTTATTTATTTTTTTGTGACTGGGTGTTTTGCTTGAATGCATGTATGTGTGCTATGTGTATGCCTTATGCTTGTGGAAGCCGGAAGAAGATGTTGGCTCTCCCGGAACTATAGTTACAAGATGGTTGTGAAGCATCGTGTAGGTGTTAGGAAACAAACCTGGCTCCTCTGAAAGAGCAGTAAGTGCCCTGCCCATCCAGCCATCTCTTCATCTCCTTCTTTCCTGTTTTTTTTATTTAATGGATAGTAGCCTGAAATCAAGGTTATCAGGAACAATGTGATACTGCTTTTAGGTCACCATGGTCACAGAAGTAAGGAAATACTTTTAAAGGCTATAACTATATAAATGAATTTAGTATAGTTCTAATTATGTGGGCTAGTAAGATATTTTACGTAAACTTTTAAAATCATTGTAGACATGCATAAACCTGTAAGTCAGGTAATTTATGGTCCATAACAACACAGTGTCCTTACTCCATACTAGAATAACTATTTAGAAGTTTAATTCATTTCTTCTAATGTTTAATTTCATGTGTCAAAATGATGTGGTATTTTTTTATTTTAGATAGACTGCTGCCAATGTTAAAATGTCTCATACCAGACCCCCTTTAATACATTGAATCATGTATACTCCTTTGCAGTAATAGTTCCTGAGTTATAGCTTGTGATTAAACATTCAGAAATTTGTTTGGAAGCTGGTTGTATAGCCTGTTATGTATCTTGGGGTTTCTGCTGCTCAGTGAGAACGGATGGGGGAGATTGACTAGGAGTCACAGTTCTCCGTGTGCTTCTTCCTCAGTACGTGCAGGAAAAGAACAGAATAGGATAGTTAACAAGTAGTAAAATCCTGAAGCTTACTGATTCCATTATTTGTTCCAGAATAATCGGTAATTGAACTGGCTTACCTGATTCTGTGAAGTTTTAATATCAGTAGTGATTATTAATCTTGATTACTAGTTTGATATGGTTGAGTGATACCTTGGAGAGATTAACAAAGCATACATGGGTGTGTCTAAGGAGATTTCAGGGACAGTTAAATCAGGGCTTTAACCTAATGATAAAGTCATTGGGTTAGTGGTGGGAATTAGAGAATGAGGCTTGATGAGAAGAAGTAGATGACTGGCTAGGAGTGACATTAAAGGGCTTGTCTTCACCTTTGCTCTGCTTGTTGGCTGCCTTGAGTTAAACGACTTTGCTCAGCTGCACCCTTCTGGCCATGAAGGATCGATTCATGAGCTAAAATAATCCTTTCCTTATTTTATTTTGGTATTTTATTGTACTGACAATAAATGGCTTTTAGCCATTTGCTTTTTCTTCTTTTAAACTCTTAATTGTAATGTACAGATGGGAGACTTTCCTTCGGGTTCAGATATTACTGTCTGTGATATGCCTGCCTTGGTGAACTTGTGAACTCTGAGACTGTTATATAACTTGATACCCCTGGAACTCCATCATGACATCACAAACTTGGTTTACTTTATAATAGTTTTTGTTTGTTTGTTTGTTTGTTTTTTGTACTACCAACATTTCTCATTTTGAGAAAATGGAAAAGTATTTGGAAATTAACTGCAGTCTGATGGTCGTACTTCCCCTTTGCAGATATAATTTTGGCATCATGGATCGGTTTGGAGATATCTCAGAAGGTGAAGTGGACCATTCTTTCTTTGACAGTGATTTTGAAGATGCAAAGAAATGTGACAGTAATTCCATTTTTGACAAGCAAAATGATGATGACCTTAAGGAAGGAATAAACAAAGACACGAAAAATGTAAACTTGAAATTTGGAATACAAAATGATGACCTTACAGAGAAAATAGATAATGACACAGAAAATGTAAACTTAAAACTTGGGATACAAACAAAGGAAAATTACCTTACTCAGAAAGGAAATGAAAGAAAAGCAAAATTTTCTTCAAAGGAACAACATGTAGAAAATGATCCTACACAAACAAGAAGTTCCTCATTGTTGACTTCTTCAAGGTCAAAAAAATCGTGTGATGCCACAAAAGGACATAAATTACAGTTGCCCGTTCCAAATCGAATTCCCAAAATTGCGAAAGGTGAGGATGACTACTACACAGATGGAGAGGAAAGCAGTGACGATGGGAAGAAGTACCACTCGAGGTCCAAGTCAGCTAAGCCCTCTGGAAACTTAAAAAAAAACGCAAGTAAGAAGTACTCCAAAATCAGTTCCTCCTCCTCTTTGTCTTCCTCGTCTTCAAGATCAAGTTCAGACTGCTCAGATATAGGATCTGACATGCAAAATAAATCTGATTCACGCTCATCAGGAAAAGGCGTTTCTAGTGTAACCCCCTCGTCACCAAAACAGAAGTCTAAGTCAGGAAGAAAATCATATGCACAGCCTTCCAGTACTAAACAAAAAACTGGTGACTATAATGAATCCGAAGACAATGTAACAGATGTAACTCCTTTGTCAACTCCAGATATCAGCCCTGCCCAGGCATTTGAGTTGGGCCAATCACATGATCAAAAAGTAAAAGTTAAAAGACAAGAAAATGTGAGCCGGGATGTGTATGAGGATGTGGAGGCTTTAAAGAATGATTCAAGATGTCTGAAATCAGCCAAAAGGAAAGAAAAGCATGGGCAGAATTTTACTCCAAAATCATCAGTATTAGATGCAAATCTAGACCGTAGATCCAAACAAAAAGTCTTACATGACACAATGGACCTTAATCATCTGTTGAAAGGTAATTTTTGAACTTCTGTCTATTAAATTTGCATATTAATAACTCAAATATTATGTGCTATGCATATGCATGGGTTTTTCTGTTCATTGTCTTTGAGATGATTGATATTTTAATAACTTTTCAGATATATTCCATTATACCATAAAACACTTGGAATATCATTTGAGTTGTCAGATAATTAAATCAATTAGGACTAGAAATTTCAGATTCATTTTCAATTCTTCTCAAACTGCCTTGTACTCTTCTGAGGCAGTCTTATCTTCACTCATCAGCTACCAGTAAATATGCCTTCCACTGTTCACCTTCAGACATGACAGTGTCCAGGAAAACACTTCCTCTGCCCCTCAAAGAACCTTCATAAAGAAGCATCTCCAGACAGCTTGCACTTAGTTGTATTTCCCCAAATTGCTTTAGTTATGCTCTTCATTCCTGAAATAGTCATTGGCCATGGGGATTGGCTATGGGGAGAGACATCTGAAACCAGTCAGACTCCTGCTGAAGTTAGTTAGGGGTGGGAGTTGCAAGGCCCAAGATCTACTAAGGAGGACTGTACAGATAGGTGCAGAGTGGGCAATTGTGTTTGTTTACTTCAGTCCTTATAACTTTAGTGTACATATAGAACATCCTAGAATCTCATTCACACAACTACTCTGTTATGATAACTAGAACCCTGATAGCCAAACATTTCACCCAGCCCAGTGCTGATGACAGTTCTACTTGCCGGAGCTCTTAGTTCCGGATCAACATGCTGTTTCTTCATGCATACTATCATATGCGTGACAACACATACAGTAATAAAATAGCTCTCAGGATCTGGAGAGATGGCTCAGTGATTAAGAGCACTCACTGCTCTTGGCAGAAGACCTGGGTTTCGTTTTCACACACACATGGCAGTTCATAGCCATCTGTAACTCCAGTTCCAGAAGATCCAACACCTTCTGGTCTTTCTAGTCACTGCCTACACATGGTGCATGTACATACATTACAAGGAAACACCCATACATACACAAATCTATAAGGCTTAAAACATAAATAAGGCATCCTTGTTACCACTAAGCTATTTCTTAAATTTAGCTAGATGCTAAGAACCTATATATTTCTAGTTTTTAAGTAAGAATAATTACCACCCCACCTTATTCCTGAACACTCTCCTCAGTTGTAGTTGAAATTTTCTCTATGAAACATAGACTGAAGCTTCAGTTTTTACTGTACACTAGCAAGTCCTGCTGCAAGAAACTTTTAGTAAAGCATTCTTCTGGCCTTTTGTTGTTGATGTAGGCAGGGTCTACATAGCCCAGGCTGGCCTTGAACTTTTATGATCCTCCTGCCTCAGCCCTTTAAGGGCTGGAATTAAAGTCATGCACCATCACAACCAGATAGTGCTTTGTAACAAAGGCGAAGAAACAAAGGGGGCATTTTG
Source organism: Uromys caudimaculatus (assembly GCA_028551405.1). Taxonomy (NCBI): domain Eukaryota; kingdom Metazoa; phylum Chordata; class Mammalia; order Rodentia; family Muridae; genus Uromys; species Uromys caudimaculatus. The sequence goes on from CM052719.1 coordinate 33,692,236, forward strand.
CTAGTTAACAGATCTGCTATTAGAATCCATGAATAGTAGCACACCAAGGGAAGTCTTCAGAATGTTTCAAACTACTAATCCATTACATAAGGTACATCTTTAGTTTTCCAAAATTATTATTTGTGCTCAGCTGACACCATGAAGCTTTTCAGATCCTCATAACTTTTCTGTATTTGTCCCCATATACCTAAACCTCATGCATGATAGATACCAGCCCTGCCCGACCTGTGCCTTTTTTGCATTTATCTCTTAACATATTTTGAAACATATTTCATTATCTATCAAATGGACTTTTCTATGCTGCTTTGATTTCTCTAGTTGTTCCATAGCCTGCCTTCACTTTCTTGAAAGATAAATCCACTTAATATAGGGAATGTGTAACATGCTAACATGCTTAAAAACATTCTAATATAAAATTATCCTGTTAGCAAACATCTGAAGGAGGAGTTCAGCACATTGTGTCATCCTCCTAATGTAAACGTTTTCACTGGCTTAGGTATAGATGAAGAGAAAAACTTACCAATTCCTGTAATAAGTTTTGAGTAAAAAAAAAAATCATAAATTGTTACAACAGGGAAATGTCCACAGAGTAAGGAATATAGCAAACAGTGTAAAATAGTGGTCTGAAAGATTGTTTTTATTAAATATAAATAAAGTTTAATAAAAGGATATAAGCAAATATCTGAATATAATCAGTAGCATGGTGTACTGGCTGGTTTTGTGTGTCAACTTGACACAAGTTGGAGTTATCACAGAGAAAGGAGCTTCAGTTGAGAAAATGCCTCCATGAGATCCAGCTGTAAGGCATTTTTTCAATTAGTGATCAAGGGGGGAGGGCCCAGCCCATTGTGGATGGTGCCATCCCTTGGCTGGTAATCTTGGGTTCTATAAGAAAGCAAGCTGAGCAAGCCAGGGAAAGCAAGCCAGTAAGTAACATCCCTCCATGGCCTCTGCATCAGCTCCTGCTTCCTGACCTGCTTGAGTTCCAGTCCTGACTTCCTTTGGTGATAAACAGCAATGTGGAAATGTAAGTTGAATAAACCCTTTCCTCCCCAACTTGCTTCTTGGTTATGATGTTTGTGCAGGAATAGAAACCCTAATTAAGACACATGGTGAAACAGTATTGAATTACTTACTCAGTAAAGCAGATGCAATTCTGGGAATTGAAACACAAAGCTTTAGGCTTTTGGTGTTATTGACATGTCCATGAGTAACTATTTATAAGACTTGGTAGTTGATATAAATTACTTGACTCCAGTCTAGACTGAGAGTTCTGGTATTCACTCAAAACTAATAGATCAAGATAGCTTGGTATTAGAAATGTAATTTTAAGAGAACATGAAAGAGTAGTACAGTTTCAGCCTCTTAACTCTACAAGGATGTTAACTTGGAGAATTTCCATCTCCACAATGTCCAAAGACTGACTGGAATTAGATATTTAACCTTGGGCTAGAAATCCTTGACTAGGCACTGAGGGACTTAAAGAGGAGCAGTAAACACATTTTGATACTTTATTATATCACAAGTCTGATATATTTGGTAAGCAATTAAGGACTTGAACAGACTGGATTAAAGATATATTTCATAACTTATATAAAGTTGGATCACTTTATAAGGACTCTGAAAAGGCCAAGTAAAGACATTTTAGAAATATATAGCCTCAAATTTTATCTTTACTTTTGAGAAGTAGAAGAAGAAAAAGAAAAATGAAAGAAACATTAATAAATGAATAAACTGGTTTTAATTTTTTTATGATGATACCTTTGTGGATATTATGGTGGGATTACAGGAAATGCTTACCCAGTCCTGCTATCCATGAGAAAGAGGTGGGGCGTGCTGAGATGATTGGCTTCCAACATGCCCCGCTGGTACCACAGGTTAATCTCTTTACGGGCAGGGTTACATGGTTAATCCCTCCAACACGTTACCTAGTATTACCAAGGCCCTGAAAAAAGCTAAAGGCAACAGAGGGGCTACATCCTTATTATGATAATATAATACTGAGAATTGATTTTTTTAAAGCAAAACTAAATGATTGTAGAGAAGCTATTGTAACTAAGAAAAGTAACCCTGACTTGCTTTCTACATTGTCTGTGTGCTGCATATGATTAGTGGGTCTTCGAGGGCTCCATGGCAGTGCCAATACCATGCAAAGCAGCTGTCTTATGTTAAGTGAGGCACTTAAAAATGACAAAGCTGTTAGGCTTTTCCATACGCATTTTTAATTTAAAAAATTAAATTCTGTTTATTTATTCTGTGTATATGTGTACACATGAGCACAAATGTGCTAGATCATGTATGTATAGGTCAGAGGAAAATTTGTGGTCATCATTTCACTACCTCTGTCATGTAGGTCTTGTGGATCAAACTCAGTTGTCTTATAGGCTCTATTTTTTTTTTATTTTATAGAAATGTTATGTTGACATATAATTGGTTTATTATTACTAACAGAGGGATGAGTAAATATCTTTAGGTTATTGGTGTTTTTTGTTTGTTTGTACTATTAGGTTTTTACATAATAAATACTGATAGATGTAACCCATGGAGACATTAGGGTGTCCAACCTTTAGGACTATAAAGGACCCAAAACAAAAAGTTTAAGAGCTATAATTTATTATTGTGGTAGTGATTGTATTCTGAAATATGGAGAAATTTTTAGAAAAAATATTTTAGCTTCCTCTTTAGGAAATGAGGGGGGTATATTTTATAAAAGCTGTAGGAAGAAAGGCCAAACAAGGTAAATGATTTTAACTTAGAAGACATTGTGGTTGTGTTAAAAAGTTAAATCTGAAATATTATTCAGTCTTAAAAAGGAAGAAAGAGTTGGTCTATGCTACAGTGTGCCTGAGGCTGGAGGACACTATGCTAAGTAAAATAAGTCTTGAAGACAAACTCTGGAGGCTAAAAGAAGGCAGACATGGTGTGCTGGTATACTAACTCCAGCACTGGGGAGACAAGAGGTTCCCTGGGGCTCTGTGGCCAACCAGCCTAGAGTAAATCAATGAACTCCAGGTCTTAGTGAGAGACCCTGTCTCAAAAGACTAATGTGGACAGCTTCTATTAAATAAGACCCCAGATTAACCTTTAGCCTACACACACACACACACACACACACACACACACACACACACACACACACACCTGTAAATGCAATACATACCCACACAAAAACAACATTATGTGACTCCATTTCCATGCAGGTCTTAGTCACAGAAACAGAATTTCGATCTCCATGGCCTACTGAAAAGAGGACAGGGATTGCTGGTGTTTCGTTTGTTTAGTCAGCTTTTCTATGATTGAGTTTTAGTTTTCCAACATACAGCATTATGGAGAATGAATTGTAATATCACTGAATTGTACACCTAAAAATAGGATAGTGAATTTAGGATTTTGTTTATTTTGCTACAGTAAAAAGGAAAACACTAGTTATTTTGATAGTTTCTATTCCACAAGTGCTGGGGTAATTTTTTCTGTAGCAATAGTTGCTGCATATTTTATCCTTTAAAAACACAAACATACATTAAAAACAGATATGTTTCCTTTAAAAGAGGAAATAAAAGTATCAACCCTATTAGTACAAAACCAGAATTCAAGCTATGAAAAATACTAAAGGGGACAAAAAAAAAGGTTTTTGTATTAATATATAAGCCAAATACACTAAAAATGTGTAATACAGCATATAATAAAAGCAAAACAGAACTAGACAATAAATTGATGAAGATCCAAGCTACCAAGGAGGATTAAAAATCACTGTCAGGCACCTGGACTTGGAACAAACAGGATTAGGACTCTGGTTAGGACTGCTAACCAGAGAGGCTTCTCATAATGTCTCTGTGGCTTGTCTCCTCACATAGGCCTACCTTCTTCAAGCATGGTAGCCTCAGGGAAATTAAACTTATTACATGTACTCAGGGCTCCAAGCATAGTGTTCCAGAAAATAATGCAGAAACCTCAGAACCATTTGTGACTTAGTTTCTAGAGTCACATAGCATCCTTTTGTGCTCGTTTGGTTTCTTTCAGATAGGATCTTGCTATGAGATTTAACTGACATAAACCTTGCTATATTGATTCAGGCTAGTTTTGAACTTGTAACCCTCCGGCCTCTGCTGTCCAGTTGCTGGGATTGTAGGCATGTACCACTATGCCCAGTGTTGGTAGAAATGATTACAAACTTCCCAGATTTAAAGTAGGTCATAGACCCTGCTTTTTTTCTTTTTTCTTTTTTTTTTTTTTAAGATAGGGTCTCATATAACCCAGGCTGTAGCTGAGGATGGCCCCGACTGTCTGGTCTTATTGCCTCCATCTCCTGAGCGTTAGGATTACAAGCATACACTCATGCAAACTATTATGTTGTACTACCCATGAAACCTAGGGTTTGAGGCATACTACACAAGCACGTACCTTTTAATGGAATAAAAGTTAAATAATTTACAGAAACAGCTTTAAAAATCTCTTCACTCCTAGTTCTTTCTCCCATATACAAAATACATTCCCTCTTTCCAAAGATGGCCTCAACTTCAAGATCCTGGATCTAAAGCAGGCCAAGGTTCCGCCAATATTCTTCAGCTGTGGTTCAGTGAGTAAGCTCTTAAGTACTTTGAACATCTTCTACTGGGGAGATAAGGGAAGAGTAATTATTTTACTCTGAACCCTGTAAGTCCTGTCTCTTACATTTTCTCTATATTTTGTTTGAAAACTGATCACTTCCTAGTTTTAGATCATATTTCTCTCTTATTTTCTCTCAAATTTCTATCTTACTATGAATAATGTAAGCCATTGTATTTTCAAAATCCTGCTTAAATATCTTAGCCCAAATCCACTGGTAGGAAGTTTGCCATTTTCCTTGTCACCATAGCAGTGCTGCTAAACAGCTGGTTCATTCTCTTAGACTTCATCAACACCACCTTTTTTCCCTTTTATGTATATGAGTGCTTTGCTTGCATATGTGTATATATGTGCAACATGTGTGTACAAATCTCAGAGGAGGCTAGAAGAGAATGCTGGATCACCTGGAACTAGCACTGCAGATAGTTGTGAGCCTACACATGGATGCTGGTAGCCAAACTCTAGTCTTCTGAAAAGCAGTAGCTACTCTGAACCAGCGTCACCTCTCCGGCCCCTATTAACAGTTTTGTCCGGGCTCTTCCAGCTCTAACTGCCCATCAGGCTTCAAGCCTAGAGCCAGACTAGGGTTGTTACAGTAGCATTCCATTTCCTTGTATTCAATTTTGTAGTAGTTACTATTGCTCTGATAATAAATTATCATAAAATTCAAGTTGAATAAAGAAGCAGCCTCAGATGACTTAGATGATTGGATCAAAGTTCCTGTATGTGGCTTCCTATTAATGATTTGTGGTCTATCTATGGCAGCCTCCAGCTACTATCACGCATGTATAGCTCTGGGCTCCAGGCACAAGGGTGTGTGGTGCAGATCTTTTATCATACTGTGAACCCCTAGATTGTGTTATTTATTGAAAAAAAAAAAAAAGCTGTTTCTTATTGTGTTGTGGCTCAGCCCTTAGCACAGGTTTATTCCCTCTGGCTGGAATACAGACACGCCCTTAGTACACACCTTTAATCCCAAAGAGTGAAGGTATAGTTAGTTTGTAGAAGAAAGCACCCATGTCTGAGAGTGACATCTAACTAAATGACAAAGTGACAAATAGATCTGACAGACTAGGTATGCCAACTCTCTGGGAGAAGCTGCCTGAGGGGCAGTGCAGAGCGAAGGAGGAGGAAAGCAGTTTATCAGGGCAGTTATAGAGAGACAGGATACAGAGAGAGAACACGCCAGAGGATGAGAAGCAGCCAGAAGATGTAACAGGCTGCCAGAGTTAGTATGAGGCCAAGCAGAGCAATTCACTCAGAGGTCAAGAGAGAGAAGCCAGATTGAAGCTGTCAGCTTGGAGAGGAGTTTGAAAGACCAGCTGAGTTGACCAACCAGGAAGAGCTCAGAAAGAACTAGGAAGGGGTGAACTTACTCAGCAACAAGTCTCGGAGGTTGAAAACTTCTAGGCCTAGATAAGATTGTGCAGATGCTAGAAGTTTCCAGGACTAAGCCTAGATTAGCAGGTACAAGCAGTAAGCTTCAGAGACAACAATTACACCAGAGAGAATAAAAAATACTTTTATAGGTGTGTGCATACATGCATGTATGTGTGTGTGCATGCATGCATGCATGTGTGTGTGTTTACAGAGCCCCTAGCCTTGAACTCATATACTGAGCCTAAACCTCTCAGCTCAGCTCACTACCTCCTGTACCTCTACCTCCAGGGCTCTTACACCTCTACTGGACTTTATGGGCACCTGCATGCATGCAGCAAACAGAGACACACACATACATATAAATAAGAATAAAATGAATTTGAGGGCTGGAGAGATGACTCAACAGCTAAGAACACTCACTGGCTGTTCTTTTTAGGGCTCCTGGGTTTGATTCCTAGCACTGTATAGCTCAGAGTCATCTTTAACTCCAGGTCCAGGGAACCTGACACCCTCTTCCGGTCTCCCAGGGTACCGGGCATGAATGTAGTACACAGGAATACATGCAGGCATAATACCCATACATAAAATAAAATTTTAAAAATAAAATGAATCTTTAGAAAATTTTATATCTAAAATAAATTAAAACTTAGTCACATACCGTTTTGACTGTACTTTGTTGGTCACAGCTGTAAGAAGCCCACGGAAATTCAAAGAAAGGGAACACAAAAGGATGTCACAAAATTTCTCATCTAACAAGATGTTAATTAAGAAGGCAGATAATCTTGAAAATTTAGATCTTGTAACTTGTTAATGTTGGCTTTTTAAAAGAAATCTTATTTTTTAAATCAGCTTTAAAAGTAACTGTAGCTGTTTTTTCTATAGAGATCATGACTGTATACAGGACAATTTTTTATTTGTTTTGAGACTGGTTCATGTCTTCCAGACTAGACTGGAACTCACTATGTGGCAGAGAATGGCCTTGAACTTGTGATTCTTCTGTCTCCACCTCCCAGTGCTAGAATTAGATCGTGCTGCACATGTGCACTGCCATTCCTATCAGCTTTGAACGATGCTAGGAAGCAGGGCAGAGCTGTGCTGTCCGTCACTCACCTCCTGCCCCACTGGAAGCTTCTCTACAGTTGTAAACCATGAAAGTAAAGCTGGTGCTCTCTGACGTGGGCTAAATGGTGCCAGAAGCGGCCCTTTAGGTTGGGTTGAAATAGATTGAAGAGTTTGTGTGGCATTGTGTCACAAAAGAAAATGCAGGAGAGAACAGCGTTTGTAAATACATAAGTTTAGATAGAAATATAAAGCTTGTCAACTCATTTTTAGATTTCATGTGAAAGAATTTGATTATGCATTTGATGCCATTAGCATACAGTCACTTTAGGGGTCAATAATACCTGCTATAAAGAACTAAGCACTCCATCCATCTGCTTCATTGTGTTGTCTTCAAGGAAGGAAGCCGGAAGGCTGCTTTGGGCAGCTGTTTGTTTGCTGAGATAAACATTCCTTTTTTACCGTTGCCTAAAATTTTTTACTTTTAAAAAAGTATCATTAGGAACTGTAGATTAATCTTGTTTAGAATGAGATTCTAAAGAATTTCATATATAGCTAAACTAGCCTAGAAACCTTTTTAAATTATAAAATAAGTGTTCACTAGAAGGGAGGTAATTTAATGCATGTAGTGTATGTGTAGTCTTCAAAACATGGTCAGTCATCGAGTTTTGTTATTTACTTGGTGTAGTTTTCAACTACCATTAATTATCAAACATTAATTTCATAATTTTTCTTAAAGAGGAAGCTACTGTCTTTTTTGTTTGTTCCTATAGTTTTCAGTAGTCTTTGTGGTCTTTGGTATAAGCATAAGAGGTAAAGGTACTGCTTTTCTTAATTTGCCCAAGTGATTGGATTAAACTCATTGTAAAATAGAGGTTAAAATACCACTTCCTTACAGCACTGTGTGGGGGCAGAATAGGATGCTAAACTAGACATGTGGAAAGGAATAGCTTGTAGTCAAGTGCTCTAAATACTGTTGTCAGGGCTGTGGGGATGACAGCAGGCATTGCTGGGCAGTGTGTGGGCGCTTGCTGCACAAGGTTGACAAGCGGACTTCAGTCCCTGGAGTCTGAAGATGGACGGAGAAAGCCAGCTCTACAGAGTTGACTCTGTTCTCCAAATGCACACAGGCATGCACCTTGACAAATATGCATCGTACACACAAAACAGTAGGGCTTTTTAATCTTAAAAATATTATAATAGCAAAACAAAACTACACTTGGTAACCTGCTAAATCTGTTACTACTTTAGTATATGCTGAAGTAGAAACGTTCACACTCAGTGGCTGTAAAAGATTCACAAGTGCGGAGTAACAATCGTAGTTAGTGGAACTATTTCTAACAGTTTTTAAGCATGATGTTAAAAAGTCTTTTCAGGCAGAGGATATAGCTCAGTAATACTGTGCTTGCCTAGAATGGACAAGACCCTGGGTTCAATTCCCATCACTGCCCTAACAAAAATCATTTGGTAATCATAGTGTGCAAATTAGATAGTATGTTCATTTGGGCTTATGCTTAATACAAAATAAAATGTTTGTCATTCACAGAAGTACTTTATAGCACTATTTAAACCCATGGCTTTCATAGTGTAATACATTCAGATTAAGCTGTTAATTCTAGACTGGTCTGAATCTATTTTTGCCATTTCTTCTGTAAGTCATTGCCAAGGACATGTGTTGTTTTTGTATTGTATCGCTGCACTCAAACCCAGAGGTTCCTAAAGCCCCTCACTATTAAAACTGCTGTAGAAAACAAAACGGACATGGCAGGTGTGGGTTTTTATAAATTACCTGCTTAGGAACTAGGATAACACACATTATTCTGCTGTGAATACCTGTTTGCATGAGCTTTTATGCTCAAAGGACCCAGCGAACATAAAACTCGAAACTGCATCCAAGCTTTACCTAACAGATGAGTCATTAGCTCATTTCCTGCATTCTGTGAACTTAGTTTCTACTGCTAAGAAAGAAAGAATGGACCATCATAGCTGCTTTGTTTACCATTGTTGTTTTTGCTTCCTTCTGCAGCTTTCCTGCAATTAGATAAAAAGGGACCACAGAAACATCACTTTGAGCAGCCTTCAATAATACCTAGGAAAAACTACTCTTTCACAAGAGAAGAGGTGAGACAGATTGATCGGGAAAATCAGAGGCTTTTGAAAGAACTGTCAAGACAAGCTGAAAAACCAGGAAGCAAAAGTACAATTCCCGGAAGATCGATCAGCCATCCCCCTAAGTTGTATCACAGTGCTCTCAACAGACAGAGGGAACAACAAAGGATCGAAAGAGAAAATATGGTAAGCAACACATCCTTTAGTCATCAAAGCAAGTGCATATGTGCTGACTTGTAAGTACAACTGACAGGAAGTCCTAGTAGTACCAACTTTTCAATACATTTACATAATGCAGATGTGTGTGTGTGTGTGTGTGTGTGTGTGTGTGTGTGTGTGTGTGTGTGTGTGTGTGTGTCTAGACATTAACCATGTGTGGTTAGATATGGTTAGCAGGTAGAATATATATTAAGGGTTCATTAAAAGAACACACTAGAAGCTTCACTGTTCTCTGATTAGATGAGTTAAATCACTGTACACTTACAGGAAATGGTACCCAGGAAGCAGATGCGTGTATCCTCTGTGATGTGTTCAGTCACTGGCTAACTCTGCTTCATCCCACCATTCTGGAAATTCTGTATGATCTATTTTTAAAAGATAATCTAGAACAGGTCAAATTTGGCACTTAGCTTGAAATGAGTGCAGCATTCATAGTTATGAATTAAATAGTTATTTTAAAGAACATATATATATATATATATATATGTATGTATGTATGTATACACAAGACTTGAAAATCTTCACATTTAAACTATTATAGTATATCCTTTTCTTTTCAGTAAAATTCAGTTCATAGTAATTGCTGTATATTGAGCTCTTGCTCAATACCAGGCCTTATTCTAAATATCCTCCACATATTAGCTTACTGAATCTTGACAAATCTTTGAGGTAGGAATTTTTAAAAGTATATAAACATCTATAAACATGGCCTGGTAACAGATTTCATGTAGATACCAAAAAATTAATTGAAGTGAGTTTTGTGTGTGATGAGCTAGCTGCACAGTAGCCTTCTGTATATCATGTTAACCATACTTGATTCATATTGCAAAAAAAATGTGGAACTACTAATGTCACAAACATTAGCTTGTTTATTTTTTGTTTTCTGTCCGTTAGGATATCTGCAAATGTTAGGCCATTTAATCCTCATGTGGTGTGGCATGGTATACATGGTATATATGGCATGAGAGAAAATGAGGTGCTGAGTAGGACACAGTACAGCTTGAGGTCAGGCAGCGGGTCGCGGGGCACAGAGTCAGGGTTAGGTTATCTGGGTTGGATTCTTTTTTAAAAACCAGCTTTAATTTAAGTATAATTTGCATACCATACCTACTTTAAGATTACAGTTCACTGAGTATTACTATCTTGTTTTTACTAGAATGTTTCTCCATTCCTATTTCCCTCTGATCCTTGAGTAACTTTTTGTCTTTTTGAATTTGTCAGTTTTAGATATTTTATGTTTAAGTGGATGCATGCAATATTTCTCTTTTTGTAGCTAGCTTATTTTACTTAATGTGTTTCCATAATGTATCCATATTGTAGCATGTATCAAAACTTAAAAAACAATTTAAGATGTATTTATTCTATATGCTTATGGGTGTTTTGCCTGTATGTATGTATGTATGTATGTATGTGTGTGTGTATGTATGTGTGTATGTATATCTATGCACCACGTGCATGCCTGGTGTCCATGGAAATCAGAAGAGGGCATTGGATCTCTGGAACTAGAGTTACAGATGATTGTTAGCCAGCATGACGGCGCTGGGGAATCAAACCCAGGTCCTCCACAAGAGCAGTAAGTGCTCTTCATTAATAAATGGTCTCTCCAGCTTCTTGTGTCGAAACTTTTAAAGCTGAATAAAATTCCACTGTGAGTGTATAACGTTTGATTATTTCATTTGCTGATGGACACTCTGGGCAGTTTCTGTCTTGGCTGTTATGGATGAAAACTGACATGAAACTGTCTATTCACGTCTCTGCTTCGTTTCCTCTAAGTGTTTAAAACTGGAATTGCTGGGTCGTATGCTAGTGGTTCTGTTTCATTTGTTGCTGTTGTTTTCACTTTGAGACACAGTCTCGCTGTATAGCCCAAGCTGGCCTTAAACTTTCTTCCAACCCTCTTGCTCTTCCTTCCCAGTGTAGGTGTCACAGGTGTGTGTCACGGGTGTGTGTCACGGGTTTGTGTCACGGGTGTGTGTCACGGGTGTGTGTCACAGGTGTGTGCAGAGCTTTTTAAAGACCCTGCATAGAACAGGTGGGGACTCTCAGCCCATTAGTGTCTGGATATGCACTGTATTCATATAAATATTCATAAATGGAGACTGTCAGCAGCTTCAACTTACAGCTTTCATTATTCCTCCAGGAATGATTTTGTTTGCTCGTTTGGTTTGTTTTGTTTTTTGAAATAAGGTTTCTCTGTGCCCTGGCTGTCCTGGAATTCTATAGACCAGACTGGCTTCGAACTCACAGAGATTCACCTGCCTTTGCTTCCCAGAGTGCTAGAATCAAAAGTGTACACCACCACACATAGCTTCAGAAATGAAAATTTAATAGCAGTGGGAAACTGCCAATATTTTATTCTTCTTTGCTCCATATACATTATAATTTACATATGTAAACAAGTATTTTCTCCAGTGTAATTTGTTACACATCAGAACATGGTTTAATTCAACTGACTATATATGACGTTGCTATATTTAATTTTGTTTGATTACTCATTGGTTCTGGAGGTCAAATCAAGGGCTTGAGAATGCTGTCACTAAACTATCAGCTACAGCCCCAGCCCACAAAATTCTGGCATGTCAGCATGTAATCAGCACTAGTGATAAGATAGCTTGACTTATCTTTTTGATGAGCTTAAAACTTGTGTATTTTTGTGCTATTATATATAGTTTTCATGTTTCCTAACTGATTATTTCTGTTATTTGTTTTTATATGTTTATTTTCTATCCAAACCCTTATTTATTTTTCTTAAACATACACACATAGCACACACACACCGTGGATGTGAAGACAGAGTCAGTTCTTACCTTCTACCACGTAGGTTCCAGGATCACACTCAGGTCATCAACCTTTGTGCAAGTACCATCTCACCTGTTCCAAAACTCTTAGTCATAGAGCCATATTGGCTTTAATTTTTCTTCAGTGTGAGCTAATTCACATTTTAATCTGTTAGGTAGATGATTGTAATGTAAGCGCATGCATGCTCGTGCACACACACACACAAACACACATGCATGTAGTTATTTCTGTGGCTGGTATATGAACAAACAAGGTTCATTGTTTGGCATGGTTATTAAAACATTTATATTCCAATATTTATATTAACTTGTTGGATTCCAGGAGCTGCAAGAATAAACTTAAGACAGTAACGTACTGTGCAGATGTGTAAAGACTATAAAATGGAGTCCTAGAATTCAAAGCAAGTTGTTAATATGTCCTACTAAATTTCAAGATCTATCATCTGTTTCAGTGGACAGATATTAGCATTCTTCTCTTTAGATACTATATTCAAATAAATCAAGGGAGTCTAGAAGAGATACTAAACTGTTGTTGCTTGTTCAGTCTCCAGCAACAATAAGGAAAGGAGGAGGATAGAAAGAAATACGGTTTTGTCCAGCAGAGGGTGTGCTTGCTTCATATTGACTCTGTTACATAATGACCAAGGTGTTAAGTCCTGAACTTTGAAATCTCCACGTTAAAGGCTAGATGGATGGATAGACGGGTGGGTGGATGGGATTTCTTTGTTACCATTTGAACATGGTATGTATCCTTTTTTCCTCAGAGAGACTAAAACAGACTTAGCAAGAGTGCTCAGTAAGGACGCTGGTGTGGTGTTTAGTTTTAGCAACTAGTGAGCTCATATCCCTTTTCTAACTGTATGTCAGGTTTTTGCCCTCAGATAAAAAGGGCAGGGGCGTGCTTGAAACAGTGTTAGGGATAAAGCGAGGTTCCCCCAAGTGGTCAGGAGCAGAATCTACAACTTAAGTGAAAGTCTTTTTTTTTTTTTTTTTTCCATTTTCCTTTTTAAGGTATCTCTGTCTCTGTCTCTCACTGTCTATGTCTGTCTGTCTCTCACTCTTTCTCTGTGTGTAAGAGTTTTGAACTAGATAATTTTTCTGCTTCTGAATTTCCTATTAACATTATTTTTAAAACTACAATGTTTCATAAACTTAAAAGTTTCAGATCTTTAAAACATCCAGTGAAAACTCTGAATTTGCTGGATGACCAGAACCTTACACTAAGATCTTGAAATAATGTACAGTTCATTTAATGTTGTTTTCCTCTTTCTGAGGTTATCATCCTTCTGTGGCAGACAGAGAGTTGACTATAACTCTGTAGAACTCCAGCTGGGGAAAATATGAGAGGCCCTTGTCTCTAGTTTCTGGACTTTTGGATACTTGTTACTTTTTTTATTTTTTTCAGATTTAAGGGTTTAATTTGGACGATAGTTCAATTTCATATTCTACCATTGTCTTAGGGTTTTACTGCTGTGAGCAGACACCATGACCAAGGCAACTCTTATAAAGGACAACACATACTTGGGGCTGGCTTACAGGTTCAGAGGGTCAGTGCATTATTATCAACATGGGAGCATGGCAGCATCAAGGCCAGCATGGTGCAGGCACAGCTGAGAGTTCTGCATCTCCATCTGAAGGCTGCTAGCAGAATACTGGCTTCTAAGCAGCTAGGATGAGGGTCTTATAGCCCACACCCATAGTGACACACACCTACTCCAACAGGGCCACACCTCCTAATAGTGCCACTCCCTGGGCTGAGCATATACAAACCATCACCTTCCACTCCCTGGCCCCCATAGGCTTGTCCAAACATATGAGTCTATGAAGGCCATACCTAGTCATAGCATAATGCAAAATACATTTAGTCTAACTTCCAAAGTCCCCATAGTGTATATCAGTCTCAACAATGTTAATAGTCCAAAGTTCAAAACCTTTTCTAAGATTCATCCAATCACTGAACTGTAATTCTCAAAACAAGACAGGAAACCAGCTGGGCAAACTCCAAACTCTGCATCTCCATGTCTGATGTCAAAGCAGTCTTCAGATCTCCAACTCCTTTTTCCTCTTTGTTGACTGCAACGAACTTCTTTCTCCTGGGCTGGTTCCACTCCCTGTTACCAGCTTTCCTTAGCAGATAGCCCATGGCTCTGGCATCTCGAACATCTTGGGGTCTCCAAGGCAACTGCAGTGTTACAGTTTCTTGTTCCAATGTCTGGGATCCACACATGATCTTCTGGGCTCCTCCTAAGGGCTGGTGTCACGTCTCCAGCTCTGCCTCTGTAGCACTCTAAGCTCAGGTTGATCCACTCCACTGCTGCTGCTGTTCTTGGTGATCATCCCATGGTACTGGTGTCTCCAACACAACTGGGGTCTTCTGCTGCAACTAGGCTTCACCAATAGCCTCTCATAGGCTCTCTTCATGGAGCCAAGCCTCAACTCCTTTGCCTGACCCCTTCATTCCTGGTACATCAACTGCCTACTTGTTACTTTTTAATGATCTTTGACCTATAGTCATTGCTGTCCATTAGGTCTCCAGAATTTTCTTAGCTTGCACACCTGAAACCTGGTAGACAGTGGAGTGGACTATAATTTTCACATATAACACACAGACACACATACATGCACATATATACACACACAAATACACAAATGGTAACTGTTAGATATGTTGACTAGAACAATTGTGTTTACTTTATAGTGTATAACAAAAGAACATTCTTTGCCTTAGATATAATTACAAAGTATAACATTCTCCCCCAAAATTTTGGACAAATTATTTTAAAATTCATTCTTGGAGTCTGATTTAAATGGCAATTCTATGGTTTTATAAATCATAATTTGGAATTTAAAGAACCATTCTATCATTTTGATCTATTAAACAGTAGTAATGTCTTTCACTTTATATAAAACAGTAGAAAAATATAAAATCCTGCTAGTTATCATATAATGTATAACCTAATCTGAAGATGAATACTGTTGTTACTTTAGAAAGAATACAGATAGACGCTGCAGTCGGGTAGACTCTGAGCTCAACAAGAACTCATTCTAGCTGTTAAAACTTCACTAGGCAGTGACTGCTGCTCCAGCTTTTAAAGGGAAAGCAGAGGATCTGTCTGTCTCCCGGGCTGGCAGCTACGAAGCTCTCTTAGGTCTGGCTATTTCATGTGTTTTGCACCTTGTTTGTCACCAAGCTTGGGTTTCTACAATAAAGAAAACTTTATTGTCTTTTGCACTCTTTGTTGTTGTTTTTGTTTTTGTTTTTTTGAGACAGGGTTTCTCTGTGTAGCCCTGGCTGTCCTGGAACTCACTCTGTAGACCAGGCTGGCCTCGAACTCAGAAATCCGCCTGCCTCTGCCTCCAAAGTGCTGGGATTAAAGGCATGCGCCACCACTGCCCAGCTGAGGCTGATTTTTTAAATGTGAATTTTACTGCATATCAGCATACTCTTTAGATAAGAATAAGTTTGTACCAAAAAAAAAAAATGTATCTTTTAAGAAAATAATAAAACAGATCTGTGAATCAATCCCATGAGGTATTTGGTCCTCCTCAGGGTTCCTTTCTCAAAGATCTCTGAAAATCAGAAGCTTTTGAACTCTGAGTTAAGAAAGAATGAATGGACCTAAAAGGCTGGTTTGCTAGAGCATGTCAGATCTTGTACCATCTTCTGGCCTCGCTAGACACTCTTCAGTACATGCCATACATATATGCTGCAGGCATGCACATATACATATATTATAAATCTTTCAAAAATAAAATTAGGAATATTTATAATTAGATTTAATCATATTAAAGAAAAGTGCCTTCTTGGTAACTGTGCTGGTTTGCTCTGTTGATTTGTAGATCTTCCAAAAGGCTTTGTATTCCCTAGTAACCTGTTTTCTAGCTGGTGGTGCTGCTGCTGCTGCTGCTTCTCCTTCTCCTTCTCCTTCTCCTTCTTCTTCTTCTTTTAGACTATATCCTCATTGATACTTCCATTTTTTAAGCTTTTAAATAGTAAAATTTAATTGTTAAAGAATTTTAGAGAAATGTTCCATATAACAGTACAAATCAATACAGTACTTCTAATGAACAGTTTACGAACAAGTACCAAAGTATAAATTGTGCATAAAATTTTATCTAGTAAACTTATTTCTAGGAATTTATGTTGACAAAAATATGTATATACTATGGGATATCTATCACAGTATTATATACAATGGTGAATTATGAGAAACTTCAAAATTAAATATAGAATTGATAAATTATGAAATTACTTGTAGACATTTCTATAATAATTAAAATGCTTTTTTGGCTAAAACTTTAGAAGCCAATATTATCATCATCTTATGCTTTCACATTATAAATATGATTAAAATAAATTAATCACTTTGTGAAAACATTATGCTATTGGAAATTATTTCTGATAGATCAACTCTTACAGTTTTATAGGCCATTCCTTTGTTCTCCTTTGAAATGACAAAGGAAAGTTGATTTCAGTCAAAATAGCACACAACCTAATCTCATAAATCACATGTTTAATGTTACTTGTTTTCAGTAGGCTTTGAAAACCTTACTACTGTAACACTCAACTAGAAATAAGTTGACAACTCCTGACTAAATTCAGAGAAAATAAATACTAGTCTTCTAAAATATACAGGACGCCCCTCCCTAATGTGAACATAAAATTCAAATACCTCCAATGTTCTCCCTTGAAGATATATATGTTAGCTTCACTCTGAGCAAAGAGCAACATTCCTTTGTGTTTCCCAAGGCCATTACACTGAGATTCATCAGATACCTATAACACTTGCTGAAGTTACCCCTTAAATATTTCTATTTGACCAGTATGCAGTGTCCGTCCTTATCTTTTTTGATAACTTTTGGTTGAAAGTTGATTTTATTCGATATTAGAATGGCTACTCCAGCTTATTTCTTGGGACCATTTGCTTGGAAAATTGTTTTCCAATCTATTACTCTGAGGTAGTGTCTGTCTTTGTCATTGAGGTGCATTACCTGTATGCAGCAAAATGCTGGGTCCTGTTTACAAATCCAGTCTGTTAGTCTATGTCTTTTTATTGGGAAATTGAATCCATTGATGTTAAGAGATACTAAGGAAAAGTGATTATTACTTCCTGTTATTTTTATTGTTAGAGGCGGTATTATGTTTGTGTGGCCATCTTTTTTTGGATTGTTGAAAAGTTACTTTCTTGCTTTTTCTAGGGTGTAGTTTCCCTCCTTATGTTGGTGTTTTCCATTTATTATCCTTTGTAGGGCTGGATTTGTGGAAAGATATTGTAATAAATTTGGTTTTGTCATGGAATATCTTGTTTTCTCCGTCTATGGTAATTGAGAGTTTTGCTGGGTTTGGCAGCCTGGGCTGGCATTTGTATTCTCTTAGGGTCTGTATGACATCTGCCCAGGATCTTCTAGCTTTCATAGTCTCTGGTGAGAAGTCTGGTGTAATTCTGATAGGTCTGCCTTTATATGTTACTTGACCTTTTTCCCTTACTGCTTTTAATATTCTTTCTTTGTTTAGTGCATTTGGTGTTTTGACTATTATGTGATGGGAGGAATTTCTTTTCTGGTCCAGTCTATTTGGAGTTCTGTAGGCTTCTTGTATGTTCTGGGCATCTCTTTCTTTAGGTTCAGGAAGTTTTCTTCTATAATTTTGTTGAAGATTTTTACTGGCCCTTTAAGTTGGAAATCTTCACTCTCTTCTGTGCCTATTATCCTTAGGTTTGGTCTTCTCATTGTGTCCTGGATTTCATGGATATTTTGTGTTAGGAGCTTTTTGCATTTTGCATTTTCTTTGACTGTTGTGTCAATGTTTTCTATGGTATCTTCTGCATCTGAGATTCTCTCTTCTGTCTCTTGTATTCTGTTGGTGATGCTTGCATCTATGACTCCTGATCTCTTTCCTAGGTTTTCTAACTCCCGGGTTGTCTCCCCTTGTGATTTTGTTATTGTTTCTGTTTCCATTTTTAGATCCTGGGTGGTTTTGTTCAATTCCTTCATCTGTTTGGTTGTGTTTTCCTGTAATTCTTTAAGGGATTTTTGTGTTTCATCTTTAAGGGCTTCTAGCTGTTTACCTGTGTTCTCCTGTATTTCTTTGAGGGAGTTATTTATATCCTTTTTAATGTCCTCTATCATCATCATGAGAAGTGATTTTAGATCCTAGTCTTGCTTTTCCGGTGTGATGGTGTATCCAGGACTTGCTATGGTGGGAGAATTGGGTTCTGATGATGCCAGGTAACCTTGGTTTCTGTTGCTTATGTTCTTATGTTTGCCTCCTGCCATCTAGTTATCTCTAGTGCTACCTGCCCTCCCTTTATCTGACTGGAGCTTGTCCTTCCTGTGATCCTGGTTGTGTCAGAACTCCTCAAAGACCAGCTGTCTCTGGGATTCTGGAATCCTGAGATCCTGGGTGTGACAGAGCTCCTGGGAGTCAAGCTGCTTCTGCGACCCTGAGATCCTGGTGTGACCAAGCTCTTGGGATCCTGGAATCCTGGGATCCTGGGCATGTTAGAGCTCCTGGAAGTGGAGCTTCCTCTGGGTGTTGTGGGACTGGTTTTCTAACTTCTTAGCAGCTAAAACCATTGTTTTCCATAGAAAATTTTACCTGGAATCTTAAGCATGTAAAGGAAAAAGCACAGAAAAGCATTGGGCATTAGAACTGATAGTCGGGCTTGAAGACCACCTTTCCTCTGTATTCTGTGTGAGGTGTGGCTGCAGCTAGCTACTGCTCTCTAAAGCATGTAGGGAGAATTTGTCCTAACTTTGTTAAGTTGGTGATGGTTTCAATGGTTTAACATGGGATTATTAGCATTATATACTATGTATGTGTATGTGTATTATGTACTATGTATGTGTATGAGGAAACCAAGTTTATTATATTTCAACTGGTGAAAAGGTTTGTTTTGGCTCCAGGATTCAGTTCATGACTAGCTCCTTTGCTTTTGGACATGCGGCAAGGCAGAAACCTATTATTGGTAGAAGGGTATCATAGAGGGAAGTTGCTTATCTCATGACCGTCAGGAGGCAGAAAGAGACAGAAGAGGCTAGGGATAAGACAGATCCTTTTAAGGCATGGTCATAGCAACCTGCTTATTCATGAAGAGCCAGTTTCCAGTTTCCATTGCTTTCTAGAAGTCCTCTCAGTTTTAATCCATCAGTGGGTTAATCCCTTGTGAGATCAGAGCCCAGCCACTTTCCAAGAGTGCCACAGGCTGGGAACCAAGCCTCTAAGGGAAACACTTACATATAAACTGTAGCAGTCATTTAATGATAGTGGTGTGATTGATGTATGTGTTAGGGAAAACCATTTGAGTTTTTCTGAAAGTGTATTATTGAGTTTTAATTACTTTTTGAGATTATAACATAATCACATCATTTTCTCCTTCCCATTTCACCCTTTAAACCCATCCATATACCATTCTCAGTCTTTCAAGTTAGTGGCCACTGTTTCATTATTGTTACATATATATGGATATACAGATATATTCCTAAATATAACCTGCTCAGTCTGTGATATGGTACGTGTATGTATGCTTTCGGGGCTGACCGTTTGTATTGGATAACCAATTGTACTTTTCCCAGGAGAAGACTACTTTTCCCATGCTCAGCTGCCCTTAGTTGCCTGTACTTTTGTGTGTAGGGTAAGGCCTCAAGGGCTTTTCCCTGTCCACGTTGGTATGTTTGTTATTATTGTTGTTCGGCTCATGTTGTTATGTGTATAGCTCTGACATTGATAGGAGACAAAGTCTCACAGCAAAGTCTCTGCTCTTCCAGCTTTACAGTCTTTCCAGCCCGTCTTCCGCAATGTTCCCTGAGCCTTGAGTTGCCCTGTGGATGTATCTGTTAGGACTGGACTCCACAGCTCTACTTTTTGAATGGTTATGGTTTTATGTCATGGTCTCCTCTGTTGTAAAGTTTCCTTGTTGAGGGGAGAAGATTACACTTATCTGTGGGTATATGGGCAGATATTTAGAATATAGTTAGAGTGGGTGTAGGTTCTTCTTCAACCCAGGTAAGAAAACTTTCTTATACTGTTTTCCCTTAGTGAATTTCAGATTGTAGAATCTTTTGAGTTTTTAGAAATTGTTGGTATTTATCTAGTATTAACTTTGATATTTTGTATGAAGGCTTTATTGAAACGGCTTGAAGCTGTGAAGCCAACAGTTGGCATGAAACGCTCTGAACAGCTGATGGACTACCATCGGAATATGAGTTACCTCAATCCTTCACCGTCCGTCCGACGAGTGAGATCTACTCTTGGCCATTATAGCCCACTGAGTAAGAATATCAAGCTATTTTTTACTTTATCTTTTTTATCTCCTTTATCTTTTCTAAAAATAAAAAGTGTAATTTATGTTCTTATGATTGAAATTTAATTGCTAACGTTTAGAGTGCACTTCATTTCTCACTGACCCATTTTTATACTTCACTCAATTTCGTACTTCATGTACATGTATGTACATGTGTGTGCATGTGTGTACATGTGTGTGTGCATGTGTGTATGAATGTAATGGTAACATAGAGAGAAAACCAAAAGATAAAATGAGTGAAAATAACAGTATTTCCTCAGACACTGCAGGAGTGCCTTTTAATTTCAGTATGTGTGTTTAAAGAATTCATGCTAGGCTACTTGAATATGGCTGAAACAGTCTCTCTAGCCAATTGTAAACATTTGCTAATGCCTTGTAACCCTTACAAAACTAACAAACTAAAGATATAATTCTTTTTAATGCTTAATATGTAATCAGTTAAAGACTTAGCCACTTCTCTACCCTAAAGATGTAGGAATTTAATGCCAGGGTATACAACATACAGAAAGTCAGACACAGAAGCTGATGGATTCTAAACTATATTTTTTTTTCTTAAAACTGTAAACCATTACTAAAGAAAATTAGAAGCTCTAGTAGGGCTGTAATTCATTGGTGCTCATGTGACTTAGTTATTGACTGGTCATCTCAGTCATTTTAAAACATGGTATTTATAGTGACTTAAGATACAGCCTTGTTCTGGTAACTGATATTTAGTACTATGCCTTGAACATAGCAAAATATTTGTCAAGTAAACATATAAATGGTTATGCCAAATGTTTCACTTGACTACTTTAATGGCTTTAAGCTCCACAGGGAATTCTAAAGCATAAGTCTAGTGAGAGTCATTTCATTAGAGTATTAAACCCATCTGCCATGAGGAGGGAAAACCAGTCTGGACTTAACATTAGGAAATGAACTTTATCAGCTGAAGGCTTGTGTGCTTGATTCAAATATTTGACCACTTTTTGTCTTTGTGTATTATGTTTAGGAGGAGCTTCCAGGACATCCAGTGCAACCAGTGGTCTCAGTTGTAAGACTGACCGATCAGTGTTGGACACATCCAGTGGCTTTTTGCTAAGACCGAAACCCCCGAATGTTCGTACTGCTTGGTTGTAAACCTTTTTTATGATACACACTGCTCATCTGTCTGTCCTGTTTAACAATGTATTTTTCTGTAACCATTTGCAAACATATGTAATTCTTTTTTTCAACAATTTATACAACAATGAGTATAATTTATTGTTATTCAGTACAAATTGTTAACAAAAGACACTTTGATTTAAAATCAGTGTCTCATGTGGGGGCATATTTATAGGAGCTATTTGTCTATTTAATAGAGAAAGGTGTTACACGGGAATATTTCCTCAATATAGAAATTCAGTTGTGCTGGCAAAGCAGCAGTGGTGATAATCCATGTTATAACCATGAAGACGCTCGCTATGTAGTTCGTAATCTATATGATTTTCAGTTATTGTAAGCGTTAAACAAGGAGCTTACCTTGTAAACTTAAGCACTTTGTGCTTCTGTCTGCTTTAGATTGTCTAACGAGAGGAGTCATCACTTGCTTTTGTAAATGTTACACTCCTTATGAAAAAACCTTGAAATTTGTTTTCCTGGAGAACCTGATTTAGATTTGCTGAGGAGGGTGAGCAGCTTGTACTGGTGCAATTCTTGATTCACCAAAGACACTTCTCCTTCAGAGTCTGATCATCCACCCCAAACCATTTCACACTGTGGATAATAGGGGTTCACCTTAGAAGCTTCTGTTTCATTTTCTTATGCAGTCTGGTAAAATACTCTTAAGGATTCTGAGGCAAGGGGTAGGCTTTAACAGCCACAGGCGATGTGACTTGTGACTGCTGTGTATCCAGATCATTTGCACCCTAAACAAAAGCAAGTGTTTGTTGGATCTTTGAGCCACACTCCCAGCCTGACGAAGCAGAAACAGACTTAGGGCATGTTAGAGCAGTGTTTGAAATGCTATGTTAGTGTGTGTGCTGCCGTTGTGGAATTACTGTATTAATAGAAGGCCTAGGGTAAGGAAGAAATGCTTTAGAGAAACCAAGTATAAACAAGAAAGAAACTAGTCACACATTGTTACAGCTACTGCCTTGATGTTGGTGAACTTCCTTGCTTTGGTTTGGCTGAATCAGAGAAGCACGCTCTTATCAGTCTCACACTTGAAGGTCTGTTAACCCTCATGGAGTTGCTAGTGACACATAGGTGTGAAATAGTTGACTATGAAAACTAAAATATTAGCCTGTCAACCTAGAGGCTGTTATTTTCTAGAACAAAGTGTGTGATATTTCATAGTCATAACCTTTTCATTGCTGGTCTTGTTAGTATGCTTTTAGTAGACATACATAAGTTTCATATTCAGTGGCACGTTTTTCTTAAAATATGCATTTTCCCTTAAAATATGAATGCGTGCCACACCTGCTTCACCTTCAGTAGCAGGGAGGCCGATGTACCAAACAGCAGGGCATAAGTTGTTGGTCTTACTTTAATAGATGGTGTTTCAGATAGAGCAGCGAAGGTAGGAAATGATGAGGCCAAAAAAAAAAAAAAATCAGAGCACATACAGCACACACAGAGACCACACACACACACACACACACACACACACACACACACACACAGGATCGGAACACAACATGACTGAGGGTTTTCCTGCTGCTTTTGGAGGGCTGTAACATTCTTTAACAATTTATTTCTTTGTTCTAGTGAACAAGATTTTATACCTGCTTTATATACCCCTTAGCTGTGCAGACAAAGGACTTATTTTGTCATAGTTTTTAACACTGCACTTTTAATGGTTTTGTAACAGCTTAAATTTAAAATGTAGCATTTTGACATTTTCCCAATAGTGAATTAATCACTTTAAAGCAGATTTTTGTGGGGAAAGAAATGTGTATATGTAAAACCTTTTATGTTCACAGTGGCATTAGCCTATGAGTACATTTTATTTGGTCTCTCCAATTTTCATAGATAAAGCTAGAATTTGATTTTAAATGCTAATTTATGCCTTAGTTTTTACTATTTAAAAGAAGTTTATCTAGGTTTTACTGAAAACAAGGATTCAACTTCAAGTAAAGGGCAACCATCTTTTAAAAACAATTTAGCATGTTTTGTTAGAGGTGCATATATATGGTGAGTGTAGAGATGGGTAGGAGTTAGAACTGAGAGCTCACTGGTTAAGTCAGGGTACCGTAAGGTAGTATTTAGGAGGCATTTGCAGTGAGGAGTCATGAGTAAATTAATCTCTTCAGCCTCACCAACACAAACATGGAGGGTTAGCACTGTTGCGTGGTTGGCTGGATGGTCCTTAGCACACACACTCAGAAGGTCCACGTCCATAACTAGAAAGCATGCTGGTCTGCTGGCTAGTGGACAGATGTGAGAACTGCTTTCATCTCTGTCAAATGTTATCTCCTTTTCTAGTAAGTTTTTGTGAAAGATTTCAGACTGTTAAGATTACTTCTTAAGGAGTAGCTACTACCTCACCCTCCCCTCCTCTGACGTCTCCATCCAAAAGGCTCCCACCGCTGTCCAGTTAACACTAGAGCTGTGCTTTGCTTATAAAGTAACATCATGCGGTTATGCTCAACCCAAGTATCGGAAATGGGGCGTGCGGCTTTGAAAGGTGATTGTGATAGGTCTGCTTCTCATCTGCAGATACCATGCAGCAACTCCAAAGTATTAAGATTACAGTAAAGCTGAAGATGCAACTTTGCCCTGATTAGCAACGCAAAACCTGTATCATCATAAATGCCAAAGTCTTAGTGTGTAAATGTCTGTAACCATCACAGCGAATGAGCTCACTGCTAATGGATGAGTTGCTTATTTTCATGAATAAAGATTAGCAAGAAAGTTTTAAACCATCTTTTAAAAATGTTCTAGCTTGTCATATCTTAGGCATGAAGAGCTAGCTTGGCCTGCTGAAGAAATAAAAGATTTAAAGAGAACCAAGTTTTGATTCCGTTTTATTCATATTTTTAGAATTAGAATAAAAATCTTTATGTACCCTACAAAACTATTAGTTAGAATGAAGTTAGCAGTTGGTTGTATTTTTGAAAATGCGATATTTCTTTGGGAAAGTGTTTAAAATGACACCCCTGGTTAGCATTTCTTTGAAGCACCTGGTTTGGTTCACCTTGTGTTACATTGTGGTGCTACCATACAATGGGCATTGTTTCAGAGCTTGAATGGGTGTTGCTATGGTTGGGTTGTTCTATCTTTAAAGAGGGTTTAATGATGCCATTGGGCTGAAGGTAGTAGTTGACCTTCCCAGGAAGCCCAGGAGCCCAGTAGGCAGGAAGGTCAAGAAGTTGAAAGTCATCCTCAACTACACTGTGAGTCCCAGGCTAGCCCATGCTGTATGATGATGGGTCATATCTCAAACAAGCTGAAGCCATCTGAAGAACCTGTGGCTCCCACAGGTGTATAAACAATTCCTCTGCACACATGAAGGATGCATAGCACAAATGGGCTTGTATTATGTCAGGTAATTTTGATTTTCAAATACAGAGATAGTTTTCAAGTTGTCCCCTAGAGGTGAAAGGTAAGTTCCTATTGCTGAAAACACAATGCGCCTCAGACCAGTTGTTGAACATGTTCAACCATTGTTTGAACACCAGGCCCAGAGGGTCCTGAGCTGGAGCTAGCCTGATGCGTCCTCCCTGAGGACTGGCTTTCATGGTACCAGAAGGTATCATTCAAGCTTCCAAAAGATGTGCCCAGCCAACAGTCTTACACAACTATGGAGCCCATGGTTCACAACAATGGCCAGCATAGCACAGTAACCCTAAGGGTGCAGTAGTGGCGTGTATACCTTAGCAGTAACCACCAACTCTCCAATTGGACCCACTTACCAGGGAAACAAGGCCTGGTACTGGAAACCTAGCTAACTACTCAGTGTTAGTGAAGTCATGGCTATTGGAGGAGAACCTACAAATCACCACCTTACTAAACCAACATAACTCTTTTTTTTTTTTTTTTTCCTCCTTTTTTATTTTTGATACTTTATATACATTTCCAATGTTTCCCCTTTTCTGAGTCTCCTCTTTGTATACCCCCCATCCCCTCCCCAACCCGCCTCTAGAAGGGAATTCCACC
>CM052719.1:33718323-33735412 GCA_028551405.1 Uromys caudimaculatus
CTTTCTACGGCGCTCCTTGGCTACCGAGTCCTGGTGTCCCAGGCAGAGGTTTCCCCCTTTCTACGGCGCTCGCTCGTTGGCTACGGACTCCTGGTGTCCCAGGCAGAGGTTTCCCGCTGCAAGTGAGATCGGGAAGTTTCGGAGTCTTTCTGTTCCCGGGTTCTCAGGCCCGGGATCCCGGCAGATCCGGGCGGGTCTGGGCGAGAGGTGCTGCTCCCCTCAACCCCACTCACGGGCCTTCCAAGTTCCTGTGAGGCTTCCTCTCTATGGCGCTCCTTGGCTACCGACCCCAACATAACTCTTAATTACTACTTAAACATTTATCCTAAAGAAAGAAAAAAATATTGTATGAAATAGAAATTGTTCAGAAAACACTATTACTTTTGCTTGCTCTTGTGCCCTGTGGTGGATGTATGGTAGAGGACAATTTGGAGTCAGGTCTCTCCTCTACCTTGATGTGGGTTCTGGGGACAAAACTCAACATTGTCCCACATATGTGGCAATTGCTTTCTACCCTCAAGTCATCTTGCTGGCTCCAGCAGCTGTCTTGCATAACCACTTACTGGACACAAGGTATCTCATGGTCCCTAGCCTTATGTCAAGCTGAGTCCTTTATGCCTCCAGCCTCTGCCATTACTTGCTAACTAATGCCCGCTCATTATGAGAGCCCCAGAAGCACCTCCCACAAAGTAATGTGATAGGGCAGACTTCATACCTGATTGTATTCAGAGCTGAGCACAGTGTCAGTAGTCAAATGATAAAGACAGAGTAAGATGGATACAGTTCAGTAGCCCCGCCCACACTTGTGCCCCTCTCTGCCTTTACCAGTCTGTCTTTGAATGTGTTAGCTTTTCCTCACTTGAGATGAGGAATGTTGCCTGTACCTGTGGTTCCACATGTTCTGCTTGCTACACACTGAATGGAAAAGGATGAAGGAGCCCAGAACAGGTTGGTCAGCAGGATCTCGGTCCAGCTGTGAGTGCTGGCAGGGAGGAAGCCTTCTCCAAGGATTTCAGTGTTACAGCTCTTTAGATAGTATTCAGTGAAACAGCCCTCTTGGGTGATATTTAGTGAGTCATCTTGTGCATGTATATTTTATTGGGGGGGGGGCAGGGAGCAAGGACTGTATCTGTATCTTGGAGGGTGGCAAGGGGTTTTTTGAGGACCATACATTGGCTGCGGCCTAAGGTACTGGGAATGCCTCATTTGCATGGAGAGGCATTCCAGATGAGTGCTGTGCAGGTTTTTATCAGGAGAAAGGAAGTTGAACCTGTGGTTTCACCAAGAACTAGGTGACATTCCACAGGTGGAGGATGTGGGAATTGGGCTCCCCAGACCAGGTCAGACAGAGAAGAGGGAAGCATGCTGAAGAAGGGAGTCCTCCATTTTGTGCCAGGCTCAGGAAGTGTCCAGGCATACAAACTTAATAGCAGGGTTTCCCAACATGTATCTGATGCGCTACCTGCCCTCCTGTCTTCTAGTCTGCTGAGGCTAGTTTGATCTCTACACACTGTTCCTTCTGTCTGTGATGGTCTTCCACTTGTCTTGCCTGGTGCATTGCCTTTCCTGAAGCCCCAAAGTGAGTAAGCAGCCCTGGTTGTCTGTACTGCCTGACATGTACCCTCAGCTGTAAGTCACTTGGATTTTGTTCTCACTGCCACTCTACTTGGGGACTTACTGTATTCTGTAAATTGTCACACCAGATTTCGATTGTCTTCTCTTGTATCTTAAACTTGGTTGGCTCGAGAAGCATCCAGATTAGAAAAGTGCATCTTTTATGTCTATGCTGGTGTTTCTGGAGACAGAGCATAAGGGCTCCGAATGGATGTCGGTTCCTCGATAGAGGATGGCAGCACTGGGAGCTGGTGGAACGGAGCAGGTAGGGCCTGGTTTGGTACCCCTGAGACATGGCCCACCAGCTTGTCTTTCCCAGCCCCTTCCAATACTCTTTCCTGCTTCCAATTATTTGGCTTCACGGTATCACCTCCACCCTGGGGGTCTGGTACCTAGGAAAGCCTAAGTCAACTCTTTCCAACTTGTTTGTGTTAGGAATCGTCCCTGTGACAGGAAGCCAATGTCCGACACCCTCTTGTACAGGAGCCAGGTGTGGTTTGTCTTTGTGTCGAGTGTCCACGTAGTCCCTTGTTCAGTAGCAGTGCTAGGCAAGGGTTGGGATAAGTATCCCCTACCCCCTTTCTCCCCATAACTCCCTAAGATTTGTATGGCTCTGGATAGACTGTCAACTTGACACAGCCTAAAGCCATTTGAGAAAAGGATCCAAAGGGAGGAATTATTTAGACTACACTGGTCTGTGGGCATGGCTGTGGAAGATTGTCTTGTCAGTTGACATAGGAGGGTTCAACCTACTATGGGTGGCACCATTCCTGGGGCAGGTGGTACCTGGGCTATGTAAGAAAGCCAAGCATGGGCCAGCTGTGAGTTCAATAGACGGAGATAATGCTGTGTGACAGCAAACAAGGCTGCTTTCAATTTCTTGCCTTGTGCTCCTAACTTGACTTTCCTCAGTGTTAAGACTATAAACCCTTTCTGCCCATAGTTGCTTTGGTTCCAAGTATTTTATCAGTGAGAGAAAGGAAACTAGAATACCTGGTATCCTAGTCACTGTTCCATTGCTGTGAGGAGACACCATGACCAAGGCACATTATAAAAGAACTTTCATGTGGTGTTTCCTTACAGTTTTGAGTGGATTAGTCCATGACAATCATGACAGAAAGCATGGCGGCAGGCAGGCATGGCAATGGAGCTAAGAGCTTACAGCTTATCCACAAGTTGGAGGCATGCAGAGTGGGCATTAGTTTTTCAAACCTCCAAGACCACCCCGAGTGACACACCTCCAACAAGGTCACATCTCCTTTTCTTTCCCAAAACAGTTCCACCAACTGTAAAGGTTCAAATTTGCTTAAGGAAGAACCCAGACTCAGTGTGATGGTTTGTATATGCTCGGCCCAGGGAGTGGCACTATTAGAGGATATGGTCCTGTTGGAGTAGGTGTGTCACTGTGGGTGTGGGCTTTAAGACCCTCATCCTAGCTGCCTGGAGGCCAGTATTCACTAGTAGGCTTCAGATGAAGATGTAGAACTCTCAGCTCCTCCTGCACCATGCCTGCCCTGATGCTGCCATGTTCCCACCTTGATGATAATGGACTGAACCTCTGAACTTGTAAGCCAGCCCCAATTAAGTGTTATCCTTTATAAGAGTTGCCTTGGTCATGGTGTCTGCTCACAGCAGTAAAACCCTAAGACATAGTATTTAAAAACAAAGAGTCTTTATTCTTTAGAAACAACCAGCATGTGGGGGGGTCAACCATTCCTTAAAATGGCGACCCCAGACAAAGGCACCAAGCTTTTTTATAGGTAATCGTGGGAACTCTCTGGAAGGATTAGGTAATCTAAAATCTTACTGGCGAGTGTTAGGGAGTCACAGGTGGTCAATGGTCTACATCCTTATGTCATGAACACTTAACCATATCATGAAATATAGGGCTGTCCAGTGTAGAAGGCCCATTTTGAGCTAAGATATTTCTCCATTTTTTGTGGTTATCTCTAGGCCGTTCTTTGGGAGGTTTTATGATCTTGTTCTGGATTTTATGGTCTTTTCTTAAAGCTGTGTCTTATGACTTAGTTTCTGAGACTTATGATCTATTTCTGAAGCTGGTGTCTTAGGGCCTTTTAAAAAATCAGGCCTGATCCTTAAAACAGAGACAAATGGGGTCTTTAAATGGAGACAAATGGGGTTTACGTTGCCCTTTCATTCCCCCCTTGAGAAAAGCCCATCTCAAATCCTTGAGCTGTCTCTATGGGCTGATGATGTGGTTTGGACCATATCCACTGGGCCGCAGGGATTCATTTCCATGAGTTTAACTAGGGCATTTATTGTTGAGCAGTGGACGGTGACTATCTTGAGAAGTAGCCATAGTGTCTCTAATAGGCCCAAAATCTGTATTTTTGATAGTATTTTTTTCTGTCATGAGCAGTCCCCTTTCTTCATATATAGAAGTATCAGCTGTGTAGATGTAGGCAATTTTGTCCTTTGTCAGTTTTAGGGCCTGAATCAAGGCAAATAGTTTAGCTTTTTTGAGCAGAAGTCCCAGGAGGTAGGGCTGAGGCCCATACTACAGTCAGGAGCCGCCACCTTCTCACCCTCATACCTGGTTCCGCCTTCAATGAAGCTGTTCACATCCATGAAGTAGATCATATCTGCATCCGGCCAGGAGATATCTGTCAGATCTGGCCCCAGGTTCTGGACGTGGCTCATTATTATTGAGGAGTTACTCATAATGTCCCAGTCCAGGTTTGGGAGCAGAGTGGTCAGTTTTAAGGGGGAGGTGGGGTGGTATTTAATGTGGGGTGGGTTTAGGAGTAGGGACTGATAATGTACCAAACGGGGCATGAGATATCTAGTGGCCTGGGGCTTTTGGAGAACTCCCTGGATAGCATGAGGGGTGGTTATAATGATTTCTTGTCCCACGGTGATTCTATCTGTGTCCTTGACCAGGAAAAAAGTGACTGCCATAGTACTCAGGCAAGCTGGCCATTCTTGTGTGGCAAGGACTAATTGTTTAGATCGTCTACAGGTCTCTTCTGGTGCTGTCAGTAGTACCTGAGGGAGTCTCCGAGTCCGTCTATCCTCTGGAGCCTTCCTGTTGTTAAACTGGCTCTAGTCAGGAGCTCAGCCATGTGTTTATCTTTAAATCTTTTTAGCCGTTGGAGTTTTCAGTGACTATCAGGTTTACAGTAGACTTATTTCTCTCGTCTCTAGGTCTAAGGTATAGGTGTGGTAGGTTTGTAGTAACCTCTCGAGAAATGTCCTTGGACTCTCCTCCTTACCTTGTATAACTTGTCTTATTTTAGACAAATTTGTGGGCCCCTAGCAGCCTTCCAGAGACCTCTCATAAGAATCTGGTGACAGACTTTTAGCCTCTCCTCACCAATAGGACTGTTGGGATCTGTCAGGACAGACCAAGGGAAAATCCATTTATTTCAGTGTTGGCCTGTACAGTGGTGGGCTGGCCATTTGCACCCAAATCCAGTTTCCAGGCCGCCACCTGTAAGAGCTGCTGGCAATCATCTCAAGTGATTTTGTGAATTACAATCATAAAGTCTAATATGTCTGAGTGCAGAGGGTTTCTCAGAACACTTGGGATTTTGCACCTTCTAGTTGTATAGATCATCAGTGGAAAAGGGAATGTGGGGGGGATCCGTCGCCTGCAAGGGCAGTGTAATTGTGGTAGAATCTGTCTACCTTGTTGTGTGGGCTCATGTGTAGGGAGGGCTATGTTCTCTCACTTCCTCAGAGCTGGGATCACCATCTTCCATTTGCAAGGGATGGGCATGCACCGGAATAAGGTGATAAGAGGACAGGAAGGAGTTTTTCTCCAGAGCCGAAGAGGCCAGGACTGTTGGCTTACGATTTTTTGGTGGCTCCATCTCTGACCTGTAAGATCAATGGGGTAGGTGATAGGAAAGGCCTTAGTGGGGGCTTTTCATCAGATGTTGTCAGACAGTGGTGTATGGGACCTGATCAGGGTGCCCAGGATTTCCATATACAATACCTTTAACCAAGTAGATAGTAGGAAGGTGGCAGTGTTATTCCTGTAAAAAAAACAGTCTCCCTGACCGTACGGTTAAGCCCAAATTCCCCAACAGGCCTTTGAAGTCCTTGATGTGTGACTGGACTAGGTCCAGTGGGCTGGAACGGGTGGTCTGCCCCATGGTAGTTCTCAAGAAAATAAAATAAAAATAAAACACAAACACAGAAACGTGCGAACAAGGCTACAGGGGTCCAGGAAAGAAACCAAAAGGAAGCCAATGGTAGCCTATCCAAAAAAATGGGCTCTGCCAATCAGGAGGATCCTGCCAGTCTCCACCAAAGCCTGTGTCGCACTGGTGTGCTCTGACTCCAACTGAAAGGAGTCCAGAGATGACAGCCTATCCCTGGAGCGGGCTCCGCAGGCTGGGAAGAAATCTGTTAGCTTCCACCAGAGTCTGGGTCGGAATGAAGCTCTCTGTCAACTGAGGGGGACTAGGGAGCATCCTCCAACCCTCCCCCATTCCCCCACCCTCAGCCAGAAGTGACCTGCAAGTCCTCCTGCACTACCGCCGATTGGCCCCTAGGTTGTGCAGACAAAAACTCAGAACACGACAAAAACAAGACACACACAGCACATAGAGGCACACCCCAACTCTGATCTGCAAAGAGTCAATTGTTCTCCAAAAAACCACTATTGAGTCAAGAGGGACCCCAGCATTTCCCAGCCCATGCACCAAATGTAAGGGTCTGAAATTGCTAAAGGAAGACCCCTGACTCTGATAATATGTAAAAAACAAAGAGCGTTTATTCTGTAGAAACAACCAGCATGTGGTGGTCAACCATTTCCTAAAATGGGGGACCCCAGACCAAGGCATGAAAACCTTTTTATAGGGAATCGTGGGAACTCTCTGGAAAGATTAGGTAATCTAAATTTTACTGGTGGGTGTGGGACTCACAGGTGATCAATGGTCTACGTTCTTATGTCATGAAAATGTTTGACCATGTGATGAAATAGGTCAGTCCAGTGTAGATGGCCCATTTTGAGATTAGATATTTCTCCATTTTTGTGATTATCTCTAGGCTGTTCTTTGGGAGGGAGTTTTATGATTTTGTTCTAGGTTTTAGGGTCTGTTCTTAGAGCTGGTATCTTATAACTTAGTTTCTGAGACTATGGTCTATTTCTATTTTCTGGTGTCTTATGGCCTTTTTTGAAATCAGGCCTGGCCCTTAAAATAGTAACAAATGTGGTCCTTAAATGGAGACAAATGGGGTTTATGTTACCCTTTCACAACTAGGGACCAAGCATCCAAATACATGTGTCTATGGAGGCCATTGTCATTCAAACTACCACACCTTGCTTACCTCCTTACTGCAAGACTGAATTCAGATCATTAATGATAAGTCCGTGTCAAATGCTGTCTTAGTCAAGATTATCCTGGGATGGAGCACCATGAACAAAGCGACTTGGGGGCGGGGGGTGTTATTCAGCTTCTGCTTCCACATCACAGTTCATCAGGAATGGAAGGCAGGGCAGGGCAGGAACCTAGAGGCAGGAGCTGATGCAGAGAATTAGTACTGCATACTCACGTGCTCCTCATGGCTTATTTAGCCTGGTTTCTTTTCAAACCCAGGACCACCAGCTCAGGGATGGCCCCACCCATAATGAGTAGGCCTTTCCCCATCAATCACTAAGGAAAACCAAAGCCAAAAACCCCACAGCAGTGTTCTCAACATGTGGGTCATGACTCCCACCAGGATCACATATCACATATTCACATTACAATTTATAACAGTAGCAAAAAAATAATTTTGTAGTTAGGGGTCACCACAGCATGAAGAACTGTATTAAAAGGCTTGTAGTGTTAGGAAGGTTGAGAACCACTGGCCTAAAGATGCTGACTACAACAGGATCTTAAGGTGGCATTTTCTTAGAGGCGTCCTCCTTTCTGACGACTTTAGCGTGGGTCAAGTGGACATAAAACCAGCTAGTCCAGATGCCAAAGCCTTTGCGTTATGTTTGACCTGCTGCATTTGGCATCAGTTTTTGAAATAATATGCCACTTTGACGACACATTGATTACTTCCGTTTTCTCTTGCTTTTGCTTCTGATGGTTGATGCTGGCATATCTTTTGTTTCTATTTATGCATGCTTGAGTGTAGGTGAGTATGTGCACTACATGCATACAGGAGAACCGGGGTCCAGTGTTGGGTCCCCTATAGCTGGAGTTATAGGTAGTTGTAAATTGCTTCCTATTGAGTAGGGCCCTCAAAGAGCAGCCAGTACTCTTAACCACTGAGCTATGTTTTTAGTGCCAGATTCTCTGTTTTGAATCCATAATGGAAACTCTTGAGATTGTGGGCCATCTCTATGGGGGAAGGGGATGACCTGCATGTCTCACAGTACACATATATTGTGGTCCAAGGACAACTTGGAAGAGTCAGTTTTTTACTCTTGTGAGTCCCAGGGGTTAAACTCTGGTCTTTAGGTATGGCAGCAAGCACCTCCCTCTAGAATCTCAATTCCATAGTTTTCCTCATACACTGAAAGTCAAAGGTGGATAAAAAGATGTCTATAGTCCTGACTTTGAGAGAGACTTCCAGAGGTGGGGTCTTAGTCTGGCAGAGAATTCTAGGTTTCCACCTTCATGTGGTCACCTTTCCCAGACCTTAAGGTTTGAGAGCTTTGTACCTTGATGGTGCAGTAGTAGAGCCTTCCTGCCCACCCTCCCCTTCCTGCCTGGTCACAACATTCTGTCACTGGCTTCATTCTAGGAATTCCTGTTGAGTGAATAGCTGTAGAAGAAGCAGCTCAGCAGGACTCTTGAAGCAGAGCACCAGGTTTAACTATAGCAGGCAGGAGAATGCCTGTAACTGGGTCATGTGCGGAGTGTGTGTGTGCACTGCTTGAAGCGCGGCCAGCTCCTCGCTCCGCTTCCCACCGAATGCCAGGAGGGCAGGCTAGAAAACAATTTGGCTCTCGGCTGGCTTCTAAAGACCCACCCTTAGTTCACCACAGTCAGCTCCCAACTACATTCCATGGCCTGTAGGACTAAGCCCTTAGGTTTGGAAATATTGCAAGCGGCAGCCCTAGTCTTAGGTATGCAATACCAAAGTATTTTTCCTATTAGTCTGTTTGCATCATTTAATATTCTAGATTGGAAAGCAATGCATCTGGAAGGGCTCTAGCAGCATTATTTGCTCCTTGTCCTTGGGAGACTGGATTGACAGATCTTCCAATCTTTTCCATCAATTTGGAGGCCTAGCCTGAGATTAGATGTAACTCTGGAAATGGAAAACACACACACACACACACACACACACACACACACACACACCCTTGGTTGCTCTGGCAAAAACAAGGCAGCCAGTGTTTTACCCACAGGAAGGAGTTAATTGGAAAAGTCTGGATATCACAACCCCAGGCTCTCTGTCAGGAAATACAAAAAGCAGACGACTGCCTGCTTCCCAAGTTTTGCCCAGTATCTGCTCTTTTCCCTATCCAGAAGCACTTGTTTTCCACTTGAAATAAACCCTGTATTTTATTTGAGTGTTTTGCCTGCACAGGCGTTTGTGCACCATTGAGTGCCTAGGACCAACGGAGAGCGTGTGAGATCGCTGGAACTGGGGTTAAAGACAGCTGTGAGCTTCCACGTGGGTGCTGGCAAGTAAACCCGTGCCCTCAGCAAAAGCAGGAAGTTATTTCAGCCCTGTATGTCCCACCCTTGAAATTCCTATTTTTCTCTTAGAAATCTCTTAGAGTCAAGTCCAAATAGGCTTTTCTCCTAGTTCTTAAACTGACCCAGAAAGGAAGTCCAAGCAGATACTTTGTATACCTAGATAGTTACTTTCAAGGTCCTGGGAACATTCCCCTCCCATTTCACCCCTCCCCCCTTCTGTTTCTTCCCAATCTAGGTATACTGTATCAAACTACGGAACAATACGATTTCAACTTCTCCCCCACTTAAGCTTCAGAGCAGGGTCACTTTCAGTGCCTCCTAGGCACTAAGTACTAACTAGCTTGATAACTGACACATAAACTCAATGTTGGATGTGAATCTCCCACTCTCCATCCCTGGAATCCAATCCCAACCCTCAAAATGGTAGTATGAGGAGACAGGTTCTCCGCAAAGAAAGAAGTCTGTCACTGTGACTAGCATCCTTCTAGAGGGACTCCAGAGAGCTCTCCTGCTCTCTTCCCACCCAGCTGGAAGTCAGATGGCTCTCACCGGAACTCATCCTCAGACTCAGGTTTCAGAACAATGAATGCATTTGCTGGTTTAGGACCCAGCCAGTGTGTGGCACTTTGTCACTCCAGCCCAAACGGAGGCAACTGTTCTTAGTGAATACTATCCACGTGGAAATTTCTAGGAATCAGAGTTCTGTGCAGAAACTAAAACAACACCAGAGCACTTCCTAAGCACGCAACATTCTTACCCGTGAGAGAACTTCAGCAAAGACTGTGTGGAAGTCAGCTGGTGACTGTGGGAGCTCTGTTCATGTTACCACATCTGAGCCTTCAGCAACAGTGTGGTCAGATAGTACATGACCTGCTCATGTTTGAAAAACTATAATGTGGCCATTGCAGGGCATGCACACCGGAGTCTCTGACAAATGTGTCCTGCTAGAAAACATGCAGTGATGCTTTTCTATCTGTTAGTAGTTAATAAGTTCAGGGAGATAAAGTGTATTGAGTAGTCTTTATTAATGAGTCACATTGAATTACTTTTTAGCATCAGTTCTTCAGTTATTGAACAAGTATGATATGCTATCTTCTGTTTGCTGTGGGAATCTAAATGTAAAATAAATACAAAATACTTTTGTGGTTTAATGAATACTCAATGAAGCATTTTTCTGAGGTATTCCTTATGGTCTGGTTTTATCCAAGATCTGTCTTTTTTATTTCCTTAAGAATAGTCTGTTAAACCACACAATGGATCTGTGAACCTATGAACTTGAGTATTACACATATTTTTTGATCTCATCATACAATACCAATACAAAAGCACCACCCATGCCTCTCAATACATTGGACCAAGCACCTTTGAAGAAAGCTTTGGCTCCTTCATCTTTTGCAATCTTCCTCCAGCAGTCAACTGTCCCAGTGTACATAATATCAGCTGTGGAGACAAATGTGGGTAAGAGATCTTTTCCTCCTGAGTAACTGTTAAGCTGTCTTTTAGCATCCTTAATTCTCAAACTCAAGATCAGATATGTAAAAACTGGAGCGATCAACCAGTTTACGGACTCAGACGAAAACTGGAAGGCAGTGTGAGGAAGGAGTGTCTGTCACACTCTCTAGATAACTTTTTATGGATGAGCAAACTAGCCCTGGTCTCAGATTATACTGCTCATGATTATGGAGGAAAAAATAAAATGTATGACTGTTGGGTTGTACAAAATCCCCTAACATTTGGTGTGTGTGTGTTTTTTTTTAACTTTAAGAACGACAGTTTCATGCTTTTACCTATGAAGCTAAAACTACCAAAGCAGGATGGGCCAAGCCATTTCTCCTTTAGCTAAAACATCCCGTCTCATTAACTCTTCCAATAACTATAAATGAAAGCAGAGGTTTTAAGTGTACAGCTAATTAATACTTTGCCCTTATTTATGCACTCAGGCTGTTAATGCTAAATACCTAGGGCCAATTCTAAAAACCTTATCTTGTTACATTCTTACAATTTGTTTAATAAAAAGAAAAAAAAAAGAAAAGAAAAGAAAGAAATTCCCTTAAGGAAAAGCTAAAGGAGAAATTATAGTCTCTGTTTCTGAGGTCCTTAGAGAAAAATTTTGCCTTTCAACTTAGAAAAAAACAAGGCCTCTTAGCACTATCGAGTGTTTGTTCTCCAGGAGTAACACGTAAGATTCACACTCAGGGAATTCATGCTTACCCCCTTTCCGGCCAGACTGCATCATCATCCTACGACGGACAGTGTCAAATGGATAGGACACCAGCCCCGCCACCGCTGTCACACTCTGGGCAATCATCCAGCTCACGATAATGTGCACATTCTTGGGGTCTGGCAGCATCCCTGTGAGCAGAGCCAAGAAGCAAATGGCTATCAGGTGCTTCTCTCAGCCACACAGTAAAAAGCAGGTGAAGGGAAGACAAGGCTAGCAACCCAACTCCATACTGTCCTTCCGCAAGAACCAGCTCCTCCCAAAGATCCCTTACATGCAACCAGGTAACCAACCAAAGTTGGCTGCTGAAGGTCTTCCCTGAATCCAAGGAAGCTGCAGCTCTGTTGACACGGAGCTCGCTTCTAGTTCAACTGAGTGACTAACAGCTGTGCTGGGTTAGAGGAAGCCTCTGCATCCTGAGTAGCTCAAAGCCACAGTATTTATCAGTATGGGACACAGAGGTTCCTTTGCTTACTGATTTATCCAAACCACATCATATCCCCTCCTCAGAACTCAAGTTAGCTCAGAGAGGAAAGGCAACTAATAGACACAAAGGTCACTGTGGAATGATAGGTCATACAGAATCCTCTCTCCATCCCCCCTCCCCACACCTTCCACCCCAAAGCCCCTCTCTCACCCTTGGCAGTGTCATAGACTCCGAAGTATGCAGCTCTGTAGATGATGATGCCCTGGACAGAGACACTGAAACCCTGGTAGAGACCCTTCAGGCCATCGGACTTGAAGATCTTGGTGAGACAGTCGCCCAGCCCATTGAACTCACGCTGGGAAGATCCCTTGCCCACGTCGGCAGCCAGCCTGGTCCTAGCAAAGTCCAGCGGGTAGACAAAGCAGAGGGAGGTGGCCCCAGCTGCCCCACCAGAGGCCAGGTTACCAGCGAAGTAGCGCCAGAACTGCTTATGACGATCTACGCCTCCCAGGAAGATCTGCTTGTACTTGTCCTTGAAGGCGAAGTTCAGAGCTTGGGTGGGGAAGTACCGGATCACATTGGCCAGGTTACCCCTCCAGAAGGAGAGAAAACCCTGCTCCTTGGGGATTCTCACGACGCAATCAATGATGCCTTTGTACTGTTTCTCTGCACTGATCTGTTTGCTGGCATGCTGGACCTAGTTTGGGGGTGGGGCGTGGGGGTGACAGAGGACAGGCAGGGAGAAGAGAAGGGAAGACAGAGGGAAAAAAGGTTTGTATTTTCTCAATTTTTATTTTGTTTTTGTATTGAAAGGATAGGGTCATCCTATATAGCCCAGGCTAGCCGGGACCTAGAACTCAAAAATCTTCCTGTGTTAGCCTCCCAAATGCTGGGATTACAAATGGGCACTGCATGCCCAGGATCCTTCCCCCATCTTTCCCTTTCAAGAGACAAAAGAGAATTCCAATTGTTTTTAATGTATCAGGAAATCAGTTATCAAGAAAATACCAATAAATGTTAGTTACTTGGCTAAGCTAAAACAACAATCCAATTTTTAGTCACTATAAAGGCATTTGAGGGAGATTCCCTGCAGGCTTATGGGAAATACAAAAAAAGGTCCCTCCCTCAAGGGCTCGTAACAGGGAGAGCGGATGACAATTCCCCTGCTTTACTCTAATGTCCCTTGAGACAAGGTTGTCTTAACAGTAGGTGTCTGAAATTTTTCAAGCAGAAAACTCAGGTAGTCGATTATTGAGTTACTACTGCTGTGGCCAATCTGTTGGAGCATTTTGTGTTGATATTTAAATGCCCAAATGGCTCTTCCCCATTGAACAGCGTTTGCCTTTGGGACAGATCAGATGATGATGGCAGGTCCTTCAATGACCAGGGAGAAAATTATATGGGGACAAGATGGCTAAGGCGATCTGAATTTATCCTGAATATTACTTCTGAATTTCTGCCTCAGTTTTCTCCATCCGTGAATATGGGCCAAGGATGATTCGTATCTCGCAGAGGTTATAGAAAGATGAATGAAATCAATGTCAAGTTATAGCGCAGTGCACGCGACACAGAGCGAAGCCCAGGCAAATGATTAATTTGATGCTTCTATTGTAAACCGTGGATGCAGATAAGAAGGTGCAAAGGATGTGACCAAAGGGTGAGGCCCGCCTAAGAGGCCTTGGATGGAATGCCGCTTGCTGTACCGGGCGCAGGATCTGGCTCGAGGTAGACCAGCTTCGGGGTGGGTTTCCATATATAGACACCCCAACCCGGGCGCCACCCGACACCAGGAATCTGCCCCTGACGCTGGACCTGTATCTGCGTAGAGGGCACCTTCCCCTTCGCGTAGGCCCCGGGCTTGCGGCCTAGCACAGATTTTCCGCAGCGCCGGGCGCGCCCGCGCCGCAGCATCCCTGCGCCCTGCCGCGCGCGCCCTGCCCGCATCCCCGCGCCCTGCCGCGCCCAGCTCGCGCTCCCAGCCGTCCTTACCTGAAGCAGCAGTTTGACCCTCTCGATCGGGGCGACCGCGGTCTTGGAGACGGCGGCGGCGATGCCACCCGCCAGGAAGTCCTTAAGGAAGCTCAAAGCCTGATCCCCCATGCTGAAAGCCGGGCGCACACAGCCTGCAAGGAGCCGCTCTTTTGCTCTTGCCTACGCCCGGCCAGGCACCGCTACCCTGTCTCCGTCCCTGCACGACGCGAAGGACCGGCCCGCCTGACCGCAGCCCTCCTTATATCCCCGGCTCGGCGTCTCGCGAGAGGAGGAGGGACCCCGGCGAGCGCGCAGCGCGCATTGGCTGGGCTGGTCCCTGGACAGCCCCTCTCCATCCCCCTCCTTTGCAGAGGGCATTGGGGGCGAAGACGCTTCCGGGAGCTAGGGGTGGGTTGGGGGCTGTGCCTGCAGCTTGGGACGTTTAAAGGGCAAATTCATGTTATCTGTCCCAGCTAGCCGAGGGAACACCGTGTCTCTGCTGCATGTGGGCCGTTGTATTTATAGCTCACCAGGGTTTAGCCAGGGGACGACCTGGGGACAGAGAGGGGGCCTGATGCCTCAAGCGAAGCTCTCTTTGACCTCGATCCTGCACCATTGTGCTTTGGGCCAAGAAGGTCTCAGACTTCCACCCCTTCCCCGTTGTCAGGGCGTTTCCAACTAGGGCTGGATTCGGGCCTCGGCAGAGCTCTGCGTTTCTGCAAATAAATCATACTCCTCCCAAATACATATGAACATCTTTTTCATGCCGCTATTGCCTCCTAGTAGCGGGCAAGCTCCTGTCTCCGACTTCTCTCCATTCAATCCTTGAACCATTCAATCTGTTAGGATTGAATGTTAGGATTTGATCTGTTAGGATTGATGGCGCCCGGCCCTCTGCGCCATCAGGGGTGGGGGGAAACGGAATGCAGGGACGCTGGATGGATTCTCATTTATTTGGCAGTGAAGTGGATGTGTGTGGCTTTTCTGTTAACTCAGCCTGTCACACTGACACTCAGCCTGAGGACTCCTAAGAAAAGACTCTCTTTTATTAGCCCCTCATCTGTCTCTCAGCTCCTAGGATTCTCTTGTAGACAAATCTCTAAAGGGCTTGAATGAGCGCTCTGCTCTTAATGGAATCTCAACCATATTCTGTGCCGGATGGTTCCAGTTGGCTGGCGGCTTCTTAAGGATCAGACTCCTCAGCCTTTCGGGAAGGTCGAATCTTTGGCTGTGTCTGCCTCTGTAGTAGGCAGCTTGAGGTTGGGGAGCCTAGGCGCTATCTAATCCCGGGAAAGTGATTGCAATTAATTTTTTACATAGATGCTTGTGAGATTTAGTTTCCCTTACTTCTTTTAAGATAGTTCAAATATAACTGCATATTTTCCATACTGCGTTCCCTTCCACAAGAATGAGTGCAACTGGTTTTTTGTTTTATTTTTTAATTTCAAGCTCCTTACTCTGTTCTTCCCCCACATTTGCTAACCTTCGTTTGGACATCTGACAAGGCAGTTCATCTTTTAAATGTTTGCTGATCCATGCACACTTCATGGTAGGTGTTGATTGGGCCTGCAGCTGTGTGTCCCTCAGAGCCTAAAGATTTAGTAGGGCAGAGGTCACTGGCTGGATGCCAGGAGCACATAGGTGATGTATTTATTTGCAGTTGGGGCAGGTTTAGAGTTAGGGAGAAACAAGGCAAGGACTCGTTACAATGTTACTAGAGGTCAAAGAAGACACAGCATGGACAAACACAAAAGGCATCTCTGTGTTCCTTCAACGATAGCTGAGCAATCACTGTGTACCAGGAAGCGTGGCCTCTAAAGGAAACACAAGTAGCACCTTGAGCCGCTTCCAAGGACCTTGAAGTTCAGTGTGTCTGTCACAGTTTCATACAGCAATTTCCATAATTATAATTGTGTATCTACTCCATTTGGCTCTATTAATAAAAAGCCCTAACTTAAGCCATTTCCTTTGAGTTCTGGGTTAGAGGTTGCTTGTTTATTTACCTGTTTGTTTTTGATATGTATATGATTTTCCATTTATTAAGGGTAAAAGCAAATTTGCAACCTTTTTTATCTTTTATTGAAAATATGGTTTTTTTTCATATAGTATATTCTGATTATAGTTTTCCCTCCCCCTCCCCTTCCCAGTTTCTCTCACACTCCCGTCCGGGTCCACACCCCTTTTTACTCCATTAGAAAACAGTCATGTAAGGAATAATGGAAGATACAAAAATAAGATAAAAAATAGGAACAGGGCAGAACAAACAAATAGAAGAAAAAGCACAAGAAATACACATGTCTACATGCACGGGAATCCCATTTAAAACACTAAACCAGAAGCCATGGTATAATTGAATGAAAAGAAATAAAAGAGGAAGACACGACTGCCCCTAGGTATGGTGTAGGAGGGTTATTGGAGATAAAAGGGAGAGCATAGCCAGAGGCAGGGTGAACAGGACCCTGAGCTAGCCATGTGAGGACAGGGGGAGGGGAGAGTGAGACCAAGAGGCCTGGAGGATAGAAGGAAAAGGGGCCAGATGTTAGCACTCGGTCTAAACTCCACCCCACAGTTACCTGGCAACAGCCAGGTGGGTCTGGCCCACTATAAAAGGGGCTGCTTGCCCCCCCTCCTCTCTCTCTTTTCTCTTATCTCTTTCTCTTGCCTCTCTCTTACTTCTCTTACCTCTCCCCATTCCCTCCCCCGCCTCCCCCAATGTGGTCATGACAGGCCTCCACCTCTCTACTTCTCTACTCTGTTCCTCTCTCTGCCTTTCTCTGCCTCTACTACCCTCTTTTTGTTTGTTTTTTGTTTTTTTGTTTTTTCGAGACAGGGTTTCCTCTGTGTAGCTCTGGCTGTCCTGGAACTCACTCTGTAGACCAGGCTGGCCTCGAACTCAGAAATCCACCTGCCTCTGCCTCCCGAGTGCTGGGATTAAAGGCGTGCACCACCACTGCCCGGCTCTACTACCCTCTTAACTCCCCTCCCCATGCCCTAAATAAACTCTATTTCTATACTATACCTTCGAGTGTGTCTGGTCCCTCTGGGGGAAGGGATGCCTGGGCTTGGGCCTACTGAGGCACGCCCTTCCCCTATACCTCCCTACCTCCCTATACCTCCATATACCTCCATAACATATATCTTACATATTTTTATAAACACATCACCAGGTAACCAAAATGGCTGGATTATATAGGGAAGGGCAGCTGGAGGAAGGGCACCCCAGCCCCTGATCTGGGACATCTA